>CM060947.1:77173532-77606032 GCA_030765055.1 Mantis religiosa
TATTTTTCTAAATGAAACAGTGATGATAGGTATAGTACATCAGAGAACGTATCATTGTAATAGTAATAATTACTCCTGCATTTGCTCTCTTGCAATGCATTTAGTTAATGGGGTATCATTAGTAAATCTTGGGTCTTCAGAAAAAAAAAAAAAAAAATGTCTGTACACAACAGTATCCAGTTAGGAAGCCCCTGACATTGTTTTATTTCTGGCAAAAAAATAATGATATGTGAATATTTAAAATTAACCATATTTAATTCACCTACACAAAAAATATATATGATACTCCTGTGTAAACAATTATGGAAAAAAAAATTTAAGATCCTTAATTGCCACATTGTTCTTAGCTTGCTTTTATTTGAATGTAGGGGGAAAATAGTTGCTCTTGATAGATAATGGCAATGTAGGTGAAACTGATTTATACATATTGTGACTTTGTGGGTTCGTAGAATTAAAAGGCCGAGTTGCAGAAATTAAAAATCTCCTTTATTTTCGTAGCAAGACACTGTTCAATTCTCACGTAACAACATTACATCAAATAACAACACAATCTTCCAAGGTCGATGACAATAAACAGCGTCCAGTTCAGCTCTCTTTACAACAACACTCTTGTTACACAACAGACTCTGCTTACTCACAACTGTCTTATCACTAGCCATGGCTTCTTTTTATACACTCATTCATGATTACCAGACTGTTCTGTCAATCACTAGATGTTTCTGGAAAACAAGACATCTAATGACGTAATCCGAATATTCTATCACATTCTAGAAGCGTAACTTAATCTATGCCGGCGAGGCCTTTACCTCAGTTATCTTGCTTGCCGGGCTTGTTTACAATAGTCACGCTTTCATTAACTGCTTAGCAAGGCTCATTATTACTATGAAACTTTATCCGCCGACTATCTTATTTGTGCCGAAACTTTTATGCCTGTTGCTGTGACAATATATCAAGAGGAAGAGGGAAGATTACTTATAACTCAGAATTAGTTACAAAGGAGATTTGGATAACACATCACATTTCCTATATATATCAAATGAGTCACCTGCTTATAACTCAGAATTAGTTACAAAGGAGATTTGGATAACACATCACATTTCCTATATATATCAGATGAGTCACCTGCCACTATTTATTTTTGAAATTATGCAACATGCTAAGCAACGTATGCTACTTATGCTTTTCTTGAATGCCTTCTAATGGATGATTTGCACAACAGTTTATAGAGGAGGGGTAGATAACTCAGTGCACAAGTGTTGTATGAGACAGAAAACTATGTATGGCAATTCCAAAAACATCATATCCCGATAGAAAGCTGCAGTAATAATTTAGACGAGTACTTCAAGGAACAGAAAGCCATACACATAGCAAAAGAAAATGGATACAACAAAAGTCTGGTGTTTAAGAAAATTAAAAAGGCTAAACTAAAGAAAACCATTAAGGAAGCAACAACATTCACTAAAGAAAAAGAAAGTAACAGCATATATAGTGCATTCACATACCACCCAAAAATTTTACTAAAATCCTTAACCATGCATAATTCTGTTAACACGTTTTTAAATTCTACTTTACCCAGGACCTATTAAAATTTAGTTATAAATATGAATCACATAGGCCTGGATTACATATAAAGCAGGTTCAACTGTATGTTGTTGTATTAAATATGACTGACATGGTGGTGGTTGTAGCTTTTTTTTATTCTTTTGTTTACTGCTTAAAAAATATTGTTTTAGAAAAAGGTGCTTGTATGTGTACATGCATGATGACCTCCATGCCAAGTTATGCTTTATATGGACAATAATTCATTATTTTTTATTTTCTTAAGAATGGCTCATCATTTTGATCAAAATACTGTATGTTAAGATATCTATTTTATAACTATATATATATATATATATATATATATATATATATATATATATATATATATATATTGAATAATTTTCTGCAAATAGTCAGTGAGGTCCTCTTCATTTTGAATGACTTGCATAATTGTTAAACTCTAAGATATTCTATGGTTGTGTTCTGAGAGACCGGTCACTAATTTTTGTGCTGTTTTAAACAGAAAGAATGGCTTGATAAGTTTGAGCAGATCAAAAAGGCTCGTCTTGCTCAGGAGCAACAGAAAAGAGAGCATGCTAACCAGACTGAGCGATCGCCTTTACGGCTTTCTCA
Source organism: Mantis religiosa (assembly GCA_030765055.1). Lineage (NCBI taxonomy): Eukaryota > Metazoa > Arthropoda > Insecta > Mantodea > Mantidae > Mantis > Mantis religiosa. The sequence continues at coordinate 77,175,708 of CM060947.1, forward strand.
TTCTGAATCTTTAGAATCACCTAGTAACAATCGTAAGTAGCTCTAAAGCTATTCTTTATAATTCTGAAATATTCTAATTAAGGGAAATTCTTATGAGGAAAAGAAAGCCCATTTTCGCTAAAAATATTTGAGTGCTATTAGACTTCTGATAATATAACTTCTGTTCTTTGTGTTCATTTTCTGATGCAGCATTTGAAGACACTGATGAAAGCATAGAATTAGACTTACCTGAATGGTTGATTGAAGTGCCAGAGGACCTTGATGTATGCATAGCACAGCGACATTTTGAGGAAGCTTATAACCTTCTAGAACGAGCTCAGGATTTCCTTGAAAAAGTTACAGCTACTGATCCAGTTGTTACTGACATAAGGTATTAACAAATTATTTATACACTCAATTATGTTGAAAGCGTTCTTTGAAATTCACATTGGATATAGTGGGCAACATAACATGATAGGATTTTCAGGATTTAGGAATATATAGCATATTTCAGTTTGGATTTTATAATTGTAATCTTGATTTTGTATTTCATTTGTTGATGTAAAAGGAAATAAATTACTATTACTATTACTAATGCACATTGGATTTTTTTTTTATGAATGTTTTTAACCAGAATAACCAAGGATATGACTAAGTAACCAACAAACCAACACAGAACACCATGCGCCAGTATATTTTTAAGTCCAGTTACAGAAATAGAATTAATAAGCATAATCATCAGTTTGAGAAACAAAGAATTGTACAGGATAGATGAAATATCATATAAAGTTGTAAAAATATCTTGCTAGCATATAAGAAAACCATTACACTACATTAGAAATATGTCTTTTTCTATAGTACTTTTCTTGATCCATTAAAAATAGCAACGGTTAAGCCCTTATATAAGAAAGCTGGTATGTATGGAGCTGTCTTGCTCCTCTCAGTATTTTCTAAAATATTTTAAAAGGTAATGCCCAGAAGCTGACCGCTGTCTTAAAAAACAAAACAGTTATAAAAGATAAACATGGATTTTTGAAAGGAAAAACCACAATCACAGCAATAACAAATTTTGTTAAAAATATATGCATCTGTAGACAAGGAGAAGAATGATGGTTTGTTTATGGATCTTTCAAAAGCTTTTGATATAGTGGATCACAGTATTTAAATAACAAGATGTACCCAGTAGGAATAAGAGGTGATGCTTATTGAGTGATTCAAATCCTACTTAACATGATCAACAGGTTGTAGGAATTACAAAAGTAGATGAAAAAACCACAAACATAGTACTTCACACTCCCACAACATATGGTTCAATAAATTATAATAATGACTAAACTTCACTTTACTTTGAGATTAATATATATCGTAACATGACTAGTTTGGCCAATTCATCATTTACATAAACATCCAATTTGCTTATTACTGTTGTAATCACCACCGCTACTAGGTCAGGTTGAGTAATCTGGATAAGGTATTTTTTTTTTTTTTTTTTTCCCCTGGAGTTTTCCCTTATCCTGAAAGTTGAGCTCTATGGATCCTGAGCTCACTTGAGCATCATTTCATCTGTTTCATTCATTTCATTCATCAACGAATATGACAAGGAAGATGTAAAAAAAAAATGAAAATGTTTCATATGTCTCATTTAAAGTTGAATTCTTTAAACAAACTTCTGGTTTAGCAGTGGGTTACCCATTTTCACCTTCTTGCTAATCTTTAATGAGTTTTTTAGAAACCCAAATAACTTAACCATTTCATTTGATTTTTAAAACTTGGTATGGATATGCTGCCATTTTTGCAATTATTCCTGATAAATGTATATAAATGATGCTTTAAAACTTAAATTTAAAAGATAAAGCTATAAATTTCACATTAGAAATTGAAAATAAATGGTTGCCTTTCTTTTTTAGATTTAAAGATAAAACAAAACATAAATTGAATTTTGACATTTACAGAGAATCAACCCATCCTGCTAATTACATAATAAATAAGTTGTAATCCTTTTTCACATAAATTTACTGTTTTTAATAGTTTAGAGATAATAAATAACCCTTAATAAAGAATAATTTAATGGAGAATATAAATGCATTTAAATGCTGCATTAATTAACGGTTTTAATACAGATTTTGTACATAAAAAGATACAAAAATTTTAAATCAAAAGTTAGTTACACATGTTTCTACTCTGAAAAAATACAGTATGATTATACATTTATTTATCATCCTTGGGAATATAAATAATTTACAATTTTTAAAGCATGGAATAATTTAAGTTCCTCAAAATAAATTTAATGTGCTAAATTATTCTAAAAAAAAAAAAAGATAACAGTTAATTATAAAAAATCTGGCATTTATCAGTTTAGTTGTCTGGATTGATATAGGATTACATGGTAAAACTAAACATTTTTTGGAAACCAGAATGAAAGAACATTTTAGAAATATTAAATATAAGCAGTTATATGATTTTTAGAAGGAATTTAGTAATATATGAGTTAAATATAAGCAGATTGATAAGTCAGCTGTAGCAAATAATTTTTGGTCAGTTGATCACAAAATAAATCCAGAGGTGAAATTATTAAAGCAATTAAATGGACCCCTAGATATTTTGATTAGGAGAAAATATTTATTTTGAAAAATGGTTGGTTGGTTGCTAATGCTCATGGAGTTGGAGAATTTCCATTTTCCTTCTGGCCTCTCAATAAAGTGTGACTAGTTGTGCTGTCAGTTCTCCATCTGTTTTTGTCAGGGCACTACACTTAAGCAGATCATCTCCGTCCATCAATGAGTTCGGGTCCCTACAGAGTGTGTTGAAAAATAAGGATCGCTTAATCAATTTTGAAGTATTTCCAGTTGATTCTGTCAATAAATTTGTTTTAATTTCAGTTGTTGGTTAGAAAACAAAAAACAATTCAGTATCTAGTGTCAGTAGCGATAACGATAGCGATAAAGAAATTAGTTGATGATGCACACAATAGATTTGTAAAACTAGTCCTGTTATGATGTTTATTAATATCAAAGATATTGAAGTTAAGTTACTGTGTATTAAAATTAGTGAATTATACTTGCTTCATTGTCAATAGCTTCAGTTGTTTACTTGTATAACATAGTCTTCCTCAAGGATGAATTCGTGGTTCATACTCTTCTTAATATATATAAATGATCTAGAATGTTTTGTCAAAAATTGAACTCCCTTACTTTGCAGATGATAATAGTTTTTTGTTACCAGTCCTAATTTATGTTCTTTGGATGATATAAAACTGTTGTATTCTATTTTGTATTCTTCTGCTGTGAGAGGGATGTTGACCAGTCTGTGTGCTAAACTATTAAAGATTGCCTGTTTGTGGGATCTTGGATTGTAGCCATTAGCTTTTATGTAGTTGTCTGTCTGTGTTGGTTTTCTGTAAATGCCAAAGTTTATTCTATTTTTATTTCTGATTATTTTTAGATCTAAAAATGGTAAATACTCTTCTTTTTCAACTTCTACAGTGAACTTGATGCTTTTTTCTTGAATATTTAAAAGTTTTAGTGCATCACTGATGTGTTTTTTTGGCACTATGGCAAATATGTCATCTACATATCTTTGCCAGAGTTTGAACATCCATGGGAAACCTTTAGGGATCCTTATTTCTAGTGCATTCATGTACAGATCGGCCAGGAAGGGTGATAAGGGGTTGCCCATTGCTAAACCAGAAGTTTGACGGAAATATTTTGTCTGAAACTGGAAGTAATTCTGTTCTATGCATAATTTGGTTAGTTTGATGTAATCTGAAATTTCAAGTGATGACATTCCAAGAGATTTGAGCCATTTTTTTATCAATGTTGGGAGTTGTTTAACTGGTATGCTGGGAAACAGTGATTTAACGTCAAATGAGACTTGTGTGTCCTCTTCATTTAGTTCAGTATCCTTAATGTGTTCTATAAGTTCATAGGTGTTATTGATGCTTAGGCTATCGAATTTTGGAAAGGAGTTGAATTTGTTTATTAGCCACTTTGCAAGTTTGTATGTTGGTGAATTTATACTGCTAACTATAGGTCTCATTGTTATGGATGGTTTGTGTATTTTGGGTAGGCCATAAAGTCTAGGTAAGGTTGCCAGCTACACCAATGAGAACCAGTCGATGTCCGGCTGAAGATAGAGGGAAGGCCTCTGAAACTAGTTCCGGGAAAATTTAAAAGTAAGTGTTGTTTAGTGTCATTAATCGACTCCCAATTAAATTAATTTATACAACAACACTGTTTTCAACACTTCCATGAAAGAATTTATTAATTCAAAATTGATGTCTTTTGACAATGAAATTATTTATTTCATTTCAAATGCTAAGTTCAACAGATTTCTTTTGTGTGTTTTAACAGTTTATCATTTATATTGTATCATAAAAATTGATAGGCTACTGCAAATTGTCTGCTACCTCTGATGGTGCTCCAGCTTCAACTAGGAAACAAAGAAAACTTTTCCAAAGTAAATTGAAAAAATTATTTGTAGTCTGTTTTTGACACTTTGTCACTTACATTTGTATTGTGACTTTGTGGGTTCGTGGAATAAAAAGTCCAATTACACCACTCAACAATGTTCTTTATTTCCACCGACTTACAGTTAAACACTTGCCAATTACACAGAATTACGTGCTGCAACAATTACAATTCACCAGTTCGTCCGTTACAATTTCCTTGTACTCACGGTTACGTAAGCTCCGGTACACCTTCACAGTTACGTACAGTCTTCCGTTGCACAATCTTTCCGTTCATTAACACGTCACTGACTAACACTGCCTTCTTACACCAAGAACTGTCCTCACTCACACACACTAACCAACTGCTTGACCAACTCAACTCTGTCTGTCTGTAACCCTCTTTAAATAGGAATATCGCCAACTTCTGGTGTTTACAGGATTGTTCTAGTAACAGAAAGATCGAGAACCAGGTGTAAGGAAACATACGGCACAGTCATGTTTTTCCCCCAACCACAGCCTGTCACCACTATAGGACAAACGAGGCGAGGGCGTGGCTAACCGAACCTTCCCTGTCTCCCACTGCCAGCTGCTTTCACAGGGTGTTCCAGCGCTCCCGTTACACTGCTCCCTCCTCAAAGCTGTTCGCCTCGAACAGCCCCATCGTAGCGTGCGAGGCGGTCCAGGTGTACCACCAGCATCTGCTCGGAGTCTCAGCCAGAAGTAGCGCTGCCGTAGTTTGTGAATCATTCGGTTCGCTCCCAGGTGTCCTCCTGAAGTACCGGCGTGCACTTCCTCCAAGACTTCCGGGACCTTGCTCCGGGGAAGTACCAACTGTCCTCTCTGCGCCTTCCCATCGGGTGACTCCCATACCCGGAACAGCACGCCCTCTCTGGTCTTCAACGAATCCCATTGGGCCCAGTACGACTTGTAGGTGGCGCTCCTCGGTGCGATGTCCTCCCAGGTTGGCCTCGTCCCTGCCTCCACTTCCTTCAAGAGTGGCCCCAAGTCTGTGTCCGCCAACTGCTCCCTCCTCAGGCCTGCGCTATCCCAGCCTTCAGCAGGCACTGCCACAACTACTCGGACTGCTGCGGCACGCTCCTTCTCTTCCACTCTTGTGCGCTCATGGCCGTCCTGGATCTGCGATAGGACACCTCCAATGCAATGGTCACTAGCGTCGGTGTCCAGAATGAAGGCGCCACCCGGTTGTGGGAAACCCAAAGTTGGAGCACTGCACAGGGTCTCCTTCGGGTGCTGGAAAGCGTCTTCGGCGTCCTCCGTCCACACATAAGGCCGGTTTTCCTCCGTCAGGCGGGTGAGGGGTTTTGCGATGTTGTCGGCCTTTTCCTCTAAATCATTAAGGCGGTCGTCTACTTGACCCTTCCGTTTGCCCAGGTTCGCGACGTCATCCCTCACGCCGGCCAACCGTTCCTCAAACTTGGCGGCGAGAGCCTCGTTCGCCACCTTCATTTCGGTAGCCAGACCGTCATTCGCTGCTCTCATTTCCGTGGTTAACTCGGCCTTCATTTGTTCCATCTTCTCGGTGATGTTGCCCCTAGCCGTCCTGATTAGTTTCAGTTCCGCGGCCAGGTTATTTCTAGTCTCCAGCATCTCTGTTAATTCGGCCCGCATTTCTTCCATCTTCCTGGTGATGTTGTCTTTAGCCGTCTTCATTTCTTCCAGTTCCGCTAAAATCTTTTCTAATGCTGCCTCCATCGTTGTAATGTTCGGTGATGTTGTTATCCCGCTTCCTGACACCAGTGTGACTTTGTGGGTTCGTGGAATAAAAAGTCCAATTACACCACTCAACAATGTTCTTTATTTCCACCGACTTACAGTTAAACACTTGCCAATTACACAGAATTACGTGCTGCAACAATTACAATTCACCAGTTCGTCCGTTACAATTTCCTTGTACTCACGGTTACGTAAGCTCCGGTACACCTTCACAGTTACGTACAGTCTTCCGTTGCACAATCTTTCCGTTCATTAACACGTCACTGACTAACACTGCCTTCTTACACCAAGAACTGTCCTCACTCACACACACTAACCAACTGCTTGACCAACTCAACTCTGTCTGTCTGTAACCCTCTTTAAATAGGAATATCGCCAACTTCTGGTGTTTACAGGATTGTTCTAGTAACAGAAAGATCGAGAACCAGGTGTAAGGAAACATACGGCACAGTCATGTTTTTCCCCCAAACACAGCCTGTCACCACTATAGGACAAACGAGGCGAGGGCGTGGCTAACCGAACCTTCCCTGTCTCCCGCTGCCAGCTGCTTTCACAGGGTGTTCCAGCGCTCCCGTTACAGTATATTATTGAGGGACTAGTTTCGGAAGCCATCATCTCCATTTTCCACCTCTTTCCAACTAAGTCTGTTAGCGCCTGCTCTCTTCTCTCTGGTGGTGGAACTATGAACTTCTTTGTCAAATTATCTACTGGATTTCAAAGTTCATTACTCGGTCATTATTCTTCCATATGAATATATTCTCCCATGTCAGTTTATTTTGGTTTATCATTTCTTTTAGTAATTTTGGATTTGGATCAATGTCATGGTTTTTGTTCAAAAAATGAAATGCTACTCTAACTTATCTTCTTGTTTCATTTTGATGTTTCTATAGTGCTCGTTGACTCTGGGATTTAGGTTTCTTTTAATTTGACCTATGTAGCATTTTTCACAATTCTTACAACTTTTTTGGCATATTCTGGATCTGTTAATTGGTGGGATTTCATCTTTTGGTTTTAAATTTTGCAATTTTAAAAATAAGTATCTATAGTAGGTGCCAAAATGATATTTTGTTCTTTAAAGACCTTTTTGAATTTATGAAATGTTTTTGGGTGGTATGTGAATGCACTGAATATGCTCTTGCTTTCTTTTTCTTTAGCAAATGTGGTTGCTTCCTTAATAGTTTCCTTTAGTGTTTTCCAAAGTGTTCACTGTGGTTGCACATGTTTACAGGTAGTATTTATAGAGCAATAAATAGGATTTTTAAAGCAGGCAAAAGTGTTGAGATGAAGGTAGCTTACTTCCTAAGAAAGCTATATTCCTAATGGTTGCTTAATATTGTGACTTTGTGGGTTCGTAGAATTAAAAATCAAGTTTGCAATAATTCAAAACATTCTTTATTTCCGTAGAGTTACACTTGGTACACTTGCAGGTTACAGCAGAATTACGTAACACACACAATTATAATCCACCAGTTCATCTGTCACAGGTCCACACTGCACTCACTACTCGGTTCCTTACCATGAAAACTCAAAACTCTGCATGCACACAATCTTATTTATATGTGAGCCAGCAGTTCTCAAGAATTCTCCACAATGGAGAAGAAGTCATAGCAGAGGCTTCGCGTTTTTTTCGAGGCGGTAGGAGGAGGGTAACGAAGATCCAGCCACCTCTGCGGCATCCCCTCTTCCCACCCTGTCTCACCTCCGTAGGCGCTAGCTCATTGGCGTAGGCGTGGCCTTAATGCTATCCTCATCCTTCCCTTCCTGCCATCTATTTTGGCTAGTCGTAACTGATGTCTCACGACAACATGTGCTTAATGTTTGCTTATGTGGTAGCAATATTTAAAACATTTGTATCATCGATAAACTGTTTTAAAGTCTAACATGTTCCTTTAAGTGATCCGTGATTCCTGATTTTTTATTTTTTATTTTTATTCCATCAGCATCTATATTAGCTGCTCCAAAGTAATATTGCCACTATCATAAGAATGCACATGTGCACTAAATATCTGTTTTCATTTATGTGGGAGCAATCTTCAACAGCTATCATTTTTAAAGTTTTGATAGTGATATTGCAAGTGTTAAGAGAATATTGGGTATAATAATTTGATTTCATTATTTATGTTCAGAAGGTGATGCATTTATTTACAGGCGGAAGGTAGAAGCTAGAGGAAAGGCTCTAATAGATGTGCTAATGAAGGAGTTAGAAGTTTCTCCAGATAAATCATTACAAGGTGGACTAAGAGCTGCCAGAAGAGCTGTTAGACTACTTAATCAATTAGGACGATCAACACAGGTGTGAGCTTCAGAAATTAATGCATAAGTGTGATAACTAATAATATTAAAATATCTTATGTATATCATATTCATATCTAAAAAATAGATTTCATATGGTGGAAATTAAAAATAAACGCTCTGATCTGCAGAGTGCTAAGTATCGTGTGCCACAAGGTTCAATATTAGGGCCACTGTTATTTTTGTTGTATATCAATGATCTTTCATTAAATGTAGCACCTGAAAATAGTGTTTTATTTGCTGATGATTCAAACTTGCTTTATCTTTAAAAATCATAGTAAAACTTTCTTACAATTAAATTTAAATAACTTAATGCTTAAACTAAATCACTGGCTGAAAGGTAATAGACTGATTATAAATATTGATAATACTAATTACATAGAATTCAGTAATAAGCAGTCAAAATAGCACTAATTTCCTAGGCATTACTATTGATGCAGCTCTATCCTGGAATGAACATATTTTAGCCTTATATAAAAAGCTAGGGCGTACAGCATATGCTTTGCTAATCCTGACCAAATTCTGTAACATAGAGACAATGATAATTACATACTTTGGGTATGCTCACTCAATACTGGCCTATGGGATATCTTTCTGGGGGGTTGCTAATCAGGCTGCCATGGTATTCAGTCTAAAAAAGAAATAAAACCCTACAAATAATTAAACATGTACCAATCTTTATCCTAAGTAAACCAATTTTTGATGAACTTAATATATTGCCACTGCCAGGTATATATATATTCTAGAAACTGTATCTTTTATTCATAATAATATACATTGTTTTAAAATAAAATGTATATCTTGCTCATAATACTCAAGCAAATGAACTGATACATCTGCACCATCACCTATTAACCGGAACAACCAACAGTATTTCCTACAAAGGAGTAATTTTGTACAACAAGATACCCAAATCTGTCAAGGCATTGTAAGGCAAAATGTTCAAGAAAAAAGTCAAGCACCTTTTGTTAAAACATACATTTTATAATGTAAATTATTTTCTTGAATTCATACTGAAACCTGTTTTTGTTATGTGTATACTGTAAATAATATTATGTAAGATTGGCGAAGCCATAAGAAATTACATAAACAATAAACAAGTTACAGTTTGAATTCAAGAAAATCAATCATCACGTTCAGTTGAATATGAAGGTTTTGCTTAGTTTTCTTCGATTGCAGGGGCATGGTGCATCATGAGTTCTTGCCATAGGGTATATCGGTCAATAAGAAATATTACCTGAAAGTTAATATATCTTCTTGAAATATTTTGCTAATTTATGTACCACATTATTTAAATGTTCTTATTTTTGTTTTACATTTTCAGGCATGTGATCTGTTTCTAAAGCTGTGCAGCAGCATTTTAAAGGTGCAACTGAAACGTGTAAAAAGAGAAGGAGCCACTGTGCTATATGTAAGACAAGTTGGGGGAATATTCTTTTCTAACCTTACAGATATGTCTAGAGAATTTCTTCGTGCGTTCCCAAATTCTTCAAGCTGTGCTTCAGGTTAGTTACTAAGAAAGATATAATTACAGGCTTAAAAATTAAAGAGGGGTAAGGTTCTGTTTTGCTGATTGACATTGGTGCATAAGGTTAAGTACAAATTTGTGAATGAGCTGCAGTTGATATTCTGCGGAATGTGCTACATGTTACCTTTGCCAAGCATTTACATACCTTTATGAAACCCTTGTCTATCTAAAAGTCACTTAAGTTCCTTTAAAACAAATTCAGAAGTGTATATATGAGTCATTCCATGTCGGGGGAAATTGACCTTCATGTCTCCAATTTCATTGATATTGAGTTTATGTTCTATGAAGGAAAAAATGATACACATATTTTTTTGTTAGTCTCGGGTTTATTTTGGCCAGTAAAAAGCATTAAACATATGGGTATTTTGCGCGCACCGTTCTAAATTAATGTGAATATACCTGGTTATTTTTGGCAGAAAAATATAATTTTTGGCTCATTTACTAAATTGAAATGCATTCTTCATTTACACATTAAACAAAAAATAGTTCATGCAATATTTATATTTTCACAAAGGCATTAAGATTACAAACATCATTATCAATTATTAAATTTTAGATGAGTCGTATTTCTTACACATCATGTTTCGCAAATCTTCGTTTGCATCTACGGCTCTAAAACAATAAAACATTTGAAACAAATTCAGATAATTAAATCTTTAAGGAAAAAGGATGTAATCTTCTCAAGGGCTGATAAAGGGAACAAAATAGTAATCTTAGATACAGCTAAATACAAAGAAAAAATGTTAGAGTTACTACAACAAAAAGAATTCCAGGAAATAGATTCTAATCCACTCAACCGATGCATAAAAGATGTACAAAAAACCATCATTAATAGTAAAATTTTAACAACTACAGAACAAAAAACTATCAAACCAGACAACCCTACCCTTGCAAGAATATATGGTTTGCCTAAAATACACAAACCCAACATACCCATGAGACCCATTGTAAATAATATAAACACTCCTATTTACCTTCTGGCAAAATGGCTATCCAAAAAATTTCAGTCCTTTCCACAATTCCATACTCTGAGCATAAAAAACTCTTTAGACCTGGTAGAAAAAATTCAAAATCTTAAACTAAAACCTCATGACACTTTAGTATCCTTTGATGTCCGCTCCCTCTTCCCTAGCATTCCATTAGACAAACTTTTGATTCAACTGAAAAAATGGCTAAATTCTATAAACCTGGATGCCAATGCAATAGAAGAATATTTGGCAATGACTGAATTATGTATACATCAAAATTATTTTGTCTTCGATGGAAAATATTATAAACAAATTTCAGGACTAGCTATGGGAAGCCTGCTATCACCATTTTTGGCCAATCTATACATGAGCTTTTTCGAAACACATATTACTAAAGCCTTCCCTCATATGTTTAAAACATGGTACAGATACGTAGACGACATCTTTGCAATAGTGCCCTACAAACTAATAGATGATGCTTTGAAACTACTCAACCTGCAAGAACCCAGCATACAATTCACAGTAGAAACTGAAGAGGACTGTACTCTACCTTTTTTAGACCTTAAAATCAAAAAAGGCAATGAAAAACTAGAATTTGGCATTCATAGAAAAGCAACACACACAGATAATTACATCAAAGCAAATAGTTTCAACCCAATTCCACACAAACATGCAACCATCAACAGTCTGACACACAGATTAGTAAATCTACCTCTCAGCCAGCAAGAATATCAAAAAGAATGCCATCAAATCTTAAAAACTGCAATTAAAAATGGATATGGAAAAAACCTTGTAGATAAAAAACTAAAATTATTCAAACTTCAAAAGAAATTAAAACAGATCACAGCTCTCACACCAATAAAACAAGAAACTAGATTTGCTAAATTTACTTACCACCCCTGGGCCACAAAAAAGTTCCAAAAAATATTCAAGAAATACAATATAACATTGGCACCAAAAAACAATTACAACATTAAAAACCTACTTCACAGTAATAATACTGATAAGATAAAACCAGAGGAAAAGTCAGGCATTTACAAGATTAAGTGTAAAGACTGTGAAAAAATTTACATAGGGAGGACAAAAAGAAACATAGGCACTAGAAAGAAAGAACACTTCAGGCACTTAAGATACAAAAATATTGATAAGTCCGCAATAGCAGCTCATTTCTGGTCTGAAAATCATGAAATTGAAGATAGCACAGAATTACTAAAATACGTACAAAAACATAGTGAACTCGTCATATGGGAGAGGATATACATAGAAAAACATAAAAACCAACTAATGAACTTTGAAATCCCGCTAGAAGAGAATCCCACATTTCAGTTCATCACTAAATCAACAGATGGCAGCAACAACCCCAGAATTACCCACACCGCTGGATCTAGCGTCAGTCGCACAAGAGCCGTAGATGCAAACGAAGATTTGCGAAACATGTCCTCAAAATAGGTACGAAAGTGAAGCAGATGTGTAAGAAATACGACTCATCTAAAATTTAATAATTTTTCGCTTCACTGTGGTGTTCCAATACAGTTAAATCTCGATCATTATCAATGTTAGCATTATACTAAAAAGTTCTGAAAAAAATTTAAAACTAACCTCATGATGTCATATAACCTCAGGAAACTTCAGATTGGGATTTCAAATAAGAGAGAAATTAAGTAACTTACCAAGTCGTGCAGAACTGCAGACCAGTGCAGCACTGCTTACAAGGTCAAGACGCACACACAGTGTTCCAGCTGACCACGTAAATTGCGTTGCACTGCCGTCATCACCTACAAGGTCAATTATTATTACTGTTTCCAGAAGCACGGTGATGATACTATTAATAGCTCTCTCTGATCACATTTATCACATGACATTCCGTAGTTTAAAATGCCAGTCACAAATTGTCACCTGCAGTCACCACGTTTTTTGTTGCAATTGTCACTTGCAGTCACCACGTTTTTTGTTGCATTGATTTAAAATTAATCATAGATCGGTTAAGGAGTTTTAATATCCACAACTCTCCCTTCGTTTTGCAACAAATACTTTTTTATTACTGCCTGAGGTACAGATATTGGCACAAAAGAATGCAATTGCAAAATGCCTCGCACCACTTTTGATTGTTGATATCTTGATTGAAATACATTATTATGCTGCTTATGTTGACTATCGGAGAAAAAGTTGAAAACTATATTGGAAATATTGAGATTTAACTGTATTGGAACACCACAGTGAAGCGAAATAATTGTTAATTTATAGATGAGTCGTATTTATTACACATCGGCTTCATGCTGAGTTTTGTTGATAATTTGCCCTACGGGCAATATCAAGGTTTCTGAATTTTGGTTTTTGCAAGTTTTTTTAATCCTTCTGTTAGTGATTGATGGAATTGAGAAGAACCCTAGTTCTGCAGACATTAAAGTTATGCTGGAAAATTTAACTGAGAAAATCAATAAAATAGAAGGCATGGAAGAGCAAATAGGGAAACAACTGGAAAAGATGGCAGTTAATATCAAAGAAGAAGTCAAAGCTTAGGTGCAGAAAACAAAAACAGAAGTTAATATGATCAAGGAAAGAGCAGAAAGACGGGAGGAAAGAGATAGAAGATTTAACTTATGTAGTGTTCATAGGAGTCAAGGAAAGAAGGGATAAAAGGCCAGTAGAAGAAATAGTAAAAGAAAAGCTGGAAATACATAGCTTTGTATGGGTAGGAAATCATTGAAGCCTTTCGAGTTGGGAGACAGTTTGGAAGGAGAGCAATCATAGCTATTTGTCTCTATTTGTCTCACACCATGGATACTTACCTTATAATTAAAGTTAATTGATGGTAATTAAGCATTTCTTCTTCCTAGCCGTATATAGGCTAAGGTTTTAGACAGAGTCACCTGAAAAATTCAATGCCATGGCAGGGATTCCGTGGTTCAAATCCTGGCCATGGCATTGACTCTATCTAACCTTATAATTTTAATTTTAGTTTGTATGATTTTTAGAGTGTGAGAAGAATTTGTTTTAAAAAAAGGCATTGTTTTCTTATTTAGCATTTGTGGTATGGGCTGGTTCTGAATTGACACACATGACATCACATCTCATTAAACAAGTGTTCATGCCACAGTCTTCAGTAACAATGCTTGCAGAATGTGTTACCTGTGTTCGGAATCAGTGTGATCAGGTAAATCTTTTCTTGACTCTTATAGTATCAAAGATGTAAGTCGAAAGCATCATTGTCAAATTAAAATTACTTCCATTAACTATAATTTTATGATTGTGTACCTTATGTATACAAACAAAAAAATGTCATGTGTATAAATAATAATTAATACTACTTTTATTGAGAGAGGCCATCAGTGAAAGAGTGATGTAATTCCTGCACATATAACTACTTTTATCCATATTATACTACACAAAATTATTCATTGCTTGGAATTTTTTCTGTGTAAGAGACCATCATGCTGAGCTTGTTCTGAGTAAAAATATCTTGTCCACAGTTGAGTGTAGTGTCCTATCACAAAGTAGATGTCTTTAATAATAATTTTCAAACATGAAAATTTTAAAGAAAGTCACCTCTGATGATTGTAAATGTACAAAGTAGCAGGATTATTCAAAATATCTGTCTGCATCAATAAACCTACTACGAATAGTTTTTCCGATTATTCAACATGTTTTCCAGTTCTGCACGGAGGAAAAGCAAAGCGGGGGTATTGTAGTTCTTCCTTTGCAAAGGTATACATAAGTAAAAAAAAATATATGAAAACGCCAGTATTTCAGGTATATGGGTTACTTCTCCAGGAAAACATAATCGGAAAAAGAGGTTTCAAATGATGATTTCAATAAGATTTCCGCCCAATTTTGCAGTCTTTCCGCCATTACTCCTGAATATATTTTACTTAATATTGATAATAAACTAATTCCTCTATATAAACCAACTACAAATAGTTTCTGAGATTAATTCCTCTATAATTCCCTGGCAAATTCAGTCCCCCTTTCCCTTTATAAATTGGTACTATAACACTCATTTTCCAGACCTCTGGTATTACCTTACTTTTTCTAATTTTGTTTAAAACTCTTGTAATGATCTTTAGCCCATCTTCTGCTTTACTTAGCTCTTTCTCGAACTCGCCTGTTATCCTATTCGTACCCACTGCTTTGCCTCTTTTCAGTTTCCCTATTTGTTGGCTGACCTCTACCCTTGAGATTTCTCCATCCAACTTTTCATTCTCTATATTGAGATTCCACCTTCCCTCTATCACCTTACTGCTCATCAGCCCTTCCCCCAATAAATTTCTAAAATGTTCCATCCACTTGTCTGGTGCAATATTGCCTACTCCCTTATGCTTCTTGTAAAGTTTCTTCACCTCTCACTAAATCTTTTTTGAAATTTTGTAGTATATAATGAATGTTTGGCAATGTTGGAATCTGGTTTTGAAAGTTAATTTTCAAGATGATTATTCATATTCCCTCCATTTCTTCACGGTTTATCAACACTGTAACCATCCTTTCTTGTATTTGTATTGAATTCAGTAAACATATGTGAGGGTCACTCTGAAAGTTTTTAGTAGTGGTGAAAGATTAAAGTGACATTGAGATAATTTATGTTATTTGAAAGAGGGATATTTTAAAGCTGGAATCACTTTTTACTACGCAGGATTGCGGCAGGCATTTTTGCAGAAAAGTGGTCAGAGACATACTCATTGTCGCACAAACAGGCTAATGCAATGACCATTTTTGTGCTAAGATTTATTATGTTCAAAAAGGAGATGGCAGAGTAGAATCACCAATCTTTGGTGAGTACTTTTCAGGGCTCTGCACTATCCAGAGTCTCCATCAGAAATTGGTTTTAAGAGCTGTAAAGAGATCAGGAATCCCTGAAAGATGAGCCTTGCGCAGGTTGTCCTCACACAGCAGTAGTACCAGAAACAATTGCAATTGCATGGTGATTATTAATGGAGGATTCCCACATCACTTATATTGAGATTCACAGTACCCTTAACATGGGATCAATAGCAGTGAATATCTTCTTATGAACATCAGCAAACAATCTGTTGGATACCAGATTCATTAACGGAGGACCAGAAAGCAGCTCACTGGAATAATGCTGTCATATGCTGTATATGCTTCATTGTCACAAACACGAAACGAGGACATAAAATATTTACCATAGAATAACTTTAAATAAGAAGTCAACAGATAAAGATCTCTTAATCATGGGAAAAATATTATTTAATAAACTACCAAATTCAGTAAAACCAAAAAAGGTAAATTATTTAAAAATGAACTAAACAAGTTTCTAATACAAAAATGTTTGTATGAACTGGACAAATTGTAATTAAATGTATATAATTGTTTACTTTGACGTATCCGACAACATGTAAGTGTTACTATGGATGAAATAAATTGATTTGATAGGTAAAAGTCAACAGTGGGAGAAGCAAAGATACCTACACAAATAAAATGGGTACATCATTATGGTCCTGAAACAAAGAGGCAATCAGTATTATGGTGCTTTTCAAATAATGAACCACCAGCAGAAGTGCAAAGGTGCAAAAGTGTAGAAAAGAAAATGGTAACTTCCTTCTCAGAAAGTGATCATTTATCATTGATCACTCTAATTCCAACTACTGCATCTAGTATGTGAATATATGTCTGCTGTCAATCATTGCAACATGGAAAAACAAGCATCCATTATCAAAGACTGCTCAACTTTTGCTTTGGCTCCATATGAATTTTTCCTATTTCATAAAACAGAAGGAAAGTCCTGATTGCCATTTCTCTTTCAGGAAGAGACCATTAGAGTGGACATGGAGGCTCTTTAACAACCTCCTTAAAGATGTATGGTCAGATACATTTTCAAAGTGATTTAAACAGATGCAGAAGTTATTTGTCATAGTGGGAAATACTTTGAAAAGTTGTAAAAGTTTCAGCTTAAGTGAAAAATATTTGTGGCTACTGCTGAAAACTTTCAGTGACCCTTGGTGTGCTTGTCTGATTAACATCCTTTAACTGGCTCGGTTGCATTGTACGGTGAGTGAACAAAATGATTTAAATGGTGCTCAGATGGACCTTGGTCCTTAGCTTAGAGTTACCCAACATTTGTCTTTTCAGTATAAGGGAAAACCCCAGAAAGAACTTTATTCAGGTAACTCCTCTAATCAAATTTGAACTCTGTACTTTGCATGTGAGGACACATGGTACTCTCACACCACAGAGGTAAGCTTAACATCTTGATTTCAGATGGAGTATAGCAAGTGATTTTGAGTCTTAGGCATGTTTATTAAAGCAAATTTTATGTAAGCTACTTGCTTTTTGAACAGCTGTGTGAATTGGGAATAGACTTGCGGTACCAACTGGATGGTTTGTTGCGTGCACCACTTACCAGAGCACTACGTGATGCAAGGGAGAAACTGGTTGATGCTGTGAAAATGCGTGCGATGCTGTGAAAATGCGTGCTGTTGAAGATAAATGGCATCCAATGAATTTGCAAAGTAGAGCTGGACTCACTAAATTTTTACAGGAAATGAGTGATATTGGTATAGCCAGTATTCATACATATGTGACTGGTAAGTTTACTTTGTCTACAAATTGTATTCTTTCGTTTTTGTCTGTTAATTTCACTATGAAAGCACAAGAGCCATAAGTGTATTTTCTTAAGAGCTTCAAGAATAATTTGTTTTTAAAGTGGAAGGTAATTATTTAAAATGTTGATAGTGTTTATTATAGGAGAGTCAATAATGACAACAGATTACTCGTAGGCCAAAAGTGACAGGATTAAAATATTGTTTTAAAGTTAAATTAAACTTGCTAATGATGTGTCTTGCTTTGCATATTATGTAGTTGTAGTATCATATTCTTTTAATCTTTGTGATAAGGTGGGCAAAAGTACTTACTTTACAGTTTTGGTTATGTTATCAAATAAATTATATTTGTACGATTATTTGAAGTATTTTCCCTTACTTTATGCATTACTTTTCTTTCCAAAATGAATTTTTTTAGGAGTAAAGACACATATAATGCAGGAAGTATATTAATACTAAATTAGAAGTTATGGTAACATGCATTGTCTATCTGTAAGTATTGTCACATGGTGTTGTTAAGGGGAAGAATTGAGTCAAGTTGAATTGCTTTGCCTGTTGTCCATTGGCTGGTGGGATGGGAGAAGCATGCTTTTGAAGACAGCCTGGCCGAAGTCACGAAGATTTCAGAAGGGCAGGGCAGAACTCTGTTGTTACTGTGCAAATACCATTCGATACTGTTCTAGAATATAAGTCGAGAACATTTGGCTACTGAAAGCATCTCCTGCATAGACAGGGTGTATAAAGGAGCATTGCAAGGCTCGTGGGACAGTAGAACTACAGTAATAAGAGTTTTAGAGCACGGCTGGAATCACCAGGAGCAAGACGGGTTCAGTGGCACCACAAGACTCCGTGGAATGTCATGAGACAGCAAGCACCTGGAGGAAGCCCGGGCAGGAGGAGCAAGCCTATAGAGATGTTTCAGGCAGAAAGTCATGCATTGCCCTACTCTTACTAGAGGGCACTTCCTCATGATCATACCAACAAAGCGAGGACTGCTCATTACATGGAGTGGCAGAGCAGAGAGACTATACTTCAGTGATTGCCCTGAACAAAGATGCGGACTGTACAAAGCTGTTCGGAATGACCACCCTTGTCACATCGGCTAATGTGAGTTGTTGTGGAGGGGAAGAGTCTAGTTGGGCAACTAAGCTGTCATTGCAGATCTGCCCTCTAGGAGCCAGAGTGAATCACTCTGCCTTTGTCTATTGGCTAGCGGGGCGGAAGAGCCACACTTTCAAGGTCAGCCGATGGCTGATGTCACGAAAATGTCATAAAGCTGGGGTGGAACTAAGTTGTTACTGTGCATATACTCTTAAGTACTGTTCCAGCATGCAAGTCGAGAACATTTGGCTACTGGTAGCATCTCTTGCATGTGACAGGGTATACAAAGGAGCATGAAATGACCTGGGGAGCAATAGAAGTACAGTAGTGAGAATTTTAGAGTTTGTGGGTGTTTCGAGCTTTGAGCATCAGTTGACGAGTGTAGCTCCTTGGGAAGTAAACAGCACCATGAAGTAGTTCATGAATCAGTTGGTCAGTGGAGCTGGGTGAGTCGACCAAGCAGTGCATAGATGTGTGGTAAACTCCAAGTTCTGCGGTGAGGAGTCGACAGGCCGTGGAACAGAGTAAAAAGCAGTACACAGGTCAGTAAATGCAACTCTCTGTTGAGGAATTGGCATAATGTGGAACAGGCAGCAAAACAGTTTACTTGCAAATTTGGAGTTATATTCAGAGTTGGATCTGTGTATAGGTCAGAAAGTTTATTAGAAGCACAAGTTAGTGCATGCTAAAGAGACATAATGAAACATTAAAGAAATATGAAGATGTGTATTCGTGATTGTAAGTTAGTATTATGCTAAAGGTTTTGGTGATAAAAAGGGGTTTAAGGCAAACTTTGCATCTGTCACACAGTATGAGTATCAATCATTACTTAAGAGATTCTTTCAGCTATAACAGTAACAAAGCTTATTACATTGATACACAAGTTCATGCAGTTTTGTTCACCATTGCAACCTACATCCTTATATTTATCTTCTTCTTCTTCTTCTTCTTCTTCTTCTTCTTCTTCTTCTTCTTCTTCTTCTTCTTCTTCTTCTTCTTCTTCTTCTTCTTCTCCTTCTCCTTCTCCTTCTCTCCTCTCCTTCTCCTTCTCCTCTCTTCTCCTTCTCCTTCTCCTTCTCCTTCTCCTTGCTCCTTCTCCTTCTCCTTCTCCTTCTCCTCTCCTCCTCCTCTCCTCCTCCTCCTCCTCCTCCTCCTCCTCTCCTCCTCCTCCTCCTCCTCCTCCTCCTCCTCCTCCTCCTCCTCCTCCTCCTCCTCCTCCTCCTCCTCCTCCCTCCTCCTCTCCTTCTCCTTCTCCTTCTCCTTCTCCTTCTCCTTCTCCTTCTCCTTCTCCTTCTCCTCTCCTCCTCCTCTCCTCCTTCTCCTTCTCCTTCTCCTCCTCCTGCTCCTTCTCCTTCTCCTTCTTCTTCCTCCTCCTCTCCTCTCCTTCCCTCTCCTCCCTTCTCCTCCTTCTCCTTCTCCTCCTTCTCCTTCCTCCTTCTCTCCTCTCTCCTTCTTCTCTCCTTCTCCTCCTTCTTCTCTCTCTCTCTGCTTCTCCTTCTCCTTCTCCTCCTCCTTCTCCTTCTCCTCCTCCTCCTTCTCCTTCTCCTCTCCTCCTTCTCTCTCCTCTCTTCTTCTCTTCTTCTTCTTCTTCTTCTTCTTCTTCTTCTTCTTCTTCTTCTTCTTCTTCTTCTTCTTCTTCTTCTTCTTCTTCTTCTTCTTCCTATTATTATTACTATTATTATTATTATTATTATTATTATTATTATTATTATTATTATTATTATTATTATTATTATTATTATTATTATTATTATTATTATTATTATTTAATTATTATTATTTATTATTTTATCACTTTGTCAGCATGCTGCATTACCCTGGTAATATTATATGCATAATACATCCTTTTACAGTTTGTCCATCAGCTGATGGCGTTAGATGTATGAGGGGGAGAGGAGATACATTCTAAGTAGGTAACCTGAGTAATTACTCTTAGTTTCAGTTGTAAAACCGCACAAGTCCCTAGCATTATTTCAGAAGTAAAGAAAAAAGAATGATACATTCTTAGGGTCGGGAAATAATTAGGAAAGTGATTGAGGATTGAGATGAGGAAGATGTAACAAGTGTATAAAACTTCCTTTAAGTCAAGCAACTGCAAGGTTTTTTTTTTGTTGTAATTTTACGTCCTCCAATGTTAAGTCATATCGGGCGATGAGCAACTGCTAGAGCTGCTGTATTGGCATCTAAAAATGTTATGTTACTTGTAAATTCAGGACTACTATTATGGAAGTATATACAAATATAATTTGTAACTAAAAAAACTTCACTTATCTTGTGAGAAATGATGACCGTTTTGTTACAAATTGGCAAGGATCGCAATTTCGTGAATACTCACGTCGTCAGCTTGAAACATCAACAAACTCAACGCCACCGTTGCTAGATGTGACTGTTTATTTTAGTATTATCAATATCTGAAAATAAAACAAATTTAAAAACAGAATCGACTGCCAGTATTTCAAAATTCATTACGCGATGCTTATTTTTTAAAATAAATATATTTTCCGAAACCATTAAATATATCAGACCATTTAGTTGTTTTAATAATTTAACTTCTGGATTTATTTCATGGTTAAATGACCAAAAATGATATTTGCGCATTCTTATCGGACTGGTCATGCTATCTCTGGACATGATAGGACTTAATTTCTGGATGACACCCTTTTTATGTATTCTCAGTTATGTACCTATATAGGGTTATTATATTTTACAGTAATCCATTCACAGGCTGTTTCCACTGTGCAAGATAAACTAGATTGCTGAGAAAATAATGCCAGCATTATGTAGAAAATGGAGCTAGTTACAGTGAAGCAATAAATTTTACACAAATATAAATATTTGTTACTAAATCTCCACTTAAATGTGTGTGTGCGTGCGTGCGTGGGTGGGTGCGTGGGTGGGTGTGCGTGCGTGTGCGTGCGTGCGCGCGTGTTTGCGTGCGTGGGTGTGCGCGTGCGTGTGCGTGCGTGTGCGTTAGTGTGCGTGCGTGTGCGCGTGTGTGTGCGTGCGTGTGCGTGTGTGTGGGTGTGGGTGTGCGTGCGTGCGCGCGCCTGTGCGTGTGCGTGTTTTTTTTTTTGAGGACGAATGCGATTTGCCTTCGAAATCAATCTTAGAAATATTAACATCAATTTAAGTTAAATGGAGATTTAGTAACAAATATTTATATTTGTGTAATAATGCCAGCATACCAAAATCCTTATGTGATTGTATTGTAACTGCTTTCAAACAGGCAAGCATATCTTATAAAAATGTTGTTGCTCAATTATCTTAAGCTCAGCAGCAGGACCCCTTTAATTTCTTGCATTATGTTATCAACAAATTCCTAAAGCATACAAGGGTCAGAATGATACACTCTGTCTTTCACTTTGTCTTTTTTCCTATAAATATAAGTAGCAAATCATTAGGTTGAGGGAACTAGAGGACCATAAATTACTTGCAGTTCTATCTTTAGACACCTCTTGTTTCATTTAATGATTCAATAGCCAAATGTGCTGTTGCATAAACTTGTTGAAATCATCTATATGCTTTTTCTTCTATCAAAGGATCAAAAAATGGTGATAGAATTACTCTCTGACATTCATCTGCATTGTGTCATAGAAAATGTGTTCTGTTATTCTTCTAGCATATATTGTACACCACCAACTTTCATGTCATAGTGAGACTTTCATGTAATAGCACAGGTTTTTCTGAAGCTCAGAATTAAATGTTGTTGGTGCTCACATGTCCATTTAGAGCAAATCTAAGTTATTGGATAAAAACAAAAGCTGTGGACCAAAGAAACATTTTCTACAGTTTGAAAAAGCTAATTGCAGTAATTCACTCTATACCAGGATCATTTTGTTTCAACACTTGTACTCTTTAGGGATTTCAGTTTTAACAAACATGTAGTATATTGAAATTTAACTATATTGGAACACCACAGTGAAGCGAAATAATTATTAAATTATAGATGAGTCATATTTATTACACATCGGCTTCACTTATGTACCTATATTGAGGACATGTTTCACAAACCATCGTTCCCATCATCGGCTCTAATGTGACTGAAGCTTGATCCAGTGGTGTGGGTAGTTCTGGCGTTGCTGCTTCCATCTGTTGATTTTGTAATGAATTTAAATGTGGGGTTGTCTTCCGGCAGGATTTCGAAGTTCATTAGTTGGTTTTTATGTTTTTCTATGTATATTCTCTCCCATATGACGAGTTCACTATGTTTTTGTATGTATTTTAGTAATTTGGTGCTATCTTCAATTTCATGATTTTCAGACCAGAAGTGAGATGCTATTGCGGACTTATCAATATTTTTGTATCTTATGTGCCTAAAATGTTCTTTCTTTCTAGTGCCTATATTTCTTTTTGTCCTCCCTATGTAAACTTTTTCACAGTCTTTACACTTAATCTTGTAAATGCCTGACTTTTCTTCTGGATTTATCTTAGTATTATTACTGTTACGTAGGTTTTTAATGTTGTAATTGTTTTTTGGTGCCAATGTTATATTGTAATTCTTGAATATTTTTGGAACTTTTCTGTGGCCCAGGGGTGGTAAGTAATTTTGGCAAATTTAATTTCTTGTTTCATTGGTGAAAGAGTTGTGATCTGTTTTAATCTTTTTTGAAGTTTGAATGATTTTATTTTTTTATTTACAAGGCATTTTCCATATCCATTTTTAATTGCAGTTTTTAAGAATTGATGGTATTCTTTTTGATATTCTTAATAAATTTAAACATTTAAGCAAAACACTCATTGTTTGTGGAGACTTCAATATTGATATTGCTAAAATCTCAAAACAAAAGAATGACTTAATTGATTTGGTAGCTACATTTAACTTAAAACCTTTAGTAAATTTCCCAACCAGAAATACAAAATTCTCTGCAACCATAGTTGACCAAATTTTTACTAATGCTAGTCAGTTGTACAAAAGTCACCTACTGAATATGGGTTACAGTGATCATAATGCTCACTTAATATCAATAAATGTGGAAAACAGTATAAATCCAAACCTTAGAAAAACAAAATTTACCAGACAATTCAATGATTCAAATATAGACTATTTCTTGCATCTACTAAAAAGCGAAATGTGGCATGAAGTGTATGATACATCTGATACTAATGAAAAATTCGAAACTTTTCAAAAAATATTTAGGCATTATTTTGATATAGCTTTCTCACTTGTACAAATAAAAGAATCATTCTCAGGAAAATCAAATTTGTGGATTACTAAAGGAATTATAACATCTTGCGCGCACAAACGAAAATTACATGAAATTCTGCAAACAGTGACTGTCACTCCAAAATTCAGTGACTATGTTAAAAAATATAAAGCCACATTGAATAAAGTTATAAAACAAGCAAAAAAGATGGCAAACGATAAATTCATCAAAAGTTCCCAGAACAAAATGAAAACCTCATGGAAAGTAATACATAATGAAATAAAGCCCAATTAGAATGTAGATAATTTAGTACTGCAGAAGCATTCAAAATTAATAACAAACCCAAAGTTAATAGCAGAGACTTTTAATGAGCATTTCATAAATCTTGCTGAAAATATTGTTTCACAAAGGAACTCCACAATGGGTACTTCAGTTAAAACAAATAGAGTAAATATATATGAAACAACAATGTTCTTGTGCCCTACTGATTTCGAGGAAATCGTTTCAGTAATATCCAAATTTAAATCCAAGCACTCTTCAGGTATTGATAACGTTCCTGATTGTTTGCTAAAGAAATGTTCTATTCTTACTGCACACCCGTTAGCAGACGTATGCAATAGCTCACTTGAACATGCAGTGTTTCCAGAAGCTTTAGAAACTGCTAAAGTAAAGCCGCTATACAAAAAAGGAGATAAAACCGATTTACTAACTTACAGGCCAATTTCACTCTTATCCAGCTTCTCTAAAGTTAGTTAGTTAGTAGTTAGTAGTTTATTACTGTCAATAGACTCATACAGAGTGTCTGACATTGTCAGAGGCTATTTACAATATTTACAAAGTTTATAAAAAAATCAATCATTTTATACAAAAATTATGCAATAATAATAATAAAATCACCAAATATACATAGTTTATAACAAATCAAATTAAAATTCCTCCAGTTTATACAAACATTTATGAATGAGATACATCTTTAGCTTACTTTTAAAACAATTTTTTGCACAGGACTTAATTTTAGCTGGTAGTTTATTGTACAGTAAACTGCCTACAATATATGGATCAGTATTGATTTTCTTTTTATTCACTGTTATTCTATGAAAATCCATATTTTGTCTGGTATTATGTGTATGTATTTCACTATTTATTAGCATACCATTTGCACTGTTTACAGTTAAAAGAATGTTTTTATATACATATAGTGATACAATGGTTAAAATATTTTCTCTAATAAACACATGTCTACAAGTTTCTATTTTAGGAATACTGTACATAATTCTTATACACTTCTTCTGTAAGTTTAATATTCTGTTAATATGTACATGTGCAGCTCCTCCCCAAACTTCTAAACAGTAACTGAGATGTGGAAAAATAAGACCATAGTACATTATTTTCATGGTATGCTCATTCACATATCTTTTCATTAGCCTAAAGAAGTAAATATATTTAGCTATTTTATTACAAACACTGTTTACATGCTCAGACCAGGTTAGCTTACTGTCTATTTTTAACCCTAGTAAGGAATAGGATGGAGTTAGTGTCAGATTAATCATGGGGGAAACAGTTTTGCTAATTTCATTTCGTCCTCCTAGGTCAAATATCATAACTTTGGTTTTTTCTTCATTTACTTTTAGTTTGTTACATTCAAAGTAATGATTTATAGAGCGACTAGTAGAATTAATGGTATTTGCCAGTGAATTTGATGTGTCATTCCAACAAAGAGCAGTAGTATCATCAGCATAGCTGACTGTTGTGGAATTATTGCTTTTTGCTATATCATTTACGTATATAATAAATAGAACAGGGCCTAAGACAGAGCCCTGCGGAACTCCATGTTTTACCTCCATCAAAGCTGATTTTATTTTATATATGTTGTTACCATTAAGATGACTGATTTCAGAGCTTTGCTGTCTTCCGGTTAGATAAGATTCAATTAATTTATTAGGCAGACCTCTAACTCCATACAAATTAAGTTTATGTAATAAAATATCGTGTCTGACACAGTCAAAAGCTTTTGAGAGATCAACCATTAGGCTGGCTACCTTCTTATTGAGATTAATTTTTTCCATAATATCATGCACAAATGAGATTACTGCTGTGGTAGTAGAAAATGACTTACGAAAACCATGTTGGGATTGACTATAAATTTTATTTTTCTGTAGAAAGTGGTCAAGCCTTTGCAGTATAATTTTCTCGAATAGTTTGCCTATGCTGGAAGTTAGAGTGATGGGCCTATAGTTGTTAACATCATTTTTATTACCCTTTTTATGAATAGGCTTAATGACACCTATTTTAAGGATGTCAGGAAAAATACCTGCTTCGATACTGGCATTTATCAAATGCATTAGTGGTTTGGCCAATATTGTTTTGCATTGCTTTAATATTTTAGATGAAATACCATCCCATCCACATGAGGGTTTAGATGGCATTTCATTCAAGACTTTTATAATTTCTTCCTCCGAGGTGGGATGCATAAAAAGAGACTTATCATTAGGTACAATATTATAAATAGGGGGTTCTGTCATATTTTTAGCCAGTTCATTAGCACAATTTGTAAAGAACTCATTCATAGCATTACAAACCTCAACAGGATTTGTAATAACATTACCATTCATATTCAGGTTAACATTTTCTTGTTTTTTATCCTGCTTTCTATATTCATTGACTATGCTCCAGGCAGTTTTTGTTATGTTGGTCGAATTACATAGTTTACCAGTATAATAATCTGACTGCAACTTCTGTAAGTGCTGGAGATACATACCTCGATATTTTTTATATTCATTATTATAGTGATCTAGCTTAGTTGACTTATGCAATATGTACATGTCCTTCATTTTATTTCGTAGTGTATGCACTTTAGGACTTAGAGATATTTTAGGTGCTTTTTTACATTTTATCACTCTTTTAACTATTGGACATGTATTATAAAAATGTTGATTAAATATTTGATAAAAAAGTTGCCACTTACTGTTAATATCATTTTCACAATAAACAGATTCCCAGTTTTCATTTTCGAGATTATAATTTAAGTTTTCAATATTATCAGCACCTAACTGTTGAAATATTTTAGTCCTTTTAATAGTATTATTATTTAAGTCACCACTTTTAATATAAGCAAGCTGAGCAAAATGATCCGAAAGGTAGCTGTTTACAACTTGAGTAGTTATTATTTCGTCAGACATGTTACTGGCAATATGATCTATAATGCTAGCTGTTTTTAGTGTTACTCGTGTGTGATTTAATATATGATCCACTATATTATGAGCATTAAATATGTCATGTAATTTAAGGTAATCAGTGTTGCTGAAGTCTAGATTAATGTTAAAATCCCCAGCTAACAAAATCTGTGTACCATGATCATGAAGTTCCAAGAGATCACTTAAACTGTCAATAAAGCTGGTGGCCATTTCACTTGGTGATCTATAAAAACCAAATATTTTGAGATTTATAGGGCTGGTGATTTTTATTCCAGCAACTTCAAAGATTTTTTCTGTAGCATTAACTGGGATTGTAGATATTTTATAAATATCTAAGATATCGTTTCTTACAAAAATAGCTACCCCACCTCCTTTGTGTTTTTCTCTACAGAAGTTACTCTGCAGAGTATAGTATTTAAAAATTCTAAAGGCTAAATTATTCATATGAAAAGCATGTTCGGAAAGTACAGCTATGCTAACCCTATGTTGTATTAAAAAAAGTTCTATTGAATCTGTCTTATTATTTAAATACTGTACATTCAGATGTAATACTACTAGTTGTTTATTATCTGCAGCTATAAAAAATTACCTTCACCATTGTCAGAGAGTTCATGGGCACTACTTTCCATACTGTGTGTTTCTTCAACTTGAGTAGATTTACCACTTGCTGTTCTTTGTTGAGTAGCTTCTTCCTTCCGATTCAGGATCCTCTGCTCCACACTACACGATTCTTCAACCAGTGCTGGCCTTTCACCTCCTGCTAGACCATGTTGCATAGCTTCACCATCCCGATGCACCTTTGGGTAGTCTTCTCTTACGTCTGCCTTCTTGCACGTGCTAATTGCATCACAAAGCAGCCTGCCTAGTTTAGCTGATCCTCTTCTACTGGAAAAGATATTCTATAAAAGACTTATAGCATTTATAGAGATGAATGATTTAATATCTAAAACTCAGCATGGGTTTTATAAACAAAAGTCAACAGAAACTGCACTTTTTGATTTTGTAAACAGTGTAATAAATATTTTAGATAACAAAGACAAAATTCTAGGAGCGTTTTTTGACCTAACTAAAGCATTCGATGTACTAAACCACAATTTACTATTCCAAAAATTAGAACATATGGGTATTAGAGGGCATGCATTGGAATGGATCAAATCATATCTAAAGGACAGGAAGCAAATAGTAGAAATTTCACATACAGAAAAAGATTGCATTAAAGAATACCGATCAGACACAAAATATATTAAGTTTGGTGTACCACAAGGTTCTATTTTGGGTCCTATTCTTTTCTTATTGTTTGTAAATGATTTACAGTCAAATATTACAGTTAAAACAATAGTTCAATATGCTGAAGACACAAATATATTAATTGAAAGCAATGCACTTGAAGAGCTACAAATCTTATCGAGCATAATGTTCAGTAATATTTCTAAATGGTTCAACAATAATAATTTAATTGTAGACTTGGATAAGACACATGTAATTCATTTTCAGTTTTCTCAGAATAAGTCTTCTGTACAGTCACAATTAATATGTAATAATCAAGTAATTAACTATGTAAATAAAACTAAATTTCTTGGTCTTTGGATACAGAGTAACCTCAAGTGGGAGACACATGTTGATCATCTAATTAAAAAACTGAGTACAATCTGTTACAATTTCAGACAACTGGTACACATAGTTAACATAAAAACTCTCAGAAGCATGTATTTTGCATGTACTCACTCCATTTTAAAATAATGCATAACATTATGGGGTAACTCACCACATTGTAAATCATTATTCATAATGCAAAAACGGATTCTAAGAATACTTGGAAGAGTTAAATCAACATCTACGTGCAGACCATTATTTAAAAAATTTAAAATCTCACCTCTCCCATGTATTTTCATTTTTGAAATTTTAAAATATACAAAGACAAATTTAATAAAAGGAAATGGCCACTGTACCTTTAATGACACAGTTCATAATCATAATACTAGACAGAGAATGGATTTTCATGTGAATAGAAGTAACACAAGAGCTCATCAAAACAGTGTAATAAACCTGGGAATCACATTTTTTAATAAACTGCCTATAGCCAATAAAACCACTTGCAAATTTTCAGCATTTAAAAAGTCTGTTTTGGCATACTTGCTAGACCAATGTTTTTATTCTATTAGTGAATTTATGGAAAGTTTATAATATTGTTACATTTCTGAATTAATTGTGTATATTATAAAATTTCTTGAGATATCTTTATAAAACATTATTTTGTACAAACACTGACTTGTCCTTATTGGATGTGACTTGTTAATTTACAAGTATAGTTAATTGCACTGTAAATTCACAATTTGACGTGTCTTATATTTCATTTACAATGTATGATTTACAAGATGAATAAATTATCCATCTGTCCGTCCGTCCATCCATCCATCCATCCCTCCATCTATCCCACCATCTGTCCGTCGGCCATCCATCCGTCCGTCCATCCATCCGTCCGTCCATCCATCTGTCCGTCCGTCCATCCATCCATCCGTCTGTCCCTCCGTCCGTCCATCCATCCATCCATCCATCCATCCATCCATCCATCCATCCATCCATCCATCCATCCATCCATCCCACCATCCGTCCGTCCATCCAGTCCATCCAATCCATCCCATCCATCAATTCCATCCATCCGTCCAGCCCGTCCCGCCCGTCCCGCACGTCCGGCCCGTCCCGTCCACCCATCCCGCCCACCCATCCCGCTCATCCATCCATCCCATCCCATCCCATCCCATCCCTCCGTCCATATCCCATCCCATCCCATCCCATCCCATCCCATCCCATCCCATCCATGTTAACCAAGAAACTGGAAAATCTGCCCCAAAAATCAATATTAATGAATTAAATATCAATAATAACGATAATGATGATAATAATATCACAAATCCAGAGGATATTGCAGAGTCTTTTAATGCTTATTTCACAGACATTGGAGAAAACTTAGTAGCTCAAAATATTAACCATATAGGGTGTCAGGAGAATGGTGACAACATAAAGCAATGCAGTCAATCAATTTTCATATTGCCTGTTACAGAATTGGAATTAGAAGGTGTAGTCCAGGGTATGAAGGCCAAATATTCATCTGGAGTTGATGTAGTACCAGATGTTATCATTAAAGAAGTTATATATCAAATAGCTAAGCCACTAGTCAGTCTCTATACAGGCCACCTAATGGGGATATTAATATTTTTTTTTGAGAAAATAACGCTCTTACTAGAAATGTATCTGGCAAAAAGTAACACAAAAATTATAATATTAGGTGACCTAAATATAAATACCCATAATAATACACCCTCAAAAATTAAACTTGAATGCTTACTAAATGAATTTAATCTAAAATTAACAATCAATGAGCCCACTCGTATTACCACAAACAGCCTCAATAATTGATAACCTTATCACAAACATCACTGACTAGCCGTATAAAACTGAAGTAATCCATTCTTGTCTATCAGACCATACTGCCCAAATGATCAGTTTCCAAGAACTTTTTGAAAACAAATTTCCTACTGTATCCAAAACTGTAAAAAGAAGTTATAATTCCTTTAACAAAACCAATCTATTTCTGTTAAAAAAAGCCCTTATAGCTGTTGACTGGGGGGATATATACATGGAGTCTGATCCAAATAAAAAGCTAGATATATTTTATAAAATTATAAAGGACAATATAAATATTTACTGTCCTCTTATTAGTAGTAGAAATAAAATACAAAATAAAGCAACGAATATACAATGGATTACACCATAAATTAAACAAATGCGAATTCAGTTAAAATTAGCTATTTCTAAGGTAAACCACTACAATACTGAAGCTAATAAAATTGGTTTAAAAAGCTTAAAACGTATCTATGAGCAAACGGTTGTAAATGCCAAACGTGAAAGCATAAGTCGTAAAATCCTAAATTCACCACACATTTGTAAATCCAGCTGGTAGGTAATAAATGAATTCCGAAAACCATCAAATTTTGCTGATGCTAGCGTCTATGTAATCAAGACGAAAGAAGGTATCACAGATGACCTGGGAAAGGCAGCTGCAGCTTTCAATGATCATTTTGCCTCAGTTGGAAAAAATATACATAACCTCAATAAAACCAACTGCAATAACTCGAAACCAAACAATGTGAGTGATAAATCAGTCAAGTATTTACCTCTATCCAACCTGTGCAAATGAAATCCGTAGTATAATAAAACATTTAAAAGCAAAGAACAGCCTAGGTGTAGATGGTATTCCTATGTCATTACTGAAAACATGTAGTCAGGAAATTGTAAATCCCCTTGCTGATATAATAAACTCTTGTCTAGAAATTGGAATCTTCCCAGACAAAATAAAAATCGCCAAGGTAGTACCAATCTTTAAAAAAGGAGACAAAAGAGAACTAAATAATTACCGCCCAATATCTATCTTACCTGCCATCTCAAAAATCCTTGAACAATTAATCTATAAAAGATTCATGGGCTTTTTAAATAAATTCAGTCTTATACCTAAACACCAAAATGGTTTTGTAAAAAATAGATCAACAGTCTGTGCAGTCATTGAATGCATTCAAGAAATTATAAAAAAACATCAATACAGGTAGATATGCAACAGCAATCTTATTAGATCTTACTAAAGCTTTCGACTGTGTTGATAAAAGTATACTAATGAACAAACTGCAACTTTTGGGAATTAGAGGTCTAGGATACAAATTAATAGAATCCTATATGACAAATAGGAAACAATATGTAGTTTTGAATTCCATTAATGGCGATGTTATATCAACTACAACGGAACTGACATACGGGGTCCCACAGGGATCAATCCTTGGTCCTCTTTTATTTATTTTATATATACACGATATAGCTGAATATGTACATAACAATACAAAATTAATACAATATGCAGACGACACCACTGTCATAGCCAGCAATACATCAAGCAAAATGCTAGAAGAAACCGTATATATAACAACTACAAAACTATTGCAGTACTTTTCTACATTAAACTTAAGTATAAATGCATCAAAATGTGAACTCATAACATTTGGCTCGAAGACACTGAATGCGCTTATACAATCAAATATTGACAGCAACTTGATAAATAGTGTTGACAATGTACAACTACTTGGGGTCACACTGGACAAAAAATTATCTTTTACACCTCATGTTGACCAATTAGCATTAAAACTAAGTAAAAATTTATTTCTTTTAAAGTGTCTAAAGAACTATGTCCCAGAAGCAACTATTAGAATGATTTATTTCTCCCTCATTCAGTCACACATCTCATATGGTCTGGAGATCTGGGGCAATACTTCGAAATTAAATTTACACAAAATTTTTACTTTACAGAAAAGAGCAATTAGATATATATCTAATTTAAAAACTAAAGAATCATGTAGGGAAGCCTTTCGTCAGCAAAAAATAATGACGCTGACAAGCCTGTACATCTACAAAACAATTTTATATATGATAAAATACATCCCATTGCAAACAAATTCAGATATTCATAACCACAACACAAGTAACAAGAATAATTTCGCTACTATGATGTATAGACTCCACCTGTGTGACAAGTTGCCTAGTTACATGGGAGCAAAGCTATATAACAAACTCCCAGCAGAAGTTAAAGTGTCTAGTAACTTAACAAAATTCAAATTTTTCTTGAAATCATATTTAATTAATAATGTTTTTTATTCACTTGATGAATTTCTAAACTAAGACTACAACTTCAGAATTTATCGTTTGAGTGCTAGTTTCTTATTTTACAATACTTATGACTAAAACCTAGACATTGTATTAGGTGTACAAGACATTATACATTTAGAATAACATCACCTAAGTTTTAGTTTCTTCTAATATCTGTATATATATCAAAATATCCAGCAACCTTAATTGTATATAATTGACGACTTGCCTGTTTTGAACAATGCTTGTAAAACATAAGGTGATAATAAAGTATTATTATTATTATTATTATTATTATTATTATTATTATTATTATTATTATTATTATTATTATTATTATTATTATTATTATTATTATTACTATTATTATTACTATTGTTATTACTATTGTTATTACTATTGTTATTACTATTGTTATTACTATTGTTATTATTGTTATTGTTGTTATTGTTATTATTGTTATTATTGTTATTGTTGTTATTGTTGTTATTGTTATTATTATTATTATTATTATTATTATTATTATTATTATTATTATTATTATTATTATTATTATTATTATTATTATTATTATTATTATTATTATTATTATTATTATTATTATTATTATTATTATTATTATTATTATTATTATTATTATTATTATTATTATTATTATTATTATTATTATTATTATTATTATTATTATTATTATTATTATTATTATTATTATTATTATTATTATTATTATTATTATTATTATTATTATTATTATTATTATTATTATTATTATTATTATTATTATTATTATTATTATTATTATTATTATTATTATTATTATTATTATTATGCATCGTTCAATCGGGTGTATTTCCAGATAAGTTAAACGTATAAAAAATTAAGCCACTTTATAAAAAAGGGGAGAAGAATAAAAGAGAAAATTACAGACCAATATCAATTGTATCATCATTTTCTAAAATATTTGAAAAACTGGTTCATAATAGAATGATATCATTCATCTCAAAATACAATATTCTTTCAGAGGCCCAAAATGGATTTAGAAAAAACAGATCTACCATAACAGCCATGGACAGTTTAATAAATAAAATTCAAGAAGCTATTGATTGAAAGTTAGTAGTTGTGGGTTTATTTTTAGACTTAAAGAAAGCATACAATGTTTTAGATCATGAAATACTACTCAGGAAATTAAATAAATATGGTTTTAGGGGTATTATGAATAACTGGGTGAAATCCTAACTAAGCGATAGAAAACAATTTGTAGAACTTCAGTTTGAAAATAAAGGAAAATTAAATACAGTTCAGTCCAAAGTGAGAGAAGTTAGGCGAGGAGTTCCACAAGGATCAGTCTTGGCCCCCTTGTTATTTTCGTTGTACATAAATGATTTGCCAACTGCTATTAATTCCACAGATGTTATTTTATTTGCAGATGACACTAACATCCTAATAAAAGGAAACAATCAAGAAAGCGTACAGACCAAACTCAATGATACTCTATGTAAACTGCACACATGGTTTCAGATGAATAAACTAATTATAAATAAGGATAAGACTATTGCCATTTCATTCCATACTTGCCAAAATAGAAATGTGGTCAAACCTCCAATACTATTTGATAAAACAGCCATTAGCTACAACAATGAAACAAAATTTTTGGGATTACATATGAATGAGAACATGAAATGGATCACACATATTCAACATTTAATAAATAAACTGAGTTCCATTTGTTATTTGCTTAAACATTTGATTAATAAATTTAGCAGCATTGAGAAATATATATTATGGTTACTTTCAGTGTCAGTTACAATATGGGATAGTTTTCTGGGGAGAAAAGGCAGATAGTCTTTAAACTTCAAAAAAGAGTGATAAGGATACTAAGTGGGGTGGATAACAGAACATTTTGCAGGCCATTATTAAAAAAAAACATCAAATATTACCTCTAGCACGTATGTATGTTTTGGAATTAGCGATCCATGTAAAACAAAATAAACTACAAATACAAAATTACAAAAAGGCAGATATTCACAAATACAATACACGTCAGAAAGATGACTTTCACATTCAAAGTTGTAGAACGGAAATCTTCAGGTCTAGTGCTATCAATAAAGGTATAAGATTATACAACAGGCTACCAGAAAATATTAAACAAATGAAGAGTCTTATACATTTTAAAAAGGGAGTAAAACTCTTTTTACTGCAACATTCATTTTATTCTGTAAATGAGTTTTTAAACATTAATTAGTTTTAAGTTATTGTAAATAATGACAGTGGCCATTAATGTAATTTTTATACTATGAGGTGTCTGATACCAATCAAAAGGACAAAATAAATTGAATTAAATTGAATTAAATCATGAAGTAGAGTAAATTCCACATTTGTGAACAATTACTTTTATATATCATTTCTCTATGGTCTTTATATAGTTTATATTTATTTGCTTTTTCTACTGTAGACTTTTGTTGGATCCTGTATCTGTTAAAGTTGTTAGTCTTATGTAACTTTTTATATTTATCTTTGTATCTTGAACTCACTTGTCCTATAACATATGTATTATGTTCCAAAGGATGAAATAAATACAATACAATACAATATACATAGAAAAACATAAAAACCAACTAATGAACTTTGAAATCTCGCCGGAAAACAACCCCACATTTAAATTCATCACAAAATTAACAGATATCAGCAGCAACTCCAGAACTACCCACACCACTGGATTAAGCTTCAGTTGCATTAGAGCCAATGATGCAAACGGTGGTTCGTGAAACATGTCCTCAATATAGGTATGTAAGTGAAGCTGATGTGTAATAAATACGACTCATCTATAATTTAATAAACATGTAGTATTTTCCGTAGAAAGTAGATATACTCTATTATTAAATTTTAGATGAGTCGTATTTCTTACACATCTGCTTCACTTTCGTAAGTGAAGCAGATGTGTAAGAAATACGACTCATCTAAAATTTAATAATTCTTCGCTTCACTGTGGTGTTCCAATACAGTTAAATCTCGATATATTGAAGTGACGTTAAGTCAAGAGGAACACGCGAAAGTTAGATCCATACGAAAGTGAAGCAGATGTGTAAGAAATACGACTCATCTAAAATTTAATAATTTTTCGCTTCACTGTGGTGTTCCAATACAGTTAAATCTCGATATAGATATACTCTGTTTATAAAACTGTTCAGTGATTTTCAAGGTTATTACTGTAAACTAATACAGATTTCATCTGCTGATCTACATTATGCATGATTAGAGGAATTTAGTAACAGTGACATCAAAATTAATCGAAAAAACTATTTGTATTCAGATTTAACTATATTGGAACACCACAGTGAAGCGAAAAATTATTAAATTTTAGATGAGTATTTTTTACACATCTGCTTCACTTTCGTACCTATTTTGAGGACATACTCTGTGGCCTGGAGTCGCATTTCTTGACGTTAAGTCAAGAGGAACATGCGAAAGTTAGATCCAGCCAACACCGCTGGATCTAGCTTCAGAAGATACAAAGGACAAACACTTGGTGCGAAATGCGACTCCAGGCCACAGAGTATGTCCTCAAAATAGGTACGAAAGTGTAAAAAATACTCATCTAAAATTTAATATTTGTATTCAGTTTGACACTTCGTCACTTATATATATTGTATGTGACGAAGTGCCAATAAACCGACTACAAATAGTTTTTCTGACTCATCTACATTGTTTCTTGTGTAACATGCTGCTTCATATTTATTGACAACAGTTTTTCTTACAGGTGGTACAAGTTTAGAAATCCTTTAACAATGTTTCTGTGCACACAGTGAGCGCATTTGTGCTTAAAGTAAACTTTGAAATAAACAGATCAGTGAAATATCATGTATACTTTAATGATGCAGGCACCTAACTGTCTGAATCTGATGCAGTAGTAACAGTCAAACATGACATGAATGCATTTTCGAGTGGAAATTGGCAGTTTGAAGTTCCATTAGATGTTGTGGAAGATTGAAGAGAAATATTATAAGAGGGTTATAAGAGGGTTACCATATAGTAACCTATAATCCTTTATTATTATGGTAACTTTAGTGTTACTAATTTCTTTTATTTCTTTTGGTAATCTGTCGATATAGTTCTTTTCTCATGCTTTCCAAGTCCCTATTATTCAATACACTTAAAAGCATTCTTCAGTAACAGTCTTCACAGTTCCTCAAAATATATTTATGTATATTACAATTCTTAGTTACATTTTGTTCTTGTAAAACATGCTTTACACTCATGTGTATGCGCATTCATTTCCATTGGTGTGATATTCCACCATTATATTACCTGGTATTTTATCTGTGAATATATAAAGCAACAGTAAACCTACTTTTAATTTTAAATCATCCCTTTTTTTTAAATTGCCTCACTATATACGCCTTTAATCAGCTTTTTATGTGATATGCCTTATGTACAATTTTCAGTTTAAGGATTTATCAATTACTCCTAGAAAGTTTATACATTCCATTTCAGAGATAAATTTTCCTTCTGTTTCTAATTTAATGCAGTTTATCTATTTATTCGTCTTCACACACAAAAAAAAAGTGTTTGTACCATATGGTATGTTAGGTTATCTTTGGAAAGATACTGCAGTATGAACTTTTCTTTCTTCCATTGTGTAAGGACTATGATACAATGAAGCACAAAATTAATATAATTTTGAGTCGAACTAATACTCAATGCTCCACTTATTGCTAGTATTTACCTAGAATGCGTTTCGTTAGGATCTTCCTAACATCATCAGCTGTTGTGGACTAATGGACGTCAGTTCGGTAAACTCCTCGGAGGTGATAGGTGCGTCTCTGTCGGCATCTTGATGAACTTAAAATTTGGGTTTTCTTCAAAGGTAGTGTCAAAATTAATCAATTTTCTTTCATGTTTCTTTATGA
This sequence comes from Mantis religiosa, assembly GCA_030765055.1. NCBI lineage: Eukaryota > Metazoa > Arthropoda > Insecta > Mantodea > Mantidae > Mantis > Mantis religiosa. The sequence goes on from CM060947.1 coordinate 77,213,244, forward strand.
AGATTTTTTCCCACTTAGTTAGAGCAGCTGGACCTTGGACACTTTTTAATAAGTGAATTTCTCATTCTATATCATGATTCTCCATCCAAAAATGGTATGCTACTGCCGATTTATCTATTTCTTTGTTCCTAATGTTCCTAAAATGCTCTTTAAGCCTAATGTTTAGGTGTGTACCGGATAAATTGCAAGGGCTGTGACAACTTTTACATTGGAAAAACAAAAAGGAACTTGTACATTAGGCTTACGAGCATTTTAGGAACATTAAGAACAAAGAAATAGATAAATCGGCAGTAGCGTACCATTTTTGGAAGGAGAATCATGATATAGAACGAGAAATTCACTTATTAAAAAGTGTCCAAGGTCCAGCTGCTTTAACTACGTGAGAAAAAAATCTTCATAAAGAAACAGAAAGAAAATTGTTTAATACCGACAGAGATGCACCTATCACTTCCGAGGACTTCACCGAACCGACGTCCATTAGTCCACAACAGCTGATGATGTTAGGAAGATCCTAACGAAACGCGTTCTAGGTAAATATTAGCAATAAGTGAAGCATTGAGTATTAGTTCGACTCAAAATTATATTTTCATTCTTGTTGAGAATGGAGGCATTTTTATAGCATCTTTTTTACACTTTTTTGGTGCATTCCCCCCCCCCCCCCCCTCCCCACGTTTGTCTCAATGGTGCCTATAATCCTCTTTTTTTCTGAAGCACAATATTATGTATATTCCAGCAATGGAAAATAATATTGTGTGTGCACAAATCCTCTTTCTCTCATGTTATTGAAACGAATAGCTTGCTACAATGGTAATGCATATTTCTTGCCATCAATAACTGCAACAAGAAAAATATTGGTATGCAAAAATCTTCTTTGTCTCATTTCCAACATCTTAATTTCACAGAATCAGTAATCTGATGATTGTGAGTACAAGTTCATCACTGAATGAGTGTATTACTAGATTTTGCCATATCAAAGGTGTCCAGGGCCTGATTATTTTCATTCGAACATCCTGTAGAAACAGATGAAACTATAAGTATTTGCGATTCAGGAATTTTGTTAGATGAAAAACACCAGTAAACCTGCATCGAACAATCCATTTCCAGTTCTAAGAATCAAAAGAATAAGTTTTCAACAAATAGATTGCTTTATTACAGAATGATCAGTGTTCTTAAAAAATTCAAAATTAGAAGGAATTCAATATTGAATTGTATTGATAGAGTCGACATGAAAAATTCAATGCCACGCCGAGATCAATCAATCCAATACCTTAGCCTGTATACGGCTAGTATGAAGAAATGATAATTTCCATCAATCAACTTAAATTGAATTGTATGCTGCTCTTACACAAGTGGGAATTCCGTCAAATTGGTGAACTATCCAGTTTTCAAGGATCCTTGAAAAATACCAAAGATGTCAGTGTCAAATGAACACAACTACAAGAAGAAACTACATGGAGCCAGTTTACCAAGAAATCATACAAAGAATCAACACAGTGACTGAATGAAATTACATACTCAGTGAAATGTTACATTTTGAACAGTTAAGTTTTTCCCTTATCAGGGAAGAAAGTTAAGCCCATGTTGTTTAAAATATGTGAATGAAGAAAGCCAATGCCAGTACAGTAATGCAATTATTAATTTTTGTCCTGTGGTAATGTGTCATTGCATTTAAAAAACTTCTTCTGTTGTATGGATCAGGCTCCATACATGGTTTTAGCAGTTAACCAATTGAAACATTTGTTCCCGAAGTTAAAGCATGTGACATGTCTAGTTCGTGCCCTTCACAGGATTTATGAATCCATAAGGAATGAATCCAACATTGCAAATCAATTCATCTCTACTCTGAAAAAAATTCTATGGAAAGCTCTGTGTCCTGTTGTTGCCTTCAAGGAAATCACTGGCGTTTCTCTTCCAAATTTCCATGTCATTCATTATCTGCTGGAGATTGTGGATTGAGTATGCTGTTATGTTGTGTGAGAATTTTGACATGATTAAGAGGTTTCTGCTTCCATTGCAACTAGCTGACATACGATTTCCAAAGCCCATGCAGACAATCTATTTTGTGACCATAGATGCAGTTACCTGACTGCAGCTATTAAACAATTAAGACGTCTGAAAAGGAAAAATAATGGAATATTTTTACATCAAGAGGCTCCAGTTAAAGAACTTTGCCAAAGAGAAACTTGAGTTAGTCTTTAGAAGAATCTGGATGCTCGGCAATTTACTACAACTGTAGAGTTGTCATTTCAAGTGAATATTGTCGTGAACCCATTATTTACGATATGCACCGGAAAAAGATAAGGGACAGATGGTACCGGTCGAAGATAAACAGCTTGCCTAAGCAGATAAACATAGCATGCAGATAAAGTTCTGCAGAAATAAATAAAGAGATAAATGAAACATTCTCGTGACATCTTGATTGACTTACAGAACATTCAATTTCTTCAAGATTTAACTGTATTGGAACACCACAGTGAAGCAAAATAATTATTAATTTATAGATGAGTCATATTTATTACACATCGGCTTCACTTATGTACCTATTTTAGGACATGTTTCGCAAATCATTGTTTGCATCTTTGGCTCTTATGCGACTAAAGCTTGATCCAGTGGTGTGGGTAATTCTGGAGTTGCTGCTGCCATCTGTTGATTTAGTGATGAACTTAAATGTGGGATTCTCTTCTGGTGGGATTTCAAAGTTCATTAGTTGGTTTTTATGTTTTTCTATGTATATTCTCTGCCATATGACGAGTTCACTATGTTTTTGTACGTATTTTAGTAATTCGGTGCTATCTTCAATTTCATGATTTTCAGACCAGAAATGAGCTGCTATTGCGGACTTATCAATATTTTTGTATCTTAAGTGCCTGAAGTGTTCCTTCTTTCTAGTGCCTATATTTCTTTTTGTCCTCCCTATGTAAATTTTTTCAGTCTTTACACTTAAAATTGTAAATGCCTGACTTTTCTTCTGGTTTTATCTTATCAGTATTATTACTGTTAAGTAGGTTTTTAATGTTGTTGTAATTGTGCCAATGTTATATTGTAATTCTTGAATATTTTTGGAACTTTTCTGTGGCCCAGGGGTGGTAAGTAATTTTGGCAAATTTAATTTCTTGTTTCATTGGTGAAAGAGTTGTGATCTGTTTTAATCTTTTTTGAAGTTTGAATGATTTTAGTTTTTTATCTACAAGGTATTTTCCATATCCATTTTTAATTGCAGTTTTTAAGATTTGATATGGTATTTGATTTGATGGTATTTTTATTTTGATGGTATTTTTCTACATTTCACAGTAGAAACTGAAGAGGACTGTACTCTACCTTTATTGGACCTTAAAATCACAAAAAACAATGAAAAACTAGAATTTTGGTATTCATAGAAAAGCAACACACACAGATAATTATATCAAAGCAAATAGTTTTAACCCAATTCCACACAAACATGCCACCATCAACAGTCTCACACACAGATTAGTAAATCTACCCCTCAGCCAGCAAAAATATAAAAAAGAATACCATCAAATCTTAAAAACTGCAATCAGAGTGTAATCAGAACTGAATTGTGTGAACGCTTTCGTTTGTGGACCTGTGATCTTGGAAAATTGTAGTTGTGTATGTGACGTCATCCTGCTACTGTATATGTGTTTCTATACAGAACATTTTGAATTTCTGCAACTTGGACTTTTAATTCTACGAACCCACAAAGTCACAATATGAAGTTTTAGCATCTACAAAGATGTTTTATCTCCTAAAACAACATACTTATTTTAAAAAGATTTAGAGGTTCTCAATATCTTGAAATACAACTGCTTTGTCAGTTTTCTTATTTCTGGTGAATGATGATTTGATATATTTGCATATAGCAGTAGCAGGATCATATTCATTATTATTTTGTTTTACTAAACAATTTTTTTTACACTAAACATTATTTTGTTTTCTTTAGGCTTAATAATTAATTCCTTTAAGGGTTTGTCTTTGAGCATTGTTTTCATTTCGCTTGGATTTCTTTTCGGGTCCAAAGTCTGTGTAATTCACATTTAACATGCTTGTGCCACAGGTGATGCTCCTTTGTTTACTAAGGAATCAGCTGTTTATTTCCTGTGATTTCTGTGTTCCCAGATACATCCCACAATCCCACTATTTTGGGGGTATAAAAGTTATTTGTAACTCAAGAACTAGAGTAGAATTATTTTTTTCTTCATTTTAGCACCTCTTCCTTTTTTCCATATTAAATTTGGTTGTAAATAATGCACAAATGTAGTATTTACATTTTACAGAAACAATCAAACATTAAGGTTAAATCAAGTGAAAATTAACAGGAATTAGAAAAGATAAAAATTTCAATGTTGATTGCAAATTATAAATGCATATTCAATGAACTTATAAAACATTAACAGCAGCATTTCTTGAGAAACAAAAGCTTATGGAAATTATTATAACAGTTTGTTTGTATATTTATCTGCTGTAGAAGTCAGCCAGACTCATGGCATTGTAAGAAATACAGTTTATGTATAGCAATTTTCAAAGATATAAATATGAATTACAAATGTTACAAATTAATATGAAGTCTAATACAATAGTACATTTTAAAAATACATACAGTAAAATAAAATGTATTATTACAATTTTATATTGTGACTTTGTGGGTTCGTGAAATGAAAAGTCCAATTGCACCACTCAAAAATGTTCTTTATTTCCATCGACTTACTGTTAAACACTTGCCAATTACACAGAATTACGTAATGCACACAATTACGATTCATCAGTTCGTCCGTTACAATTCCACTTGTACTCGCGATTACGTAAACTCCTCCGACGCACGTACGCAGTCCGTCCCCTGACTGGGCGCTCCTCACAGCTGTTCGCCAAACAAACACTGACTGACAGCCCGACGTGTTGCTTATATAGGGTCAGCTGGCCAATCTAGAAGTTTCTGGATTAGTTGAAATATCCCGTAAGTTCGAGAACTCAGGTGGAGCGAAAAGAGACGACACAGTGATGTTTTTCCAGCCAACCCTCGATACCGCTATAAGATAAATGACTGGGCGTGGCGAACGTCTACCGTCTCCTGCTGCTGCTGGTCGGTTCTATAGGGATTTCCAACGTTCGGGTGACACTGCTCCCTCCTCAAAGCTGGTCGTCCCGAACAGCACCATTGTAGCATGCCAGGCGATCCAGGTGTACCACCAACATCTTCCCTCGGGGAACCTTCTGGATGCGGTAGACCACGTCGTTAATCCTCTTCACCAACCGGTACGGTCCTTGCCATGGCTGCTGGAGCTTCGGGCAGCGTCCCTTGGTCCGGGTAGGACGGTACAACCAGACCAGGTCACCTTGCTGGAACCCTTGGCTGTTGGCTTGCCTGTCATATCTGGTCTTTATGCGGTCGCTCGCTTTCTGGATGTTCTGGCAAACCATCTCGTGCATGTTGTGGAGGTGGTCCACCAGGTTCTCCACATACTCGGTTACCGGCCGCTTGGCCTCCGGAGGGCTTTCAAAAGCCAGGTCACAAGGGAGGCGTAACTCTCGGCCAAACATTAAGCTGGCTGGCGTCATTCCAGTTGTGTCGTGTGTAGACGAGCGGTAGGCCAGCAAGAACAGTGGCATCTTGACGTCCCGGTCTCGCTGGTGGCTGGCCACGACCTTCCTCAGGTGTTCCTCTAAGGTCTTGATGTATCTTTCGACCATGCCATCTGACTGGGGATGTAGAGGCGTTGTGCGGGTCTTGTTCACCCCAAGCCTTTGTAGTGCCTCCTTCATTAGGTTAACGGCACCCCAAATCGACAGAACACTTGCTCCACGAAGCAGTCTGTGATTGTCTTTGCCTCTTGGTTTGGGATGGCATACACCTCCGGCCACTTGGTGAAGTAGTCCACGACCATCATTAGGTACTTGTTGCCTCGGTCGGAAACTGTGAACGGTCCAGCAATGTCAACGGCGATCCGTTCGAATGGCGCTCCGACGTTGTACTGCTGCATGCGACCCCGGCTCCTAGTCTGGGGGCCACGACTCGCCGCGCACACGTGACACTGACGGCACCATCTCTCAGCATCTGCTCGGAGTCTCAGCCAGTAGTAGCGCTGCCGTAGTTTGTCAATCGTTCGGTTCGCTCCCAGGTATCCTGAAGTACCGGCGTGCACTTCCTCTAGGACTTCCGGGACCTTACTCCGGGGAAGTACCAACTGTTCTCTCTACGTCTTCCCATCGGGTGACTCCCATACCCGGAACAGCACGCCCTCTCTGGTCTTCAACGAGTCCCATTGGGCCCAGTACGACTTGTAGGTGGCGCTCCTCGGTGCGATGTCCTGCCAGGTTGGTCTCGTTTCTGCCTCCACTTCCCTCAAGAGTGGCCCCAATTCTGCGTCCGCCAGCTGCTCCCTCCTCAGGCCTGCGCTATCCCAGCCATCTGCAGGCACTGCCGAGACTACTCGAACTGCTGCGGCACGCTCCTTCTCCTCCACTCTTGTGCATTGGCCGCACTCCTCTGGACAGGATCTTCGGGACATGGCGTCTGCGTTATCGTGGCTCTTGCCTCTACGATGTTCCGAGGTGAAGTCGTACTCCTGCAGCCTCTGGACCCAACCGGCTGTCTGGCCTTCTGGTCGCGCCGTCACCATCACCTCGCTCCTCGCGGGGACAACCACGTCTTCGTTCAAGACGACCCTGCAGATTCCAAGGCGCTCTTCGGGTTGACGGAGTATAACCTCTTCTCCGTTGAGCCGCAGGACCTTCCTGCCGACGTCGACCGTCGCCTCGTGGCTCCTGAGGGCATCCATTCCCAGAATCACCTCCTCAACCACCTTCGCGAACACCCACAGACGCACGGCACTCCGCCCCAAGGTCAGCTCCAGGAGGGCCTCCTTCTAAGGCAAGGTGTCGCCCGATGCCGTGAGAAGCTCATATGGTCGGCTCGGCTTCCTCGTCGGCAAACCCTTCGCCACGTCAGATCTGATGATGGTCACGGCTGCCCCAGTGTCCACCAGCACGTGGCACGGCTTCCCTCTCGCCCAACCGTCCGCGATGAGGCTATCATCCATACGCCGGCTGATGGCGCGCAGTGTCACTCGAGGGGATGGTGGTAATGGCGCCGACGTGCCCCTCTCCACGCCGGGCCTTACTCGTTCTTCCAGCTGCCCTTCTTGGTGTGGGCAGTCTCTGCAGGTGTCCGGGCTGTTCACACCAACACAGGCCACTAGGTGTTCGCCGGCGTCCCTCGGCTGGTCTTCTGTCTCCGGTGTAGCGGACACTCCTCGTTCTCGACGTCGGGATAGCTGTTACCTTGGCCGCCTCCATCCATAATGCTGCCGTTAGCGCCTCGTGGATGGCTTTATAATCGCCGAGCATTAGGCGCTGACGAGTCTCCGTATCTCGTACCCCGTCCACGAATGTGTAGGCAGCTTCCCGGGATACGAACTCTGGTGGGAGGTCGACTAGGGCCTTGCTTGCTAGTTGTTCAACTGCCAGGGTGAACTCCTGCACCGTCTCCCCCGGCTGCTGTGACCTGGCCTTTAGCTGGCTGCGGTACGCTGCGGCTAAGCGGTGGTTTCCGAAACGATTCTCCAGGGCCTCCCAGATGTCCTTGGACGCCGCCGTTGTCTGCACCGCGTGCAGGACTTCCGCGGCCCGTCCCTGGAGGCTGGCTATTAATTGTGTGGCCTCCTCCTCTGGCGACCATTTGTTGTGCTTGGCCACTGCGTTGAACTGGTGGCGGAAGACTTCAAACGTTGACGCGCCGTCATACTTGGGAGGTTTGACTTGCGCAGATGTGTCGCGTCCCGGCGCGTCGGCCTTCAAATCCTTCAGCTTCCTGCCGACGACGTCCTCCACCATGGCGTTCAGGGACTTGACGCTGCTGTCGGCCTTTCCCTCCAGGTTGTTTACGCGGTTCGCAAGGTCTTCGACGTCTTCCTCCACGGCGTTCAGGGTCTTGGCGTTATTGTCGGCCTTTTCCTCTAAATCATTAAGGCGGTCGTCTACTTGACCAGCTTCGTGACGTCATCCCTCACGCCGGCCAACTGTTCCTCAAATTTGGCGGCGAGGACCTCGTTCGCCTCCTTCATTTCCGTGGCCAGACTGTCGTTGACTGCCCTCATTTCTGTGGTCAATTCGGTCTTTATTTCTTCCATCTTCTCGGTGATGTCGTTGGCCGTCTTCATTTGTTTCAACTCGGCGGTGAGGTTGTTATTTGCCGCTTCCGTTTTTGTTGTTAACTCGTTCATCTTCGCGACCAAGTTATTTGCCGTCTTCATTTGTTTCAGTTCCGCGACCAGGTTGTTATTTGCCGCTTCCGTCTTCTCTGTTAATTCGGCCTTCATTTCCATCATCTTCTCCAAAAATTTTTCCAATGCCGCGTCCATCGTTGTAATGTTTGGTGATGTTATCATCCCGCTTCCTGACACCAGTGTGACTTTGTGGGTTCGTGAAATGAAAAGTCGAATTGCACCACTCAAAAATGTTCCTTATTTCTACCGACTTACAGTTAAACACTTGCCAATTACACAGAATTACGTAATGCACACAATTACGATTCACCAGTTCGTCCGTTACAATTCCACTTGCACTCGCGATTACGTAAACTCCTCCGACGCACGTACGCAGTCCGTCTTCTCACTGGGCGCTCCTCACAGCTGTTCGCCAAACAAACACTGACTGACTGACAGCCCGACGTGTTGCTTATATAGGGTCAGCTGGCCAATCTAGAAGTTTCTGGATTAGATGGAATATCCCGTAAGTTCGAGAACTCAGGTGGAGCGAAAAGAGACGACACATTGATGTTTTTCCAGCCAACCCTCGTTACCGCTATAAGATAAATGACTGGGCGTGGCGAATGTCTACCGTCTCCTGCTGCTGCTGGTCGGTTCTATAGGGAGTTCCGACATTCGGGTGACAATATTAAAAATTAACTGATGCTAAAAGGTAAAAGTTTTAAGTTGCACTGATTGCCTAAACCTTCTGTATTTCCTTTTACACAAAATCTGTATAAAAATCAACACTAATTTAATATTTTACTTATCCGCTTAAGTATTCCTCAAGTGTATAAAAATTAAAATTTATACAGAACTTCTCTTTTACAGAACTCTCTCTTAAATCTTTTTGCACTTGTATACCTTTTATTTCCTCTGGCAATTTATTGTACAAGTAACAAGCTGCAAAACTGGGTTTGGATTTGTAGTTCAGTCCTGTGAGCTACAGCATGAAAGTTATTGATTTCCCTAGTTTCATAAATATGTATTTGACTGTTTTCTGACTTATAAATTTTGTTTTTGCCAGCATTATTACTTCAAATATATATAGGGACTATAAGGTCAGGATATTTAGCTTTCTAAATGTATCTCTGCATGTCAGTTTGTTTTAAACTTAACATGATCCTAACTGCTCTCTTTTGTAGGGTGAAAATCCTCTGTATATATTTTTTTGCAGACTGTCCCCAAATGGTTATCCCATATGCTCAGTGATGGTGTATGAGTCTATAGTATATGGTTTTTAGTGTTGGTAGGTTAACTATTTTTGACAATTTCTTTAAAACATATAGGCCTGAGCTGATTTTATTAGCAATTTTCCCTATATGTTTATCCTAAACTAGATTTTTATCGAATATGACTCCCAAAAAATTAGCGCTGTCCATCTCATTTATAAATTTTTCACCTACCTTAACAACTATACTTGTAACATTTTTGTTCTGCTGGGTCTGCATAATCATATAATTTGTTTTCTCTGCATTAATAATCAGATGATTTGTATTTAAATACTCAGTTTTAAGGTTAATATTATGTTTCGTAATGTTGTCTAAAAGTGGTATATTAGTGCTTCATTTACTACTGTTGTATCATCTGCATAAGTAATGATTTTATCATCTGTAATGTTTATGAAATCATTTATGTATAAAATGAATAATAGAGGACCAAGGACTGAACCTTGGGGAACCCCACACTTAACTTTAATGAATTTGTTTAGTAACTCCTAAAATAATGATCTGTAACCTGAGTAATTTTTACTTGCTGTGTTCTGTTTGTCAAGTATGATTTAATTAAGTTGTAGGCGATTCCTCTAATTGCACAATCATACAGTTTATCCGATAGTATGTCATGATCTACACTGTCAAATGCTTTACTTAGGTCCAGTAGTATACAATTGTATTTTACTTGTTTGTCTAGATTCTCAATAATATATTCAATTGATTCAGTGATAGTGTTCATTAATTGTGATTTTAATAATGATTCCTTTCAAAAAGGTGACAGTAAAACAAAATTAGTTCCACAATTTATCTTCTGAATAGATGCAAAATGCATTTTTTGTTGTTGTAATTTTGAATCTTTCAATACATACATTAAATTCTTCATGATCTGGCATTATTGGAGTAAACTGAAAATTGGACAAAATGTATTTACGTTTTAAGCTGTAGAGAGGGAAAGAATAATTCCTTAGTTCAAGCACTATTTTTGCTTTTCAGGTCATTTCTCATTCTAGGGATAATCACCTCTTCTTTTAATAACTTTTAACTAAAAATATTGGACATTTAATTTGATTACCAATTAAGCTGGAACGAGTGTCTTGTTTGACCACTCCTTTTATCTACCTAAAACATGTGTTCTTTGCATTCTGGAACTATACTTCTGATATTTACAACATTACGATTCAAGTGTAATTATCATTTATACAATTCTACGCTGCTTTGAACAGTGAGAATATTTGTTCTTGAATTGCTATCAGACCATTGCTTTCAATAAAGTGAAAAGTTTGGCTTTGAAAACACCACAATATGATTTAAGTTTTACTTGTCAAATATACATTTCTCTTCTTTCTTGTTATACACTACAAAGAAATAGCCCATCATTGTAATATAAGTGATTATTGTGTGATCCATCATTGTAAATATAAGAGCTTGAGATGTGTAACAATACAATTCAAAAATAGCTTCAGAGTTCAGAGTATTGTTGTTTTCAAATGCTAGGCTTTGGCAATGAAGCCAACAGCTCTCTTGCTCTCCAATATTTCTGTTTAGTGGGTCCGGCAGGTAGGGCTTCACAGGTTAAAAGATGTTCTTCAGTCATTTCCTCTTCTTTAATAAGTTCAGAGTAAATCCATGCGGTTTCAACATAAGTAACTTGTTAAGCTGGAATAGTATTGCTTTATAATACTTACTATTATACCATTTACCCTTTTATTCCTTCTTTTTTCAATTCTGATTCAATTTTGACTTTAATTAAGATTGTCACATCATCTGCCTGTTGCTGCATTACTAATTCTAATAATTCAAGGATGTCGCTCACATATACTAAAAACAAACATGGATCCAGTTTTGAACCTTGTGAACTACTTGTTTGAACATTCTGAAAATATGATTTTATTTTTCTGCCATTGTTTCTGTAGTTTATTTCCTCACTTTGATCTCTTAGGTATGCAGCAATTTAAGAGACTTTAAATAAATATGTATGTAATTATAATGAATATATTGACAATACGAAATCCGTTCAATATTGAACTATAATAAAAAGTCAAGTCAAACTGATACATATGTACAATAAGATACCATGTTTATAGTTTATAAAACATTACAATTCACATTACAAGTATTACTTGTTTATGCAGATATTAAGATATTCGTTAGGTTATTAAAAGCAGCTTTTCAGGCAGTATTTTTCTTTCCTGAATTTATTCATATTATCAATAGGAGGCTTATTATACAACTTATGTCCTGAAGTAGTAGGTTTGGTTTTATATTTAAGTTAATTGATGGAAATTAATCATTTCTCCACACTAGCCATGTATAGGCTAAGGTTTTGAATAGAGAGTCAGATTGAAAAATTCAATGCCATATTTTTTTGGCATCAATATTTGGCATTGAATTTTTCAGTTGGACTATCTATTGGTTTTACATATTTGTAATCTGTGTGAGTCGATATGAAAGTTTGTGTTTTCTTGAGTGAAGTGCTTATATATTTGATTGTTTTACCTACAATTTGGCATATAACTGTAATGACTTCATAGATGTATAGAGAGTATAGGGTTAAGATGATTAGGTTTTTGAAAGCTTTTCTATAAGAACCTGATTGTTTCAATCCCAGAATTAATCTTGCTGCTCTTTTTTGTAACAGGAATACTTTGTTAGTATATTTTTTAGTACAACGTCCCCATATTGTTTTACCATATGTTAATGGGGATAGATTAAACTACTGTACACAATTTTTAGTGTCCTAGCTTCCACCAGATTCTTTAGTTTTTTCATTGCAAATAATCCTGAGCTCAGCTTACTACAGATATGATGTATATGCTGGTCCCATTTCAGATGTTTGTCCATGATTACTCCTAGAAAATTAGCACTATGAGATAATTACATTTTAATACCAATCCTCTACTTAATCGTATTTTTAGTTGGTTTTAGAATATATATATATATACAGTCAGTCTTTATGAGGTATCAAAATATTGAACTACCTTTTCTCTGTCATTTAATGTATTTATTATAAAATCTATTTACTTTATTAATTGCATTAGTTGTGATTTCTGTTTTCGAAAGTCATATTGCCATATTTCAGTTTTTTGAAATGTAATTGTAATTTTTTAAAGTATATACCCTCGCTTACTTTTAAAAGCATAGAACATAATGAAATGGGCCTTTAATTTTGTGCATCTATGTCACTTCCCTTTTTTGAATAATGGCTTAATAATTAAACTAATAATTAAAATTGTGAGTGGGTTGATAAAACTTAAGTTTCACAAGTTTTCATTCAGAATATGTTTTGAAGTTTGTCTCCATTCTCAGGCATATGTCCACTCACAATTTCAATTGTTAAAATTTTACTGTTTATAATTACTTAAAATAACTTAGTGAGTTTAACAATTTCTTTGACAAAATTGAATAATTCACTTCCAGGGGAGTGTTGGCTGAGTCTCACAAGCAACACCATTGCATTCAGCAAACTTTACTTGACTCTTCTAGAGGATTGTTTACAACTAGCTACACCAGAATTGTTGCACACCATAGATGAAGTATTATTTGATGTGTTTCATGCTCAACTTCTTCATGTACAGTCTTCCCTTACAAATGAGAAATATAAAGCAGAAGTAAGTATATTATTACAAAATATTTGTATATGGGAAGGGCATGATTTATTTTGTGTGATACTGTGGCCAAGTGCTTAAACTGATCAGTTTTCACCAATGCAGCCTGTGTTCAACTCCAAGGGACTGCATGTGGGATTTGTGGTGGATGAAGTGGTCTCTGAGTGCATGGATTTTCTCTGGTTTTCCCGATTATTTGTTCCACTAACTGCTCCACTATTACTTTTCCTTTCATCACTTTCACCTTCATTTCACATTACTCTTTTGCATTCTTAAACCAGGCTGAGAGCTGCTGCACCCAACTCTTCATTCCTGCTTCTCTGCTTCCAGGTTGCAAATCTAGCCGGGGAACTTGAATCTCCAATCATGTTCCATCCTCCACTAACTCTACTCATTATACCTGTTGTGTACAAAATTTGGGGACTGCAGTGGTTGGGTGACAGGCCTGGCCCTGCATAAGTGTTATATCACAGTACCACAGAGCTTAGTTTAGTTATGATATATTTAAATTAACTTCTGTAATCCCAGGTAGTATATTTGGTACGGAGAGGAAGTGTTGTCCAGTACCACAATGTAATTGCTAAGATCATTTGCAATATGGAACAGAGATCTGTATCATGTCTACAGGAATTTAATGTATTAAGTCTCAATCCATTAATATGCCCGCCTTGGTAGTGTGGTGGTAGCGTGTCTGCCTCACGTTCAAGAGGTCCCGAGTTTGAATCTCGGTCAGGGTGAGTAAAACCTGGATAAGGTTTTTTTTCTGGGGTTTTCCCTTATCCTGAAAGACAAATGTCGGGTAACCCCAAGCTCTACGGATCCTGGACTCATTTGAGCATCATTTCACCCATTCCATTCATCGTCCGATATCACTTAATGTTGGAGGACGTAAATTACACACACACACACACACACACACACACACACACACACACACACACAAAAAAAAAAAAACATTAATACAAGAGTCAAAACCAGAAATAAAGCACAATTAAATAAAATGATAACATTTTAGTAACTTTATAGCCAATTATCAGCGAGTTAAGTATAATCTGTATGAAATATGCATAAGAAAGTTAGAAATTGATAAACTGATTAGTCCAAGGTTCATATGGAGGGGGGGGGGTAACAATTTTGTCAATATTTGTCATATTTTCTGGTTGGTTAGTCTTTCTTTGTGTAATGCTGAAGTCTACCCTGCTACCCTATAAGCAGAGGAAAGAAACAACAAAATGTGTAATTAGTATATTTTAAGCATGCAAAGAAATTAACCATAGTGTTCAGCAAAGCGAGCTGGTCTGTGTGCTGAACTGCACAACGTTGTACTCACCTCAATGGCTAGTCAGTATATACCAGCCCTGCATTATGTTCATTTCTATTTTTTAGTTACTCTAAATGGCACCAAGTAACAAATAATCCAATCACTGAGAAGTTCCTCCATACAAGATCAATCTTGTGTCAATGGAAGGGAACAACTGGGTACCTGAGGACGGTCACCACAAACTAGAATCATGAAAAACTTCGAGTATTGAGTCGCTAAAGCATATTCTACAACAAAGATTGCAGAAACAACAGGGAGTTGCCCTTTTGCTACAAAACTTTGTAGATCACTTAATTTCTTGTGGAACAGAATTCCCGTTCTCTTCACACCACACAGATGCCCACATCTGGAAGCATACATTTTCTTTTCAGATGATACTGACTTGTTGAAGATACAGTGGGAAGGTGTACATTTTGAACACATTGTGCAGTACCGATGCATTTAGATATGTGTTTGGTAATTATTACATATTCATTTTCTGAATATGTTTGTAATTGCATTTACCTTTGTTTTTCTGCATACTGTATATTGGCACTTAAGAGTGTGAAGAAACAACATAAAAACCCTATTCTTATGAGTAAGGACTACGATACAGTGAAGCATAAAATTAATGTAATTTTGAGTTGAACTAATTCTCAATGCTCCATATATTAGTAATGTTTACCTTGCAACACTGAAATTGTGATCTCACAATTTCTTGAAATTTCCATAATTATATTTGTGTAGTATTTGTTGCTTCACTGTTACTAGTTTCATATTTTACGTAACTATCAGTTAGTGACTACTTATACTAATAACTAGGAACATGTTGCATATGTCAGTTATCTCCATTTTCAATATGTTTGACTGCTGATTCATTGGTGATGTAGGTGAATTAACCTCTTGTGGTTATAGAAACTCACTGAAAAAATATTTTGGTGAAACTTCAAAATTAAAAAATTATTTACATTTTACAATTCCATTGAAAGAGGCCTACAATGCATCACCACTTGAACATACATTGAAAATGGACACCATTAATCTCTGAAACATGTTCCTAATTTAGTGTAAATGATGTGTAATGGTAACTTTTTTTTTTTTTTTTTTTTAACCTTTTCTTAATGCTTTCTGATTACATCAACTCAAAGGTCTGTGTATAAGTGATTGAATTATCTAAAAAATAATTCTTTGTTTCAGAGTAAATTCATCCAAAAAAATGTTGTTTTCCTGTTAGATGTACTACTTACGTTGGCTGAGCACTCATATGAAGAAAAAATAGGTATTTCATGTGCTCGTCTTGGCAAGCTACAGGATGAATTTGCAAAATTGAAAAAAGATGATAGTTCCAGAAGCAGCAGTTCGAAGCCAATTACAAAATATTCTTCTACAGACTACATATAAGACACAAATGTAACTGATTCCAGTAATATATAAATATTTAAAAAGTGAAAAAATAAAATCAGCTTTCATAGTTTTGTTGTGTTATTTCAAAAATGAAAAAGTAAAGGCACCTAATCCTAACTATGCCATCTACAAACACATAGATTTTGAGCACTGCTTCTCTATGCAATACCACTGAGTTAACATCTTGCAGCATCTGATTTACCAGCCATAAAATGGTTGATATGTATTTTACATGAAGAGGACCCCTCTACTATTTGAACCTGTCTCGAAGTCTGAATATTTATCAAATGCAGAAATTATACATCATCAATGGAAAGTTGCTTTAACATAGATTTTTCAAATAGCTATGCTGAAGATATTTCTATTACTTGCTGTCTTGAGGAAGAAGAAAATAATGTGAGGAAGATTTGTACATACAGTTTTTATTTAAATAGCAAGTTGGTTACAAAATCATTGTGATATTCTTTTCTCTTGCCACTTTCTGAAACGTTTTCTTAATGCTTTCTGATTACATCTGCAAATAAACACTTGGCAGTCTTGAATTTTCAAAGTGGTAAGTTGAAGCGAGTTCATTACTAATGCATATTATGTTAAGGCATCAATTATGGTTAATCTGCACTAGTGCTTGATGTATTATGACTAGTTTTGAATTTCTTTTTGGATTGTATGTCTGCTAATGTCTGTTCAATAGATCTCACATCCTTCTTATTTGCACTTGGGACTGAAACAAAACAACATTGTGTTAATTAACTTTATATATATAAAAAAAACATCATACAGTAAAAATTGCTCCTCTGTTCTAAATGAACGTATAAATAATAGTTGGCAAAGTTAACTTGCATATGAGTCAATCCACATCAAAATAACTCTCAAAACACTTAATTTCTCTAAATTTTATTTTTTTGTATTGTATAATGCAAATGCTTTATACAGGGTGTTCATTTTTATTTGTGATTTCCTGCCCTCCGATAGAGCAAGAATGACGTTATAGTTGGCTGGTGAGTATCTTGAAATCATAGTGCCCTGTATGTAGAAGAAGCGGTAATGTTTGTGGAACAGTAAGCAAATAACAGTGCTCTGAGTGTGATTGCGCTGATAATACAACCAGCGTCACCTTTTGCCCCTTCTTTGGTATTAGCGATTAACATAGTCTGTGCGACATATAAATAGAATTTAAACCACTATTTCCACTACAACTGAATCTATCATCTGTTATGATAAACAATCACCCTTCAAGTTAATTATAATGTCTCAACCTTCCTTCTACATGGGATGGTCACGTGATGCTGTGACCACACTGCATACCGCTACCACTAAATATTTAGACATGGATTATATTTTCAAAACCAGACCACTGCAATTATTTGAACTGTTATATTTGCAATCAAGGGTATAAATGTAAAATAATAAAATGACCTCTTTTCATAACTTTTTGGCTGTTGTCCAGTATAATTTGCAATCTTTCATCTTAGCATTTTTTTTAAGCAGCCTGTTTGTCCTGAACTAATAAATTGTTTACCTGCTAGAGCAATTTAAAGCAGTAGACAGAGAATATATTTGATATAATTAGTTGATTACTGTAAAAAGAAAACATTTGGAAACTCCTTCAGAAGAATATCTAGAGAAGCTCTCTCAAGTAAGCTAAAAGAATTTTGTATCTTGCATTTACAGCTCAGCAACATCTTTGTTTTTAGTCAGTTTTAAGGAAAATATTATTTTTTTAGAAAATTATCTTTTGGTTCTGCAAGGTTCAGTTCAGGCTATACATTCAACAACTGAATCACAATATACACACATAAGTGATGTATTTCAAACAATACAGTGAAATATGTCACATGATCTGGCCTAATTTCATAGTTCCTGAAGCATAACACCAATGGTGTGTATCTTTTTCATGCAGAATAGAAGAAACTTTTGAATTAAGACACTCATAATCTTAAAACAATTTATTCTTTTCTGACATACCCAGTATGCAACACAAGATTACGAAACTATTTTTTAGTTTGTGCTACCAGTATATTTAAAATATCCAATTTTGACTGAGAAAGTATTTAGAATAAATATTTTCAGCATAATATTTATGTTTTCCATAGTGTGAACATTAGAAACACAAAGCTTTAAGATGAGGTATAGTGATGATAAAGTAATTTATAGTACCTTAAAGCTACATTTATTAAAATAGCCAAAGATGAAATTATAACCAGATGATATTTATTTGAACCCAAAGGGAAAACAGCATAAAAACTTAAATCATAATTATCTTGTAATATTAAATATATGAAAAAATTGAAAATAAAAGTATTTTTTCTTGTATATATTGTATTTAATAGTTTCATGTGAAAAAGAATAGTGCAAATAGTGTGAATGGGACAAGGTAACATGAATGGGTGCTTCTGAAAGGCATCTTCATGAGTGGAGCAGACAAGCAAGGCACACTTACTGTACCCTGGTTAGCTATTATGTTTCAAATAAACTTTTGGGATCTCCTCTTAAATTTTTGCTCAAATATATAATCTTAAGGAAACTTGATTTTTGTTTGTTTAATAAAGAAAGGAATTCAAAGTGATATGTACTTTGTAAATCTTAGGATTTTCGAAAATATTGGATGTTATTGAATATATCCATTACAATCAATATTAAGTGAAAGATTATTTCCTGAGCATTTATTAAAACTTTTAATATATTTTGTTTGAAAGATCCCTAATTTAAACAAGGAGAAGTAAAACAGTTTTCACAAATTGCATTGTGCAATTGTCTTAAGAGTCAAATTTATGCAATCTAATGTGGAATGATTCTTCTCACACGCTGGAATTGTTGCTTTATTTAGATGGAGTTCTGCAAAATCTACTCCTGTTTAAGCAAGCACTTATTCAACATTTTTTCTGAGCCACACTAATTTGTATAAACACATTCATGAAGCTACTGATACAGTTGTTGTTGTTGTTCTTCTTCTTCTTATTATTATCATTATTAATTATACTATTACCAGCTTTCTCTTGAGCAATGCAAGTAAGAGAAAACTGCTCTCGGTACTGCTATATGAATCCATTTATGTAATAGAAGTGGACAGGCCCATTGTTTCTTGCCTAGATAGTGTCAATGAAGCAAAATATTACTGTGTTACCCAGGGTATTCAGAAAGTCACCAAACAGTTACAATGTATTTTGGAAATGTTGTCCATGGATATACCAGCCTGAACCCACTGGAAAACACTTTCTGCAGATCTGCTTGTGATATGCTTCTCATGAGTACAGTTATTTCAATTTTTAAGTCACAAAGCATGTGACAATTGCGATGCGATGAAGGAGAAGGTCTGGTAAGTGAGGGGATGTATTTAAAGATGACACATTCCCCAAAAAGCTCTTCCAGAAGTAGCAGAGTACTGCCAGCATTGCACAATAGCAGCATCTTGTTGAAACAATTTCATCTTTCTCCAGCTACATTAAACAAAATGTTGTTTTCAAATGCTAAGCTTTGGCAATGAAGCCATTAGCTCTTTTGCTCTCCAATATTTCTGTGTAGTGGGTCCGGCAGGTAGGACTTCACTGGTTAAAAGATGTTCTTCAGTCATTTCCTCTTCTTTGTTGCACAGAGGACAATTTGGACTTGTATAAATTCCTGTTCTGTATAAGTGTTTGGCCAAATAATCATGTTCTGTAAGTAATCTAAAATTTGCTACTGCAGCTTTACGTGGGATTTCTGGAATCATTTCTGGATTTTTAATCAAAATGTTCCATTTTTTATCTTTGGCTTTTTTAGACATTGATTGGTTTTGTTTGTTTTTATATTTGCTTTTGATTAATCTTTTTATGGATGTAAAGGGTAAGTTTTTATTTTGTTCTGAATTAAATTTGCACCTTTTTTGGCAAGAAAATCAGCTGATTCATTTCCAGCAATTCCACAATGTGCAGGTATCCACTGTAATATAATTCTTTTCTGTAGTTTTTGAAGTTGTTGGATCATTTTGTGACATTCTTTAATTTGGATTGAACTCATTTTATATGAACTTATTGCACATAATGCTGCTTTAGAATCAGAAAGTATGACAGCATTTTTGAATTTATCTATTATGTGTTGGAGTGAAATATACTTCTGCATCAAAATTTGTTGTGTAGTATCCTGCTGGTTGATAGAATGAGAACAGTGCACACTTAATTCCTGCTCCTGAGTTGTTGCCCAAGTTAGATCCGTGTAGATATGTAACCATTCTTCAGGTGGGTATCTATTGTTCACAGTGTCTAATGCTTTAAACAAAATGTTAACAGTTTCATCAAAGAATAAAGGATCGATAATGCATCCTATGGACAGTACTACCCACACTCCAATTTTCTGTTCATGCAAGAGCATTTTATGCACAACATGATTCTCCATTGTCCATAATTATGTGTTAACATAACCAGGCCTCATCTGTATAGAAAGGGATACCAAGAATATACAGTATTACCCCTGTTTTACACTTTTCAGGGACTGGAGGAAAAGTGGTGTAAAATGGGGGAAGTGTAAATTGGGGGAAATAGGCAACAACTCAACAATTTTGTAATATGTAATGGTTATAAAAATATTTAGTGAAATGAATTGCGCTTTTATTTTGCAATTAATGAAAGGGTATGGATTTATTATAGTTACACACACACATTAAAAATTTTGCATTTTGTCAGTAGGAGAACCAAAAGGTTTGTTTTATGCAATAATGATAGGAAACTTAATTGTTGAATGTGGATCAGTTTATTTAACTATTATACATTCAATCAAGAACATCCAACTCTTCTTGAAGAAGTCCAAAACTGATTTTTGTTTTGATCTTTTTGATCTAATTTCCTCTATTTAGTTTTCATGTTCATAAAGATTTCAAAGTTTTTTCACCCCCTTCTACCAATGAAAGATATTTTTGCAGCACTTGCCTCAGCACTTGTTGACACCGCACTGTCATTTTCATCCATCATTGCTGTCTGAGTCCATGCAGTATGCTGATTTACATAATCTTTCAGTGGTTACCAGTGTTTCGTCATCTGCCATGAAGTCCTCAACACTACAGTCTGGCTGCAAAACATCTCATGTGGTCAAAAGGGAGCTGATATCTTCTTCAGGCTACAGATTTTGTTTTGAAGAACCCTCCTTTGCAAAAGCAGTTGGCAACTGTAGATTGCACGATGTCTTTCCGTAGTGGAGGGCATCAAACACAGAAATTCTGAAGGCAGAAAGGTCTTTACCAGCATCTATTACATTCAGTATGCGCTGCACCACACTCTTTCTGTAGACTGATTTGAAGGAATGAATAATTCCTAGATCTAGGAGGTTGCAGTTTACTGGTGCAGCTTGCTGGCAGGAACTCCAACTGCACATTGCTCAAATGCACGTCAACAGGATGAGCAGGACAGTGGTCAGTGAAGAGTAGAATCTTCCTGTTCTGTGCACCCATTCTCACATCAAGTGCAGAAAGCTGCTTCCAGAATATATCAGAGGTCATCCACACCTTCTTATTGGCATCAGTATGACATGGACAGGGAAAGGACATTTTTTAAGCATCAAGGTTTTCTTGATTTACCAATTACAAATGGTTGAAGCCTTTCAGAGCCATCTGCATTGGCTCCCAACATAACAATAAACCTGAATTTGTTTTGCTAAACGCCAGTGTCTTGTTGGGCAGAATGTTAAAAAACAACCCAGTTTCATCTATACTGAATATGTCCTTGGGATCATAATTATTTAACAGTTCTGGAAGCTTTCCATTGATCCACTGCTCAACACTATTGTCACAGACGGAAGCAGACTTACCACACACAGTTTTGTAGGTTACATTGTAGTGTTTCCTGAAGCGGTACAACCACCCATTCGATGCAGTAAAATCATCTATTTCCAGCATAGTTGCCACATGAAGTGCCTTCTCACATAACAGCATTCCACTGATTGGAATACGCGCTGCTCTCGTTTAAACCAGCTTCTCAAGTTTGTTGTATTTTAGGTAACTAACACTCTTCCTCTTAAAGTATAAAATTGAAAGAAGCGTAGAGACAGTGAAGCACAACTTAGCACAAAAGTGAATCGAGAAGATATTGACACACTGCTTCACTCAAACTGTTTTTTCACGGGACATGTTTCAAGAGCTTTTGCTCTTATCATCAGCTGGAACTTGACTAGTGCAAATTGTAGTGGTTTCCTCTTTCTCCGTATCGTTGATAGATGGCACGATGTACTTGTCAAAGGTGTCCGATGGTGGAGTTTCAAAATTCATGACTCTGATGGTTTTTGTTAATGAAGATTTTTTCCCATACGGAAAGGTCTATGGGGTGATTAATATATTTTATTAAAGATGTTTCCAAGTTGATGTCATGTCTAGTATTCAAAAAATTCATACAAGATGGTCTTAGACTTTTGAATATACAAAATCCAGCTATAAAATGTACATTGGAAACAGAAGAGGGTGTGCTCCCCTCTTTGTACATCAAGATCAAAAAAATGAACAACAAACTCACTTTTGGTATTTACAGGAAACCAACACACGCTGATAATTAAATTAAGAACAACAGTTTCAATCCAAAACAACACCAACATGTCATTTTCAACAGTTTAATGTTTCGGATCAACTTTCCACTAAACAGAGAAGATCATCAAGAAGAATACCTACACATAAAAAAAGTAGCTATGTACAACGGTTTCAACCCAAATTTAGTGGACAAAACAGTTAACAGACTCAACAAAGCTAAGAAAATAAAAGAAACCACCACCCTAGAACCTACAGGAGCAAAAGTGAACATTTTTTTTAAAAACTTTACCTTCCATCCATCAGCCTATAATAAATTCCAAAAAATCTCAAAACACAACATAACTCTTGCACCTCAAAATAGATTTAATATCAGAAATTTGTTAAAAGGCTCCCCCAAAAAATTCAATTACTACCAAAGAAAAACCAGGAATCTATGAGATCAAATGTGAAACTTGCCCCAAAATTTATATAGGAAAAACAAAAAGAAATATTGACGTCAGAACTAAAGAACATATAAGAAACATTAAAAATGGTGAAACAGAAAAATCAGCAGTGGCTTTTCATTTTTTGAATACTAGACATGACATCAACTTGGAAACATCTTTAATACGTTAATCACCCCATAGACCTTTCCGTATGGGGAAAAATCTTCACTAACAAAAACCATCAGTCATGAATTTTGAAACTCCACCACCGGACATCTTTGACAAGTACATCATGCCATCTATCGACGATACAGAGAAAGAGGAAACCACTACAATTTGCAGCTGAGTTCCAGCTGATGATAAGAGCAAAAGCTCTTGAAACATGTCCTGTGAAAAAACAGTGTGAGTTATGCAGTGTGTCAATATCTTCTCGATTCACTTTTGTGATACTTCCTCCTCTTTGCATGAGCTCCACACTCAGAAGCACTGCTGATGTAAAATGTCTGTTTCTTATTATATTGTTTAATGTCGAGACACTTATGTACAACTCCTGTGCTACTCCAAAACATGTTCCACGAAAAGAGCCAGCCTTTTCCAGAATTTTAAATTTTTCTTCCATGGAAAAAGACTTCCTCTCCCTTTTCTTCTCCATTTCTGTGACTGTGATAGAATGAAACTTAGAATTGAATGCAACTGGTAACACAAGATAGTGCAAATATCAGCATCTCCAGCATTACCATACCTACAGATATCAAGTAACTATGGCCAACAGTTGAGAATTAAAGTTCTTTGAACGTCATGACTTGGTCATGACCAACAATTGTATGATCTAATGCCATATTGCTTTGTGTTAGAACTCGATGGGACATGATGTAAATGGCGGGAAATTAAAACTTCACAAATGTAAATGCCAGGATTCTAATACATTGTGAGCCTAGAAAGATCAAAGGGACCTTAAAACAATGTAAACAGCAGGAAAACGTAAACGGAAGGGACATAAAAGCGGGGTAATAACAAAAGTTCCATTCCTTTCAGTAACATATGAAAAATATTTACAACTATGGATTTGCTTTTCATGATCTGAATCTTTTAATTCTTCACTGCTGTTGCTTTATATGGGAACAATTTCAAAGCTCTCCTAACCATATATAGAATAAAAGTATTTAAGAAAGTGGAGTGCAACTGTTAACTCTCCTAACCAATTTATGTATGGTTGTAAGCACAATAGTTTTTTCTTGTGCCAACTTGTGCAACGATTTTGATGAGCTCACCACATAAATGTCCAACAACTTCTCTTTGTTTAGCTAAGGTGATTTGCCAATTCATTCAGCATCTACACTAAGTCTGTCTCTCAAAATTTCTCAAGAAATTGACAAACTGCTTAAAATGGGATACAGATATTTCTGAAAAGTTTTCATCATATCCCTCCTGCACTAAATTTGCATATTTATGTTATGTGAGAAGATATATTCAACTGAAAGCATCATTAATTTAAAACTAAATTAAACACATAAATACTACTCAAATCACTTTAAAAAGCTTTTATTAACTGATTACTGAACTAAAAAGTTAAATGCTATGGAACAGATTATAACACAATCATGCATCCAGGCAAAATTGTTTTGTAATTTTGTATTAAGATTCTAGATAGAAAAAACCTTACTTTAATATTCACTTCCAATATAATCTAAATCCATAGTCTAGTACACAACAACTTTCTTAATGCAATATACTCATCTTCTGTTATGAAACATGTTTAAAATGATACCCCTCTGTTAACACTTAACAATTACTGTAAATTTCTTCAGCTGAAATATTAGAAAATGTATTCTAGATTCATAATATAATTCATCAAGCACGGTGATTTTTCGTAATAACTTTATTATTAGGAATTATCCCCAAGTAATAATGACGTGGTTTCAGATAGGCAGAGCAAGCAGGCCAATCAATTATTCTGTAATTAAGAACAATGCAGGGCAGCAATTTTCTTGGACATCTTTTGTTATTCCACAGTACTGTTGGCCATCTGTGTTCATTCTGTTTAACACAGGACCAATGTGTTTAAATTCTTCTAACAATCTATAACTTGAGGATTTATTAGAAATGTTGATACAAGGGAATTTTTGTATACATTTAAGCTATCAGTCTACATGTGACACCATTCAAAAAAATACCTAACACAATAAACACATTGTTTAATAGTACATGCCATTATAACCATACACAATAAAAATAATCAACAGACAAGGTCAAAAATTGTTATTTCTTATTTATACTATAATCTTATTTATAACATAACTTATAAATCTTATAAGATATAATCTTATTTATACCAATATCATTATCCTCTAGATGATCAAGATCACGATTGTTCAATCTGACACCTGATTTCTGCTCCAAGTGGGCTTTGCAGTCAACATTCATATAATTCAAGATATATTCATTATTAAATCCTTTCATGGAAGTATTGAAAACAGTGTTGTTGTATAAATTAAATTTATTGGGAGTCGATTAATGACACTAAACAACACTTACTTTTAAATTTTTCCGGAACTAGTTTCAGAGGCCTTCCCTCTATCATCAGTCGATGTCCGGTTGATGATAGAGGGAAGGCCTCTGAAACTAGTTCCGGGAAAATTTAAAAGTAAGTGTTGTTTAGTGTCATTAATCGAGTCCCAATAAATTTAATATTCATTATTATTCACTGTTTGAACTCATGATTCTAATATGAGTGAGTGTGTGTAGTGTTTTAGGGCCCGTCGACAACAAGGTCATTTGGGCCCGAAGTCAACTCTAAAAACTAAAAGCTACACAAAGTTAAAAAGTAAGATAAAATATAAACACTCAACTATTAAAAGCACATAAAAAACCCATCCCAGTACTAAAAATTTAAAATCTCTAAAATTGATAAATATAAAATACAAGTCAGACTTGTTTATTAAAACCGATTTTAAAAACAAACCGCAGAGCCTTATCCACGGCCACTGGGTTGTCCCCTAAAATATCGTGCAAGTTAGTTCTTAGGCCCAAAGACTGGCGGACACGGGTGTACTGCGGGCAATCCAGCAATACATGCCGCACAGTGAAGCGTACTGCACACGGAGCACACACAGGGGCCAGTTCCCCTCTTAACAGCTGGCCATGAGTCACACGTGTGTGCCCAATTCTCAGCCCGGTGAGTATCACCTCGGCCCGCCGGTTATCCCTGCAGGAAGTTGGCCAGGGTTGTACGCTCTCCTTTATCGCCCAGAGTTGTGTGCCTTCCAAAGCTGTCCAGGATTGCTGCCAAGCAGATAGAATTGGCGACGGAAAAAACGTTGCACATCCTGGTATGGCACCGTAGGTTGTTAAACTCCGGGGCAAACGGCAAGCGGACTTAGCAGCCGCGTCCGCCTCCTCGTTCCCGGAAATCCCAACATGGCCTGGGGTCCAAGTAAAAACAAAATTGTATCCGCGACTGAGCATTTGCGAGATCTGGGCCTGTATTTTTAAAACAAGTGTGTGAGCGGCAGTGTGCTGTTGCAAGGCCTGAAGAGCACTTAGAGAGTCAGTGCAGACAATAAAAGAGCATGAGAAAGAAAACTTTAACTTCTAAACTGAGAGAGAAGATTTTTATTTTAAAACAGACAGTAACAGAAATAAAAATGAATGGCCCGAATTATCACACATCAAGCTTATAAGTTCCTAAAGGGCAGTTTTGATACTATGTTAACATGAAACACTTCATTTTGCCAAGTTCTCATATTGCTTTTTGCTGTGACTGCTTAGAGATATTGTAAGAGATATGATATATAATGCAAGTGACATACAGCAATTGGGAATAGAGTCCATAGCTTGACCCTTTTAGATTAATAAATGCCCACCTTGGTTGTGTAGATGGTAGCATGTCTCATCACATTCAAGAGGTCCCAAGTTTGAATCCTGGTTAGGGTGAGTTATCTGGATAAGACTTTTTTCACGGTTTTCCCTTATACTGAAATATGAATGTCAGGTAACTCTAAGCTCTGTGGACTCTGAGCTCATTTGAGCATCATTTCATTCACTTAATTCATTGTATGATATGATATACGTTGGAAGATGTCAATTAAAAATAGTTTAGATTAATAATACTGCACATATATGAGATTACTAGAAAAGATTAATAACAATAATCTATTAGATAAAACAGTTTCTAGATCTGCTTTTACAATGTTTACCTAAAGCTAACCCATGTTCATACAGAGATAAACATAGGAAGAATCAAAATCCAATCTGCATTATCAGTTAAATTATACTAATCCTTTTATCATATGTAAATTCTAGTGCCTTACCAAAGCCATACTGCTTATTTGTTTCTGTTTTACGAGCAGCTTCTAAAGCAGCTTCTTTCCCAATTAGATGGGCATACTTCTCTTTGTAATTCGAATTTGGGATAAATTTTTCAGACTTTCTTGCTTGAGCTTGTTCTTGCTGTTGCTGTTCCTGTTAAAATTAAGAGCATATATTTTAACAAAGTTTAAGATTTAGGAAGAGAGAGAAAGAGAGAGAGACAGAGAAAATTACTCTTCTGTCCAAGGAAACATGCTTTCATTAAAAGCCTTAACATTAATTATGGTTTCATTCCTGATCCAGTATATAAAGCAGGTCAGCTAAAACTGTTGAGTATCATTTGCTGCTAAATTGTGAAATGCTATTAAAGGACATTCTCTACAATTTGTGCTACAAACATTATGTTTGATGAGTCCTTAAAAGTTAACGTTATCTCGAAATTTAACTGTATTGGGACACCACAGTGAAGTGAAACAATTATTAAATTATAGATGAGTCGTATTTATTACATATTGTATTTATTATGTAAGTGAAGCTGATGTGTAATAAATACAACTCATCTATAATTTAATAATTAACATTATCTGTTTGAATGGCCTTCAATCCTCAATAAGAGTAAACTAAGAATTAGAAATTTATAGTAAATATAATTAACTACAGAAGCAATAATTTAACAATGTCATGGCTGGGATTTGAACCATGGTCTCCTGGTTTCTGTCCAGTCGCTCTTAACCTTTGATCTACCATGGCCAACGAGCCGTCCTGACATTAAATTCTCCAGTTGACTCATATATTTTCCCGTTAGACCACTAGGGGCTCTCGCATCCAAGATACATCGTTTGTGGCGACTTACTATCGTAAGTACTTAAGTCCCAGGCTTCATCATTTAACTCTTATTATTTTAGTTAATTGATGGAAATTAATCATTTCTCCACACTAGCCGTATATAGGCTAAGGTTTTTGATAGATAGAGTCAACATGAAAAATTCAATGCCATGGCTGGGATTTGAACCACGGATCTCCTGGTTTCCGTCCAGTTGCTCTTAACCTTTGAGCTACCATGGCCAACGTGCCGTCCTGACATTAAATTCTCCGGGATGCGAGAGTCCCTAGTGGTCTACCGGGAAAATATATGAGTCAACTGGAGAATTTAATGTCAGGACGGCACGTTGGCCATGGTAGCTCAAAGGTTAAAAGCGACTGGACGGAAACCAGGAGATCCATGGTTCAAATCCCGGCCATGGCATTGAATTTTTCATGTTGACTCTATCTATCAAAAACCTTAGCCTATATACGGCTAGTGTGGAGAAATTATTAATTTCCCTCAATTAACTAAAATAATAAGAGTTAAATGATGAAGCCTGGGACTTAAGTACTTACGATAGTAAGTCGCCACAAACGGTGTATCTCGGATGTGAGAGCCCCTAGTGGTCTACCGGGAAAATATATGAGTCAACTGGAGAATTTAACCCTTTCACCAATATGGACATCATATTACGTCCAAGTTAAAATGCCCCAAACCAATGTGGATGTGTATAGACGTCCTGCACATACATGCATTTAATGCTCATTTAACGCCAATTATTTTAATCTTGCTATTTTACAATAAATTTAAATTAGTTCTATAAGGGATGTAAACGTACCCTTAAAGTATATCAAGATTTAACTGTATTTAACCCTTAAAGGTTTCTTTTTGAATTATACACCTCCAAACCTCGATAAACACCCAAGGGTACATCTGCAGATTCATGCCAAATAATATTGGTTTCCTTGCAAACTTCTTTTTTGCAACACACCTGACATTTTCGAAATGGTTGCGACTCATTTGGTTGTGGGTGGTATGCTTTTAGGAAAGTGTTTTCTCTCAAGTATGAGGGGTGATGTCGTGGTGAATTTCTTACCCCCAGTATAAAGAGGCCTCTGAGTATTATAATACTCAATTAGGTTATGAGCTATTTATATGCGCAAGTACAGGCAGGTGAAAGTCTTGCATGAATTTACAGCTCTGAAAATTACTAAACAATTGTGCATGGTTACATCCAGTGGTATAAAAATACTTTTTTTACCATTTAACTGTTTTTCGTAAAGAGGGATAGCTAGTAATAGCTGATCCACATCACCCATATTTGACCCACCACTTCCCCCAAACAATGGAGTAGCTAACATGCCATCTGTAGACCAGTACACGTCACTGCTACCTATATCCTAAACATCTCCCTCATAATCACACAACAAATATTCCAGATTTTCTACAGTAATATCAGAAGCCTGTATACATTATACGCAAGGTAATTTATTTGCTACATTACAGGGATAAGCCATGGTAAACATTGAAATTTAACAATTTCAAATGTGCCATTCATTTAGTTCTTGATAGCTATAAGAAATCACTCTGAACACAGAGAGTATAAATAACTAAAATACTGAGCGAAAACAGCTGCATAAGGCTACCAGAAACCTTGGTTGAGAAACATTGTAATAACAGATGCTGACAGGGAGTTTTCTTTCCAGTGTAACGCAACATATACTCGTATTATTACAGTTGAATCTCGATATATACTCGTATGATTATCGCTTGGTATAGCATAAATAAACTAAACTTCAACCGGAGAAGTCGCTTGCATAGCTATACATACATACATTCGTTCGTATACACACAAAACAAACTGATTCAAATATTAGGCGCGTTCGGCACAAAGAATGGCTTTTGCTACAGTGAAACAAAGAAGTGAAATTTGAACGATTTATTACTGTAGTCTCCACTTTTTTGTTACTGTAGATGTATATTGCCTTTAATGGGTTTTAAACCAGTTTTTTTTCGTTTAAATAACTTAATAAATACGGAATATATGGAATTGTATTTATGTATGATGCATTTTTACAGCATTTAACAATTTAAATGTCTTGTTCTGTTTATTGGGTATCCGTTTCAAGCCCCTGAAGGGTTTAAATGGCCATCGGTGAAGTGGTTAATGTCAGGATGGCATGTTGGCCATGGTAGCTCAAAGGTTAAGAGCGACTGGATGGAAACCAGGAGATCCGTGGTTCAAATCCCGGCTATGGCATTGAATTTTTCATGTTGACTCTATCAAAAACCTTAGCCTATATACGGCTAGTGTGGAGAAATGATTAATTTGCATCAATTAACTAAAATAATTGGTTATCAGCTATTTACAGCAGCATTGAAATCCAACTACAACCCCACTTTTTATATGAGTATTTGAGCATTCACAAATGACTCTTAATGTAAAAATCCCAGAAAAAAATAATTTTTTGTCCATTTTGTTGCCAGGAACTAGCTTAGGAATTGTGTCTAAGTAGCAGTGCAACACACACATGAAAACCGATGTTAATTACAGCTCCTACCTCCTGCACACAATTTTGTATACAGGAAATCTAAAAGTTCTAAGAATTTCATTTTTACTCTGAAAGAAACAATTTTCCTGCCATAGGTAGCCATAGGATTCGTTTATTAGTGCTGAAACATTTACAAAAAACCAAAAGTCATAATTATAAACCAAGGTTTGTGTCTAAGGCCTACTACTATATGGCAAAGTATGAAAGCATATTGGAAAACAGTGAAATAACAGAATTGTTTATGTAAGCTTACTGCACATACATGGCAAATCAGTGTGTGTAGATTTTTTTCCGATGCCATCATGCTTTCTGGACAGCAATGTGTCATACATCGGCAGGCAGAAGAAATCATATTAATCCACTTGAGTTGAAAACTACCAACATGCTATAGATTCCTTTCTTGGAAGTGTTGAAAACAGTGTTGTTATGATAAATTAAATTTAAAGGGAGTCGATTAATGACACTAAACAACACTTACTTTTAAATTTTTCCGGAACATGTTTCAGAGACTTTGCCTCTATCCTCAGCCGGCCATCGACTGGTTCTCATTGGAGTAGTTGATGATATTTTGTCACAGGTTTCCTCTGGTGGCGGTTCAAGGAACTTG
This sequence comes from Mantis religiosa, assembly GCA_030765055.1. Classification (NCBI taxonomy): domain Eukaryota; kingdom Metazoa; phylum Arthropoda; class Insecta; order Mantodea; family Mantidae; genus Mantis; species Mantis religiosa. Next base: position 77,244,188 of record CM060947.1, read on the forward strand.
CTGAACAAATCTTTCTGGGGGATAGGAACAAAGTATTCAATTTCGACATCCCCCAAAAAGATTTGTTCAGCAAGTTCCTTGAACCGCCACCAGAAGAGACCTGTGACAAAATATCATCAACTACACTAATGAGAACCAGTCGATGGCCGGCTGAGGATAGAGGCAAAGTCTCTGAAACATGTTCCGGAAAAATTTAAAAGTAAGCGTTGTTTAGTATCATTAATCAACTGCCTTTAAATTTAATGCTATAGATTTCCTGGGTTAAAGGTGATATGATAGTATGAAGTACCTGTAAACTGGTCATGCACAGGAATTTTATGTGACAGATCTGCATAACATTTTCACTGTTTTAAATTAATTTAATATGGTTTAAATTTGTGTCTCAGGTTTTAGTACCCTGAATCAGTGGTAGCTAAAGCATGAATGTGCTCTAGTGCCAGCATTACTTAGTTTTTTTTTTTTTTTAATGATTAACAGCCTTTAACAAATGGATGGGAGATATCTGACAGTATACGAAAGAAATGATCGACAAAATGCTCAGTTACATGATGCAATATGTTTAACACTGATAGCAGTGATTTTTTTTTATGCACATTGATTGGTATTAAGCACACCTACACTGACAATGCAGAACTAATCATGTCTTAGATTCAGAAGTTTAACCAAACTTTTTCTCAAGCAAATGTTGAGCTACTGTAAAATTTACAATTACCAAACACATATCAAGGTACTTTTGTAAGTACCTTAATGTTTTCACATGGTGAACTAAATTCACCAACCTTTTTTTTTTTTTCTGATTAAAGTTATTGCTACTAAACAAAATTATGGAAAACAGAATAAATAATTTTTAACTTCACATAAACAGAACCATTTATATTTTGCATAAATGTCCATTTAATCCTTACTTCCATGTATTTCAGTTTTACCTAGTCTATTAATGTTTATGTAGAAAATGGGTAACTTAGTAAACTTTGTATTAGTTAAATAAAGGAAATATCAAACTGCAGTACTCATACACTCAAAGAGTTTTTAGTATTCCCAGCAGAAGCAAACTTTTCTTTTATAAGTCTGCTGTACAGTGCAGCTAATATTAATTTAATTTTAAGTATGAACAAGGGCAATTGATGAATGTTTTATAAAAACCCAGTTTTCCACTAACTTTTACAGTTATTATAAGTGGCTTATCTGTCACTTCTCAACATAGTATATTAGGTCTTTTGTGTGAGTAGCATTGGTAATATTGAATGGCATGTGCTGCCAATGAAAGCTGTGCTATATTTGAAGAATAATATAATAAGTGTTCAAACTGAGAACTCACATCCTTCAACTTCTGTGGTTTTCTGTTGACAGGCAATACATTTTGCTCTGTCTTGAACAATAGTAAGCATAATACCATTAGCAGTATACAAATAATTTAAGATAATATTTCCTCCCCTTTATATGGCAGTGCCATGACACACAGGAACTACCCCTGGAGCTGTCCCTGCCTTAGAGAATGGAATTGAATTTATGTTTACAACTTACTATTTACAATACTTTTATCTACAGTACATACATATTTCTTATTCTAGTTGTTTAAATTTTGGTGCCGTTTTTCTTTTTAAGCTTGCTAGCTCAGCCTGCTTGGCTCCCAGGCCTCCTGCCTTAGAGTTTTAGAACTATTACTTTTGTTGTAGTCCTATTTCAGTTTGAGATGTGGTGAACTATAGCAACGAAGGTGAAGCAGATGTGTAAGAAATACGACTCATCTAAAATTTAATAATGAAGGTAGTGTTTAACTTTAAAGAGAGTCGATTAAAGACACTAGACAACACTTACTTTTAAATTTTTCCGGAACTAGTTTCAGAGGCTTTGCCTCTATCATCAGCCGGCTCTCGACTGGTTCTCATTGGTGTAGCTGACGATACCTTGTCACAGGTCTCCTCTGGTGGCGGCTCAAGGAACTTGCTGAACAAATCCTTCTGGGGGATGTCGAAATTGAATACTTTGTTCCTATTTTTTGAAATGAAGATTTGTTCCCATGTGGATAGTTCTTGTTTTCCTGATGTATGTTTCAGTAGTTTTGGTTCTGGATTTATGTTGTGGTTTTTTTCCCAAAAATGTGTGGCAACTGCTGATTTTTCTAATTGTTTATATTTTATGTTTCTAAAGTGTTCCTTTGCTCTTGTTTCTAAATTTCTTTTTGTTTTTCCAATATAAATTTGACTACAGTCATTGCATTCAATTTGATATATACCAGATTTTTTGTTTGTGTGTTTGATACAAAATGCACACCTTCCTATAATTTGCCTACAACCTTATTATTTATTTCAGATGCAGTAAGCTTTTTTTCTCATAATAATGTACTCCAAATTATGGTTGGTATCTAATGTTAAGCAAATGGTTATAAAAAAATTTAATAAAGTCACTCCAGATAATATGATGTACTCCAAATTATACAATTTTAATATGAGTCAAAATGATTATGCAACTATTTAACTATAAAAAAATCCTTTCTTTTTCAACAATTAGCTGAAGGTTTATTAAATTTTGGTTACCTTCTCAGCTTTTGCTTTCTCTGGATCCCACTCTTCTCCTCGCCTTAGAGCTGCCAATTCTTCTTCACTTGGTACAGCTTCCTGTTTGAACACCATTACATGCCTATCTACTCCTTCTTCACCTATTGAGAATGCTGGTATGCCTGCAACCTCTGCTACATCATGTCTAAGAACAATAAAAGACAGAAGTTTTAAAGAGGAAATTTCCAAAAGAACTGCATTGTTTGACTTCCACCTAAACAGTTAACATTTCATATAATAAAGGGTGCCTCAAACCTTAACGCATTTGTGTACTTAACATCTTTTCTTTCAGCAACTCATCAGGTCCGCAGAGAAGGGGAAAGGAATGAGTGTTTGGGTTGTTGGAAACTCTTGAAATTTACAAATTTAATGATCCTGAACTCTTGAACACACTTTGCTCCACACTTATATTTAATTTTCTTTTCCTTCTACATACTGACCCTCATACTATTAATTTTTGAGTCATTTATATTACTGTAACTGGTATTCCGTACTTGGTATGAATCTATTAATTCAATTATTGTACTCTCTATGTTCATTTGTTAATGCTTCATGCTTTATTTTTTTTTTTTTTTTTTTACTGAAAAATAAATTTAACGGTTTAAAATGATTTGTAGTTGGAGGATGTCAACACTTATGATTTTTTGGGGGAAATTTAGGAGCCATAAAATGTTTATTTGTGATGAAATTTGGGTGTAAAATTGAGTGGAATGCAGTATTTGCTCTGCTTACTGTAGGAATGATGAGTATGAGTATGACCAGTGAAGTGGAGGGGACACCTTGCACCTTGATCCAACATCAATCTTTAAGAGATCTACAATGGTCCTAATGATTTCATGCTTAATGACCCAGTACAATAATGAGCTGTTCAGAGAAGGCTTCCATTTGGGAGGGCCGGAAATTTTTTTCCAATGAGCAAGTATACACACTATCTGTTGAACTTGAAAGGGGAAACAAAATTATAGGAAATTAGGGAAAAGAAATTTGGAGGAACCGCTTCAGCATTTGTCTTGCTAACTGGGAACACCATGAAAAACCCAGGGTCAGAATTACCTGCCACAGGAATCGAGCTCATAGTATAACCTAATATGCAGCCATATCCGGTTGTGCATCTGCAACAGCATATTATAGGGCAATACTTTAAAATATGGTATAAAAGTGTTGTCTTTTTGTCTTTTAGCTGCTCAACGTCTATGTATTGCTTTTTTTGCACATCTTCTTTCACAATAACTGTCATGCTGAAGTGATACTGCATATGTCAAGAATAATTTATTTTAACATCTATTAACCTTTTCTATTCATAACCTACAGTTATGATTATACAAACATAAATTAATGATGAACTCAAATTTCTATTGTAGCACTCTCACAAAATCAATTACAAAACAATATTCTTGTGTTGAAATCCATTTATTGAAATTATTGCACAAACCTTATTTTAATGGTTGTCACTTTGTAGTTCATCATGGATATGTAAGCTTTCTGCATTAAATTACACTTATTTCTAATAATGCCCCTATACCCAAGTTTGTCTTCAGTTAAAACATGTTTCCACTTTCTCTGTATTTCACAAACTGAAATAGTTGTACTTTTTCACCAATTCAAAATGTTATTTTGCAAGAATGCTACAGTTAGGATATTTGTGAGCAAATCTCAGAGCTCTACAGTTATCTTGTCTTGTATAATATTTCACCAAGTAAATTTGCTATTGAACCATATACTTGAATTTCCAATTCATTACTTAATAGGTATTAACATTCTCACATAAATATTCTGATCCAATACTCATAAGCAGCTAACGGTTGGAATGTTACATGGCCCAAACTTACTAGCAGGATGGTGCCATCACTTACAGGGATAATAAGCAAATGCAGTAATAAATACGACTCATCTATAAATTAATAAATGCAGTAATGCTCATCCAAGTGTAAACACCAAAAGGACTAACAAGAGATATTCAAAATCTTCTGGAAGTTTACTTTCTCCCCACCTCGAAAACATTCTAAAATGTAAGCCAGTATATTTGTGAGTGAGATAGTAGCGAGCGTATTTCTGATGTTGAGGCTCTAATGTCAGGTACAGTGATTGCCAACCACTATCAACAGATAACCAGAATCTTCTGGAAGTTCGCCTTATCCCAGCTTCTCAAATGTTCTGAAACTCTGTGGAAACTTACAGCCACTAGCCAGCAAGTTAATGATTGAGCGGTAAGTTAATCAGTTAGTCAGAAAGTGACTAGTGAGTGTTTTCCTAATGCAAGATCAAAGTGAGTAGTGCTTCCACAACGATTAGAGATGTTTTGTACTTAATTGCCAGTATGATGCATAATCATTTTTACAGTTAACAGACAAGCACAATCATTAATTTGAAATTTCTCCCGATCTAAATTTACCAGAGTTCTGTAAATTAAAGCTGACTTGTGTAATGCATGTATATCCTAGAAATCTTGGCTAAGAACTACATATCATTATGAAAAGCTGTTGCAGAATTGCTTAACATTTGAGTTAAGAAGATGGCCTTCAGTGGCTTATGGACTACTTTGTAATGAAGGTGCTAATCAGCTTGCTACGAAGAAAAGTAATATTGTACAAAAGATGGATCAAATTTATGATTCTCCATATTTTAATCAATTCTAATGTGTAACCTATAATTTTGAAATATTAAAAAAATTAAAACTATACATTATGAGACTGCCCCTATGAACAGAACAGTTTATTTATGAGAGTACACTGACATCTTTACAACTAAGGTCATATTTACCAAAACAGCTGTACAACACTGAAATGTTTTGTTTCTTTAATTTGCCCGCTGAACAGTCTTACAAGGGGCACCTTTGACTTTGAATGCTCGAAACCGCTCAAAACATTCTCAGAATTACAATCATTGAAACAAAAGGGTCTGTATTATTTCCATGCAAAGTTCTACATTTGTCTACTGGCACCACTATAAGTTCAATAAGCAGTATATGCTATATATCAAAAGGATTGCTAATTTTGTAAGATTACAATGTGCCAAAATACAAGTGAAGATACATGATCAATATTTCATCAAACTTCACTCTGTGATTTACAGTCAGTTTGCTACATCAAAGTGTAAACACATATTGCAATATGCTTGGAAAAATGCAGGTTGTAACATTGACATACTTGTATCATCAGTTGCAAATGCAATTAGTATAGCTTTTCACATTGCACTTTTTTTTTTTTTTTGTAATTTACGTCCTCCAACGTTAAGTCATATCGGACAATGAATGGAATGAGTGAAATGATGCTCAAATGAGCTCAGGGTCCATAGAGCTAGAGTTACACAACATTCGTCTTTCAGGATAAGGGAAAACCCCGGAAAAACCTTATCCAGGTAACTCACCCTGACCGAGATTCGAACTTGGGACCTCTTGAACATGAGGCAGATACGCTACCACCACGCTACCAAGGCGGGCTTTAGTGAGGTAAGGACATTGTTCTCTTACTCTTCATTTTAATTACTTGACTGAAATTCCGCATCTATACTTAGAGGACTAATATACGCACTATCAGATGTGAAGTATATTGTGTTTGGTACTATTGTAAGTACTTTAAGCAGAGGGCTTTTAGCACTGTTGACTGAAACTGTAATTATACATTGACATGCCTGAATTATATCATCTTGTTACTTTTTTTTATCTCTATAAAAATGTCACTTTAAGCAGAATGCAATGTTTTGTATGGAAATGACAGAGACCACTATTTTGTTTATGATCAACTGTTATTCCAAACATGTTTTTGTGTGGTTATGAGAGTTTGAGATTAAAGGTGTCCCTTTGCAAATGTCATCTTCAGCAATGAACAGCTCTTTCAACATTTAGTTCATATGAAAAATATTGGAGAGTAAGACAATTAAGGATTTGTTTCCTAATACAAAGCATTATTACAATAAAATATAATAATTTGCTACAAAATTCACTTATCTTTTTAAAAAATTGATAAATTCTTCACAGAGCTCAAGAGACTAGTTTTGCAAAAATATCTTTTGCATCTCAAGTCATTCTGTTTATTCCTATTGTTATTGCTGCTAGGTGACAGATTAATTTTGTATTTATTAGCAAACTCTGAAAATAAAGCAAATTTAACAATAGAATCAATTGGCGGTAAAATAAAAAATATGTCATTTATCAATTTAATTGTTTAGACTTGACTGAGTTTACATTGGAACCAAAAGTAATTTACAAACCAGAATGAAGGAACATTTTAGAAATGTTAGGTATTAATAGATTGATAAATCAGTCACAACAGATTATGTTTGGTTATTTAACCATTAAAAAAAATCCAGAAGTTAAATTATTAAAGCAGTTAAATGATCTGATAGATTTAATGGTTTCTGAGAAAATATTTATCTTAACAAATAGAAATTGCATAATGAATTTTGAAATATCGCCAATTGATTATGTTTTTAAGTCTGCTTTATTTTCAGAGTTTGGTAAGAAATGCAAAAATAACCTGTCACCTTGACTGTAATGATAACAGGAATAAACAGAATGACTGAAGATGCAACAGATATTTTTGCACAACTAGTCTCTCTGATTTCTGTGAAGAATTTATCATTTTTTTAAAAAGAGAAGTGAAGTTTGTAATAAACAGAATGACTGAAGATGCAACAGATATTTTTGCACAACTAGTCTCTCTGAGTTCTGTGAAGAATTTATCATTTTTTTAAAAAGAGAAGTGAAGTTTGTAATAAACAGAATGACTGAAGATGCAACAGATATTTTTGCACAACTAGTCTCTCTGAGTTCTGTGAAGAATTTATCAATTTTTTAAAAAGAGAAGTGAAGTTTGTAGTAAATTATTATATTTTACTGCAATATTTGTATTACTTCACTGTTATAGGTTCTGTTTTTACACAAAGTAAAAATAGCAGTAACAGCATTATACAACAAACATTTGCATTTTTAAAACAGAATTAAAACTTTTTACTTACATAATGCTTCTATACACCAAATCCATTGGCTCAAACTTCTTTTTCTGAAGGGATTCATTCTGTAGAAATTCATTGATTTTTTGTTCTGCCTGCAACAAACACAGCAAAACCCATTTATACAGGACTTTTGTAGATTTTGACATTTGTATGTTAAACTTTTCAACAACGACAATGCCACCATTTGAAACATTTAGAGAGTAGTTTGCATGGTATGGAACACTTAAGAAGTTACTTTTATCATACTGTGACATAGCAGCTACGCTCAAGATTATCGCTGGGTCAACACCAGCAGTCAGAATTGTACAAATGAGTTACATGGTCACCCTGGGTAAATATACACACTATTGCTAGAGAGTGAGAACCTTCTGCATATTTTGACATCTGACATATTTTGTAAAGTTCTTACTATATGCTTGTCTGGCAAAGCAAGTCTGGCAAAGTGAGGTTTGTAGGGTTTGGGAGTGAGTCAGTTTGATGAAGCAAGTTTCGTTGAGCAAATGAGTAAGAGAATTTGTGCATGCATTTCTATTGCAATAAGAAGCGCTGTTCTCTAGGCAAATTCGTGACAAAGTGAAGTGCAGTGAATGCTAATTCTACACAGGATTGGATATACCATGTGTTTGACTTCTCCACAGTTAGAACTATCTGGAAGAAGAGGCAATGTTGAGAATATTTCATTGTGCTGCTAAATCACGGAACAAACTGAAGTGATAGTGGACAGTGGAACTATTTCACATTAGTAAAGTGACAAAGTGAGTTAAAAAATGTCCCTGGGAAAATTAAATTAGGTCACTAAATGAAAGAGAAAACGGAGTGGAATGACAGTTTGAGAAACTGAATAAAGTCACAATATGCTACCTTAAAATAAGAAAACAGTTATGCGAATAGGAAACAACACATTAAGGGTACCACCATCTTCTTTACAGAGTTCCTAGTTCTCTGATTTTTTCTTTAATTGCTTCCTTGCTTAAACAAGCAGGAATGTCCAAGCATTAAAGCCAGATAGAAAGGAAATCAAGATGGATAATTATTGTACATATATCCTCAGAGAATGTTCAATCTGCTACATGTGCAAACAATCACGAGAGCAATTTTTACCTGCCGTTGGAAACTCATGATAATTTGGGTATGGTAACTTGATGCCAACTACTTGAAAATTCTTATGTCCCTTATGTTAACAAATGGCAGAAGTGTATGGCACCTGAATAATTAATTTGGGATGAATGTTTACTTGACACATCTAGCATGATCAATACACGTTTCTTCGTAAGTAAAGAACTAAATAAATACTTATTTATGTTCATATTATAGATGTTTTCATTAACCTTAAGTATTTTAAAATGTTTAGCACAATGTGAGTTGTAAATTAAGAGCTGTTCATTACCTTTTCTCTAAATTGCTTCAGTTTTTCTTTCTCTTCCTTCTGTTTTTTCATAAATTCTTCTTTTTGCTCTAGAAAACAAATTGAGAAAATAAACATTAGTAATTAATACTGTTCCTGCCAATGTTACACATTTAAACTGTGTACACTGTGATATGTGAAACATTACTTTCTATACTACATACAAGTTGGTGGAGAAGGTACTGCATTCCACCCCAAAAATCAAATACCAAAATTTTATTGAGAATACTTGTTTGAGGTCTTCTAAAAAACACGCACGCACACAAACCATTTTTAGGAAAGGTTCAGCAGAGCATGCATAGGTATATGTGTGTCTGAACAGCATAACTAAAAAACTAAAAGTTGGCTAAATACCAAACTTGGTACTTAAGTTGAGCATCTTCCAAGTATGCAAGATAAAGATTTTAATAATAATCCCCCAACCCTAGACTGACCATTACACGAAAAATTTGACTTTTCCAAAATTGGTTCTAATGATTTTGATTAAAATATTTAAGGTATTAATATTTAAGATATTCTCATGACAAATTAATGCATTTCTTGAATTTTCTGAGATTTCTTCACAAGTCCTCTTTCACCTGTAAAACTTGTGCATAAATGGTAAACCATAATGTAATTGGTAACTATAAGCGTAGGCTCATTTGAGGGTTGATTTAAGATGGGTTGAAGTATTCAAACATTTTCAGGAAAAGTTTATCCCCTTTTCTTAAGTGTGTAATATATTGAATTTAGAATATGTCTTCCAGCCATGAATGCATCCACTAAGAGGGTGTTTGTGATAATGAATAACTTGTGGACTGTTGAAAAATAAGATATAAAAACTGAAACTCTTAAACATTTAATAACTATTAAATTTTAGATGAGTCGCGTTTTTTACACATCTGCTTCACTTTCGTACCTATTTTGAGGACATGTTTCGCAAATCTTCGCTTGCATCTACGGCTCTTGTGCGACTCTGTATTGGAACACCACAGTGAAGCGAAAAATTATTAAATTTTAGATGAGTCGCGTTTTTTACACATCTGCTTCACTTTCGTACCTGCTATTTTAACTGCATATGTAATGAATTCCACACTGATTTTGTAAAACAGTAAGTTATTGCATGCTGTGCATTCAAACTCAAAGTATTTAAACTGATCAACGACTTAAAATATATAGTGAAAGATATTAGCGTACAGTATCTGAAAAAACAAATTAAATGGTGCTTCAGTATTTTGTTATCTGTAGCATTTGCTTTAGAATAAAACTGTGTAAAAAGTATTTTTCTCTGTGTGTGTTAACATTGCAAAAATCATACACTTAAGAATAACATAAAATCTTACGGAAAGCTTTAAGTTATATAATTATTTGCTTATAAATCTTTGAGAAAGAGTAAGTTCCTTCAATATGTAGTCTTAAATTTTTGAAATGCATTAACACCATAAAGCTAATGCAAACTGGATCCTGATGAATAGTTAATATGCACATTTCTAATATTTCCCAATCAATTTTAAGACAGTTATGGTTATGTTTAGATTGTTAACATAGTGTCCTACTTTTTGTTTATCACGATCTGGTCACTATGCATAGACAGCAATTTGTCAAATATAATATCTATATTTTCAAGTGTTATTGAGTTTTAGCTATGCAGAGCCTATGGCTATACTGTCATTGGTTTGCAGTTGCAGCTGAGCTTCACTACTCTTCTTGTACAAACAACATTCCTCAATTATATTTCATGGCACAGAACACTTCACCCCTTCGTATCTGTAAGGAAACTGGGAAATCATGTTGGGTTAAACGGGAAACTTGTATTAAAACAACCTAGTGAACATCATGGATTTAGCAGATTTCCTCCTAAAAAGTTGGCATTGTTTAACCAGGTTGCATAGATTTTAGATGGTTCTGCAGCAAGATTAGCAAAGACTTGATACCGAAATTAAGGTTTGCCTTAAGTAAAGAATCATGATGGATGTCAAAGGAATGTTGGTTCTTTGTTACGACAAGGGCAAGGCCAGCAGTTGTGGGGAAAGTTGTGATAACAAAAGCAATGTAAGAAGCAGTGTCCTTAGCAGTTTTCTAAAAGGGCTCACTTGACTTATATGAATAGGAATTTCTTTGGGTCATTTAGAATGGCATGACAAAACAGCCACAAAGGGATTTTGGTTGAATGAAGAAGGAGTTTCCTGAGAGTGAAAGTTACATATACACACGTACAGCTGTGGTCATTCAGCAGTCTTCGGCGTCAGGCCGATGAGAGCAGTCCGAGGCGTGAAGCCTATTAGGGCGGTCAACCTGTTCTGTGTTTGATAATTGTCGGTTCATATATACGTGAGGAACGAATAAAGTTTATCGAGCAATAAACATTCGGTAGTCAGTAACTCTAAACAAAGATTGGTAACCCTTGGTCGGCAACTTTCATTTCGATGTTTTAAAAGAAGAAGCAGTAAATAAATACGTTGGAAACGGGCATTCCAGTGTTATTAAAATCTCCTTCTCACACACATCCACGCATACCCTGAGAGAAACCTCATTGCTCGCCGACTTATTTGCTCGCCATCAAATTATTTGCATCAAATTGGCATCACAACATGGAATTGTGTGTGCACCTATAAACATTTTTGCTTCAGACTACACAAGAATTCACAAGTATTATCTATTTATATATTTAAATGTTAATTAGTTTTAAGTGATTGTAAATAATGACAGTGGCCATTAATGTAATTTTTATACTATGATGTGTCTGATATCAATCAAAAGGACATAATAAATTGAATGAAATTGAATTAAATCATGAATTAGAGTAAACTCCACATTTGTGAACAATTACCTTTATATAGCATTTCTCTATGGTCTTTATATAGTTTATATTTATTTGCTTTTTCTACTGTAGACTTTTGTTGGATCCTGTATCTGTTACAGTTGTTAGGCTTATGTAACTTTTTATATTTATCTTTGTATCTTGAACTGACGTGTCCTATAACATATGTATTATGTTCCAAAGGATGAAATAAATACAAATACAAAATATCCAAGGCTACACACTCAAAGCAAACAGGCATACTATATTAATCTGAAGAGGGATAAAACCCAAAATTCTGAATAAACATTTTTAAAGCTATTTTTTTCTGTACACCTAACTTGATACAGATTTTAAATCACTGCATGTTTAATTTTAAAAATATTAAAGAACAATTCATTATTGAAATGTAAAGTTGATGATACTTCTGAAAAGGACACACTATACTTTGGTTGTATATAACTAATATGACAGAAAATTCAAAATTAGAGCTACAGATCACGGCCAGATATTTAATGTTCGTCATATGATGTTACAAGTGGTTCTAGCAGTAGTGAACAATCTGGGTCCAACTGAACCCCACTTTTAGCCTTCATCCCCATCACCAGTGTTTTTCCGTTTCATTCAAATAGGCCTATTTAATGTATAGATTTATCCAAATATCTTCGGAATTTGTAATGATTAGAGATACAAATATATATTTGAAAGCAGCAGAACTTCAGTGTCCGATTTTCAATTATTAAAATTGTACAAGCTATGTAAATCATTGTCTCCTTACTTTTTATAAGGTTTCTTTGCTTGTCACTAACTGTGGGAGGCTTTTCCATGGAGTTTAGAATTGAGCCAAGTAAATCCATCTTTACGTAAATATATTTACTGTTCTACACAATTAGATATACAAAGACCTTTCAATTGTAATCATACTGTACGTTTTAAAGGGCACACGCACAGGCCACTGCAACTGTTTTTCTTTACTGCGTTTGCCTTTCTTGTGTTTTCTAGCCAACCGCACAAATATGGTGTGTTTTAAAAATGTCGGGAGCATTTGTTGCCCAGAAATTCAGATCAAAATTTGTTACATATATCCAATAGTTTTATAAATACTTTATATTAAATTAAGAGAAAAACGACAGAAATTTCTTATATTCGGTTGGAAAAAGTATATATGTTTTAGGATGGCTCTCGGTTATAGTGTCTGGTGGCTAAACTGTTTTTGTGTTTTGGCCGTTGTGTGCATGGTACGTCACATGTGGTAATGGCGGAAAGCGCGATAATTGTGGTTAGGATAGGAAAGGGTTAAAGCACAGGGTTAAAGTCTGTAACTTAATATAAATCATTTAAAATTATGTTAAGTTGTTTGGTTGTGATAAAACGTAAAGCTATATTCAGAGTGTTCTATAATTTTCTATCCTTTTTCATTTCAATCTTTTAAAACTTTATTATGTGCATACGAACTTGAAGGCATTTTGTGCTATACATTTGTCTTTCGATTAATTTATAATGCAGCAAAATTTTTAAATGAGAATATAAACAGTGGTGTACTAATTTTATAGCCGTAAACGTTTTTTGACTAAATCGCAAAGAGCGATTGATTAAACCATGAAGGTATCGGAAGTTTCCAGTTATATTTCCAAAGAAACAGCTTTTCCTGCCGCAGTAACTAGCTATTTAACGCCGCAGGATTGGGAATCACAAGATGATTTTGAGCTAAAAGGAGGATTTGTGAAAGGTAAGGAAAAAAGTCCTAGTTTAAGCTAACCAAGAGATCAGTCTAATAATATGCAGGCACATACATTTCCCCTATGTCACGTACAGCTTAGTGAGATCTTTCCTTTAAGGGGAGGCATCTGTGAAAAATGCTAAAATCCAGACTTTACGTCAGAATTGCTTGAAATTTTGTCATTAGGTGGGCTATAGGGAATCTAGTTAAGCTTTTAAAATTCATCCTTCTATCTTAAATAGTTTTTTCAAAAAAAATATTTGGTGCTTTTTATAGTATGTCTTTTGTATGTTATATAAAAAGTCCCAGGTCATACAGTTTTTCTTTTAGAAACTTTAAATTTTAGATTCAGGTTTCTCTGTACATCAGTTATAAAAGTTGCTATACTTTTAAAGTGTGTATCAAGTATTTTTGGACAAAAAAAATTTTATGTGTGAATATATTAAATTTTTCTTAATTTTTTTTGCAATTTTGAAATTTAAAAATCAATAATAAATAAACTATTTAATTTAAATAAACAAAAATACCAACTTTTATTAAACATTTATTTAGGAATATGTATGCAAAGTTTAATACAAATTCGTTGAGAATTGCAGAAGTTGGAGCATTTTGAAGATACAAAAATGTTCAAAAATTGAAAGTGGAGAAAAATGAATTTAAAGATTTAGATAGAAATTACACTACTTTCTTTACTTTGAAAACTCCATGCATCATATGCAGGCCCTACAGCTATCTTATTACCTTCTTTCTCTTTAATTTGGTTACCTTTGGCCCCCCCCCTTTTTTTTATAATTTTTCTATCTACAATAGTTTTTACCAAAAAAATAGTTTAATTTTTGCTGCAATTTCTTTACATTGGGAAACATATTACATTCTCTACAGTTTTTGTTATAAATGATTGGAACTTTGGATTCTGGTTCCTTTAGATAATAGTTACAAAACTATATATGTATATTACTCATTTGCCCAAGTCTAATGGTTCTGGAGGAGAAAATTTAAGGAATATGATAGAATTTTCTTGAATTTTTTTCAATTTTCTTTTTTCAATACCAATCATTATTAAGTTTTTCATATACAACCATTATGATACCAATTTTTATTGAATACTTATCTAGGAATATACATATATGCAAAACTTAAAGAAATTCATTGAAAACTTTAGTGTCTGGACTATAAGGAGTATAAAAAGTGCTAAAAGTTAGACATGAAGAAAAATCTAGTTAGAAGCTCTAAATATAAACAACATTTTTTTCTATGTTTCAAAACTATCCTGCACTATATGAAAACTACTCAGCTAGTTTACTATCCTCTTCTTTTAATTTAGTCACCTTTAACTGCTTCTTGGCAGATTTATATTTGCTCAATGAACTTTGATCACTTTGTTATAGCTTTCACCTATCCCTAATACTGCTAATTTTCTTGCTAACAAGACTTACTTTGCTTGCTGCAACTTTTGCCTCAACTTTAAGTCTATCTTTATAACCCATATTAAATTCACTAACAGTTGCAATTACTGCCATTTGAAATTTCTTTCTTAATACAAAAACTTCTTTGTGACATTTACTCCATGGAACCTTTCATTAGCATTCTGTGCTTCTCCTTTAATGCAACTTTCCCATAGAATAGTACTAACTAATCTCTTTATTTTTGTCTATGAGATGGAAATTGTAAGTAGAATAGTTCATGAAATGCAACCCATGGTCATACAAAACTTCTGCATAGAAATATGACCCTTACCAATGCCCAGAAATACATCAACCATTCTTCTATTTACATCAAAAGGTGACCTACTAGAATCACTGTTAACTCTTGGGCTATAATGTTTTTACTTAACATGTACCTCAAGCATAGCATTCTAGTATCATTACTTACTATTATGGCTAGAACACCTTAAAGTTTCATTATATTTTGCTTAAAAATAGCCACTGTACTCCTAACCTAACCTGGTATGAATCATATACCTACTGTTGCAACAAGAAAGCAATACAATGTTAAATCAGGCTTTATTCCTATTCTAAACAATAGTAATTTAATATAAGCTGCTATCCACAGCTTTCACTTTCATGTAAACCATATTTCACAAACACTACATGTCAGTGGAAATGTTTGTTTACTTTCAAAAGTAGTAAGTGGGACATAATATATAAAAATGGTAGCGGAAAAGTTCAGTAGCTTCCACAAACTTCCAGAAGATGTCGCTGCACATTACCACAGTTACAGAATCAAACCGCGTAGTTTAAACGTGAGAATTCCATCAATTTCTTTGCGACACACTGGAAAAAACAATATAAATGGCCACGCCCACGCCCACCCGCACATGGGCGTTTAAATAATGACATCTGCTCTTTAAATGGCACTAGGGACTAACTGACGGCAGATTCTGAAACTACAATGTTTAAACATAATTTTAATGCAAAAAACGGAAAATGTTGTTTTTTGTCATTTTTGACGAAATTTCACCGATGCCTCCCCTTAATACCTGTATTGTTTTTAAAGTTTCGTACTCGTGATATTATTGCGATCCGATGATATAGAAAATACTCCACACTCATACATATAATCCAATTAGAGTTGGCAGCTGAGTAAAGATATACACTAAACGAATTAGTCTGTTACCAATCCTGAAAGAAAACTGAAGATGATTTATACATATGGAGTAATTGTTACATGTACCAGCAATGGCTCCAAATTTATAGTCATCCTCAATCTCCTTTAAGAATTGGTAACAGACTAACTCATTTAGTGTACATCTTTACTCAGCTACCACCTCATGTTAATGAGGATGTACTTTACTCTCCAAATCCTCAGAAAGACGGGTAAGAGTAGGGCGATGGGTACCGAAAGACATTGATTTGAAAAAGACCAAATAAAAGCTAAGCCCAAGTATACATATTGGTCATGCGACAATGTCGATGGCAGGCAAATTGAGTTGCTGCCAACATTACTCCCACAATCATCTTCCTTTGTAGACAATGTTAATGAAGTCAGTACATTATAACCACTTCTGAAAGTTTTACCTATCTAAAGAATAACTAAACTATGTGTAAACTAATGTTTAAACTAAACCACAGTGTAAATATTCCCAAAACCTTCGATCAGCATTTGAAAGGATTGGCTTTTCCGTTTTTGTAGTCTTGGTGTCAGGTGCTCATCAAATGTACATTAATTTGATTCTTTGAGATAGGTGTTGCTGGAAAGATCATTATGACTCAGTTATTGGGTCCATGAAGAGCTGTCTGTGGTTTACAGTTGGATTGCAAAACCAAGACCATTGAATTTCAAGGCTAGCATATAGCAGCTGGTTTTTAATTGTTTGATTATTGCTATTCCCTTTGTAATTATAAGAAATATGTAATAAAACTATTTATGCAAATTTATAGGGGTTAGAGAAAATCAAGTAAAAATGTAACACACAAATTTCTTTGGATATAGAGAGCATGAAAACCTGTAATTTTTTATGGTCTCAGTATCAATGTTGTGTATGGAAATGATACTTTCTCCATGTACTGTAAGGAAGCATGAGTAAGAAAGCTTATGATGATTTGTCACATGAATAGATGAATCACATTTAACATATAAAGGGTTAGATGGATTTTAGAATAGGGAAACAGTGTGAGATATACCAAATTTTTGTTCCTCTTAAAATACATCATTTGGTATTTTGTTAATGTGGAAGCACTAAGCTGGAAGCATTCTTTTATACTCTTGAATTAACACTTAAAATGCAATATGTATTCATAAATAAAAATTATCTTATACCAAAATTTTGCGGTAGAGAAATAACAAAAGGAAAAACATTTTGCAAGAAAAGGAATATTTTTTCCTGAAACTACTCTGGATTGTTCTGTAGATTCAAAGGATTAGCTAAATTTAAAATCTTTCAAGATTTCTGAAAAAATGAATTTCCTGTAGCATTTTTACTCTCCATTAACAATTACAATCTAATGATGAATCAACTTGTCTCCATTAACAATTACAATCCAGTGGTCAATCAACTTGTTTTAATTCTGTTCTTTTTCTGTAGACAATTTTTAATTCTTGTTTATAGATGCACAGTATGCATGGTTGACATGTGGGCCAAATTTTCAAGTGATAAGGGCTTCAAATTGTGCCAAAGTGGCAGCATGGACATTTGGCGCATCACTGAGAAATCAGAAAGTAAACATTACATGTGTTGCTGAACTACCTTGCAGTGATGGCTCTAGTCACGTACCTCACTTTGTTGTTGGATTAGCCCTTACACAGCCTGACAGGGGAATGGTGTGTGTTTTTGATGTACGAGGTTCTAAGATACTGAGAGCCATAAATATGCCAGCAGTGGTAAGTATGTACCTCAGTTTGATAATTGTTCTATAGCAGCTTTCCTCATTAACATTTTGTGGAACATAATTTAGCTTTGCCTTTTGAAGTTTGTCTTTACAGTTATAGTGGTTTATGAAAACGCTTATGGTCAGTGTTGTTTTTGTGATGTACAATTTCATGAAAATTAATTTCAACAAAATATCAGTGACCTTGCATGTAATGTTACATACTAAGTTTATATATATGCTAATATATTTATGTAAGCAATTTTAATGCATTCAGTGCAATAGGAAAACAAAAATGAAATTGAAGGCATGTTTAACAGTAAAGGAATATCTTGTCATTGTAAAGATACAATAAATGGCTGGTTAATTTTATCCCTGTGTGCATGATGCATATGATTCGGCAATTGTGGTATGTACTATGTGATGTATATGAAAAATCACCAATTTGAATATTATACACCGTCCATATAAAATTAAGCTTTTTGAAGTAACAATTTAGCCTACTATTTAAGTCTGGTTCCTGTAGAACATTGGTTGAAATAATTTGGAATTTAATTAGCCTTAAGTTGTTTATTCTTTGGTGTTCTAGGTGACATCTTTGAGTGTGGTGGATTGTGGTTATGGAGGCTGCTATCCACTTCCGCATCTTCTTAGCTCCATGAATGGCATCTTAGCAGTTGGATTGGCAGGTGGACAGGTGCTCCTAATTGATCTATGCCACACTAACTGTGATGAAGGTGAGCATTTTCATAGAATTTTAATGGATAATATTAATTTGAATGTAGATGTACCAATTACTGAAAAATATAATACTTGTTCCTCTTTTTTTTTGTTTTAAATAATAATTTTTGTCATTTACCCACAATTTTGAAATAGTTTATTTTATGGAAAAAAGTTGATTAATAAAACCTGACAGTTTCATAAGCAAAAATATTCATTGTTTGGCATTACCACTTAGAGTAAAGGGCATTGCAGTAAAATGTGAAGGGATACATTTCAGCAGGCAAGGTTATTGGAAACAAACCTTAATCATGGCCTGGTAAACCGTAGAAACATGTACTATTATTCTGTTGACAATCCCTGTTGGAACATTAGCATCCATGAAGTATAAATGTGTGGTGTGGGATAGTGAACCATAAGCTCATAGGCCCTTTGTAGCATGAACACTAAATTGTACAAGTATCACAGCCTGCTGACAACCCATGTTGCACAGATGCTAGAAGCAGTTGCTCTGCAGATTAGTATCTGATACCAACATGAGGCTGTTCAGCCCATAATGCACAAGGTACTACAGCTTAGTATAATTGAGGATCATTTTTTCAAAACTTGATAAATGCAACATTTTGAAAATTGAGTTAGACATAGTAACGAAATAATGTTGACCATTTTCATCAATTTCTGAACCCAGTTTTAGCAAAAGTCAAATACCTAATGCCTTGTATATAAGCGCATAAAATAACTGGGTTTTAGCAAAACCTGATATAGGCACTCTTTAACAGTTAAAGCAAAAGTTAAATGCAATAAAATTAGAAGTGTCATAGCTCTCTTTCCCTAGCACACTGTTGATAATAATGGAATAGACTGGTGTGTCATATTGCTATATATCATGTTACTCATCATTGTAACAATATTTAGCAGTGGGAAACAGTGATGCAAACAGACTTCATTGTAGTCAGAGTACCTACAGATTTCTTTCAGTTAAATATTCACCTGATACTGTTGTGTTAGTGTGCACAGAAGCACTGCAAGCTAAATCAAAATGAATGATGATTCTTGTGATTCTGACAACAGCAAGTCCAAGAATGTTCTGGAGTGAGAAAATTATGATGCAAGAAGAGATTACCTTGACCTAAGATGCAAATTGAAAGGTTTAAAATGGAACCTGTTATTAAATGCACTCATGGATTTGAGGTTTTGCCTTCAAAACATAATGGAAAGAAGTAATGCAAAGATGCTGAACTGCTATCATGATATTACCCAGTTCCACTATCATATGATATTAAATAAACCAGACCAGGATAAGTTTCTGTTAAAATTGTTGAATATTTCTTCACCTCAATGCAGAGTAGTGAACACCAAGAATGCAAAACGAAGAAAACAGTGGCAGTGAAGTATAACATTAGAAAAAGGAATGGTGAAGTAGAGCCTATTTGTACTGTCACTTCTCAGAAAGTTTCTGGCTAGTCATAGGATAGATTATCCTATCTAGCAAGTAGGTTTCATGAAGAAGTAGAGTTGGCAAGGAAAGAAGAGGAGACAGAACAGGAAAGGAGCATAAGGCCCTAACTATTGCCATTAAGGATGATACAATGAAATACAAATGCAGGAGGAAGTCTTCGAGAGGTTATTTGCCTTCAGATTTCACTTTGAATAAAATGTTCAAGAGATTCTGTGAAGAAAGAAAAGGTTTAGGACTCCTCTAAGGACAAAGCTCCTTACCAAAATACAGTCATGTATTTTACAAACATTTCAAGCAATTAACTATATATATTATAATTATCAATTATGTTAAACTGTAAAATTGGGCTCTTTCTAATATGTGACGTGGCAATTTTTTCTTATTCCTTTGCACTTTTTGATGTTTTTATGTACAACCATAATTTTTAATGTAATTTCTTTACTTTTTAGTGCAATTTCGTGTTGCAGTGCATTCTTTTAATGTTACTAAGTGTTCGTTTATTTACTTATTTCGTAATGTAGCCATATTGAAGAACTCATTGCAGCCAAACTATCCTTGTTTCTCCACTGAATGCAATGCTGCCAAAAGTCTTACATGTCCGTAAATGACATTCTTTACGAATTCCTTTTAGTTTCTCCAATGTAAAGGTTGTCACAGCCTTTGAAGTTTATCCGGTACTTATAGGAATACTACACTATTTCTGAATGGATTGTTTCCACATTGTTGGATTGGTCGAGGAACTATACCTTGGCCAGGTTGTTTACTGAATTTGGCTCCTGTAGAAATCTGGAAGACTATGTACAAGGATATACAAATGACACCAGATGATATATTACTGCTGCTGCTTTGAACTTTCCGCTGAAATGCTAGAATGTGTGCAGCAGTATTTCCGTAGTGGACTGGAAGTGTGCATTAAAGGTTAATGCTTTATTTACTTGTTATAATCCACAGAAAGAGTTTAATTCCCTTTTGTTTTTCTTTAGTTTGTGCTACCCGTGTTGTGCAAGTGTCGGTGTGTTAAAGTCTCAAAATAAGATTTCTTGTAAACTACGTGCACTAGAATCTTGCAAAACAACATTGACATTTTAATTTACCCTACTTTTATTTTATTGTAACTAGGCATTGTTCTATATAAAAACATTATAGATTCATATTCATATTTTCATATTCATTTATTTCACCCTTATCATGTTTACATGATATGGAATCGTCAACATTGTACAACAGAAATACAATTCAATTTACACTATAACAATACAGTTAAGAATAAGACTCACTCTCACACAGTCTTAATTAGCTAGGTTATATAGAACTATCCATTTACATATTCCATAATTGAATAAAATGAATTTTCTACTAAATTTGCTTTGAGCTTTTTCTTAAATATATTCACATTTTGTACGTTTTTTATATTACGAGGTAGTCTGTGGAACAATTTAATCCCATTGTGATAAGCACTGGATTTTGCTAGTTTTTTTTCTGCAATGTTGTACATGTAAATTTTCTTTCTGCCGTGTACTATGAAAATGAATCTTTTTATTCGAGATTTAACTGTATTGGAACACCACAGTGAAGCGAAAAATTATTAATTTTTAGATGAGTCGTATTTATTACACATCTGCTTCACTTTCGTAACTATTTTGAGGACATGTTTCGCAAATCATCGTTTGCATCTACGGCTCTTATGCGACTAAAGCTTGATCCAGCGGTGTGGGTAATTCCGGGGTTGCTGCTGCCATCTGTTGATTTAGTGATGAACTTAAATGTGGGATTCTCTTCTGGCGGGATTTCAAAGTTCATTAGTTGGTTTTTATGTTTTTCTATGTATATCCTCTCCCATATGACGAGTTCACTATGTTTTTGTACGTATTTTAGTAATTCTGTGCTATATAAGAAAGAAAGAAAGAACACTTCAGGCACTTAAGATACAAAAATATTGATAAGTCCGCAATAGCAGCTCATTTCTGGTCTGAAAATCATGAAATTGAAGATAGCACAGAATTACTAAAATACGTACAAAAACATAGTGAACTCGTCATATGGGAGAGGATATACATAGAAAAACATAAAAACCAACTAATGAACTTTGAAATCCCGCCAGAAGAGAATCCCACGTTTAAGTTCATCACTAAATCAACAGATGGCAGCAGCAACCCCAGAATTACCCACACCGCTGGATCAAGCTTTAGTCGCATAAGAGCCGTAGATGCAAACGATGATTTGCGAAACATGTCCTCAAAATAGGTACGAAAGTGAAGCAGATGTGTAATAAATACGACTCATCTAAAAGTTAATAATCTTTTTATTGTTTGGTAGCTCATGCCTTATTTCTCTGATATGGTTGATAACTTCTAATATGTACATACTTGCTGTAGTCATGACCCTTGATTTTTTAAATAAATCCCTGCATGATGCTCTGCTCGATTCACCAGCCATTATTCTTAGCCCACTTTTGCAACCGAAATACTTTTTCTGATTTCGTTGAAGCCCCCAGAACCTTATTCCATACCTTATGTGACTATGGATGTATGCAAAGTATGCATTTCTAACCACTTTCGTACTAGTCACCCTTTTCAGTGTATTCAATATGTAGCATCCCACACTTATTTTTCTGCATAGCATATTTATATGCGCCTGCCGCCCCCCTTTAGATCCTCTGTTATAACTATCCCCAAGAATTTAGTTTGATCTTGGTACTCTGTCAAATCAACGGAGTTGACTGATGATGAAAACAATCTGTTTTTGAAAATCAATCTCCATTAGAAAGAAGTATGAACACCAATTTCAAGTGAAGTCTATGTAGCAAATATTTATATTTGTGTAATTTCTTCACATCTTTAATAATTAAAGTTTTTGAACATTGAGGTTAATCACATTAATTCAAAGTTGATTATATTTTCACTATATTTTATGTGAAAAATTAAAACATTGGGGTCTTCGCTTCTATCATCTTCTAGCAACTGACTGCTTGATAAACAGTGTGTGTTAAAAGTTTGGCACACCTAAATATCAGACTTTTCATTCCTGTCCTTAAACTTTTGTGAAAACTCAAGATATACATGGATCAAACATATGTATGTATGTATGTATGTATGTATGTATTTATTAACTGCAATTGGGTACTACCCGGTGGCAGAGTTAAGAATACAGATCAAATTACATATACTAGATTTACAACAATAATACAGTAAACAATACAAACATGATATTATTTTACTTTAGTCACTTAAAACTTATCTAATTACTTCTCTATTTACATATTATATACCATTATAATTCAAAAGTTAAACTATAAACCATCTAGATTTTTTCTAAATTTCTTCAGCGACAGGGGACAGCCCCGAAAGACTGCTACAGGCAATTCATTCCATTCTTCAATGGTTCTATTAACAAAAGAAAATTTTCCTACGTCGGTTCTGTATCTTCTACCCTTAATTTTATACCTATGATCGTTTCGTCCATAATAATCCGGAAAGAGGTTTTCTACTGCAAACCAAAACTCGCTATCTTTAAAATTGTGAATATTATGAATTCTAATTAAGAAAACTGGTTAAAAATGATGCAATTTTTTATAGCAAAAATTAATTTGCCCTTGAATGGTTGCACTTGGCAATACAAACTTTGTTGTGGAGGGAGTCTTATTTCAAATGGTTCCATATTTTCCCCAATTTTCTAAGGTTAAGATAATCTTCTGCTAAAATACTATTGCACTTGAAGTTCGTGGCAGATGGATAGTTTATGGTCACAACCACATAGATCATGATCTCGGAGGTTAGTAGCACTGATAAAACGACAGATTCTCTCTGTTTTTAGTGTCAGTCGTGGATTTTACAAGAACATTGCCAGGTAATTGTCTTTTTTCCTTCAATAAAACTGAAAATGGGGCAAATTAAAGTGGATATAAAATTGCAAATTGATGTGGAAAAGTGAATTGAGTTATAGGAAGATTGCATAAAAACTTGGGAGTGTCAAAAACATGTGTTGCACATGCTGTTCAAGCTGGAGAAGATCCAATGATGAATTGGGGGGTACATTACCTATGAAGGTCTGTAGAACTATACATTATTGATGACTATTAACAGCCAGAGATATGTGGAAATCTTGGAGAAAGAAATGCTTCCCTCTGTCACAAAATTAATGGGAGAAAATGTTTGGTTCATCAAGATAATGCACTTTGTCACAGAAGTTGCTTTACAAGAAATTGATTCCAGGATCAGGACGTAGACCTGCTGCCTTGACCAGAATGCCCACTTGATTTTAATCCAATAAAGATTCTCTGGAACTCCATTGGAGTCAAGTTGGCCAAAAGGAACCCCAAATCCAAACAGGAACTCAAGCTGCATTTGGCTGTCGTATGAAGAGGGACCATCGTCCAGAAGTGCAGACACTTAATTGAATCCATGCCAGGCCATGTGAAGGCATGTTATAAGGTCAAAGGTTTGCACATAGAATACTAGGTACTCGTATAACAGTACTGCTACAAAATTTTTATATGATTTTTCAATAAGTGACTTTCCTAGAAAATCAGAATATTGTATTTTTTCATGCTGTCCTTAAATTTTTGACAGACACTGTAGTTGTTTTGTCTTTCTTGATGGTGGATGTTGATTTTTGTATTTTGTAATGTAGATGTTTTCCTATATGGAGAGCTCAGTTGGTTACCGTGGTGTCCTAAGTAAATATGACAATTTTTACAGGTTTGAGTCTGGAGGCTTCTGATACTGGAGAAATTTGTGATGAGCTACACCCAGCAAATCTTATTTATATCAATAAAAGGGAAAGGGATCCACAGACCTTGGAATTTAAACGTTCATATGCTGCAACAACTGGGGATCATCTCTGTTCTGCATTGAATGGTAAGGAAATTGTTACTATAGAGTAAATTTACAATTTATAAGTCTAGTATGCTTACTATAAGAATAAGTAATAAATGCAAACCATTTGTTATTATGTCAGAACACAAGCTGGCTTTTTGAACTCATGTTGGTAAGATTCTGGTTGGTTGGCTGATATCAGCCTTGGAAGCTTCTAGAAAAAGAAATTGACTAAGAGACAGTTTCACAGTTTAAGCTTAAGCCAAAGCTTTGAAATTTTTACATGAAAGGAAAGGAAATAAAATGCCCCATGCATTGGTACCGTGTAAGACTGTCTCTGCTAACCTACATGCACGGTGTGCCTATACAGCTCGCATGGTGCCGGCGTGCATGGTCGTTGCTTGCGAGTGCTAGGGAGATATGCCAATCACTACTTTGCGCAGTGGCGTTCTGTAATCTGCACTTGCGTTACCGTTAAATAATTAAGGACAGGGTAGTAGTGAAGGAACAATTCAGAAACTGTATAATACATGTTTAATATCTCCGTGGTACTTGTTATTAAATTATAGATGAAACAACCCAATACCAGTAAGATTATCATAGCCTTCAATCCTATAAAACCAAATGATGGCATATAAATGCAATATTTTTAACTATAAGAACAAAACAGACTTTTGATCCTGAAACAATTGAAAAATATAAAGTAACAAAATAATATTTACTATACAGTGATAATATTACACAGAATACTTCATATTGTCGCGAACCCGATCGCGATAAGGCAGCTTGGCACACAAAGCAAGTGATAGGCGGCTAGCGTTCACAAAGCGCTGATAAACAAGAGACGGATAGTTTATCACAGAGGTGAAAGACTTGCCGGCCCAGTTAGGGTTTCACGTTTTTCAAAGGTGATAGAATATTCGGATTACATTATTAGATGCCTTGTTTTCCAGAAGCATCTAGTGATTGACAGAACAGTCTGGAATTCATGAATGGGTATATAAAAAGAAGCCATGGCTAGTGATGAGTCAGTTGTAAACAGAGTGAGTAAGCAGAGAGCAGCTGAGAGTGTTGTTGTTGAAAAGACAGTTGTGTAACAAGAGTGTTGTTGTAACGAGAGCTGATGTTGTAAACTGTATGCGGTTTGTTATTGTCATCGACCTTGGAAGATTGTGTTATGTGATGTAATGTTGTTAAGTGAGAATTGAACAGTGTATCTCTACGGAAATAAAGAACATTTAGAATTTCAGCAATTTGGACTTTTAATTCTATGGACCCATAAAGTCACAATATTAAACGAACATACACGTTTCAATTAAGAATTTTATATATTCAGTTTTCGGTAGACACTCTTGCCTTCTAACATCTTTTGGTTTTCACAATATTCACCACATTTGGAGACAGTGAAATGCAACTCTAGACCCTTAATGTACACTTCTAGTTATGATCACTGATGTTGGCTCTCTGAAAGTTTTTAATGCGTTTCATAGCTGAAAATAAGGATTCACATAGGTCAAACCAAACGTTGCAATCATAGATGCTGCATGCCTGTGTAATCGAGGGAATCTTGATTTAGAAAATCTCCTGTAGAAAGTTAGCAAACTTCCTCTCTTTCTCAATGTCGCTTTTCAAGGTGATAAGCTCCAGTTGATCATCTTTGGCGTATCATCAATATTCTTGCTAAATGGTGTAGTGAATAAATAAAATCCATTTTTAAGCCCGTGAGATTGTGAAATGTTCATCAAATGCATGGGAAAACATGTGCAGATTTTCAACATAACATCCCACTTCTAGGGAATCTCAATCATGGATCACACTTTCCAATCTGGGAAAATGATAAGGATCACCATTTCACAGTTAACGTTCCCATAATGAGAACATGTTTTTAAAATTCCTTTCTTGGAAGTGTTGAAAACAGTGTTGTTATGATAAATTAACTTTAAAGAGAGTCGGTTAAAGACACTAGACAACACTTACTTTTAAATTTTTCCGGAACATGTTTCTGAGGCTTTGCCTCTATCATCGGCCGGCTCTCGACTGGTTCTCGTTGGTGTAGCTGACGATATTTTGTCACAGGTCTCCTCTGGTGGCGGTTCAAGGAACTTGCTGAACAAATCTTTCTGGGGGATGTCGAAATTGAATACTTTGTTCCTATTTTTTGAAATGAAGATTTGTTCCCATGTGGATAGTTCTTGTTTTCCTGATGTATGTTTTAGTAGTTTTGGTTCTGGATTTATGTTGTGGTTTTTTTCCCAAAAATGTGTGGCAACTGCTGATTTTTCTAATTGTTTATATTTTATGTTTCTAAAGTGTTCCTTTGCTCTTGTTTCTAAATTTCTTTTTGTTTTTCCAATATAAATTTGACTACAGTCATTGCATTCAATTTGATATATACTGTCACGCGAGCATCGGAACACCCTATAGAATGGGCGACAGGAGACGGGTCGGCGTTCGCCCCGCCCCCTCGTTTGTCTTATAGCGTTAAGAAGGGATGGTTAGGAGAGGGATGTCGGGCCCCTGAGCCGTCTCTTTACCCTTCTCCTAGGTTCTGGAAACTCGGGACATTCAATCTAATCGAGAACCTTCTAGATCGGCAAGCGGACCCTATATAAGCAACACGTCGTGCAAGGGGGAGTCGGTCAGTGCTTGACGTGCTAGTGAAGTAGCGCCGTGTTAGTGGAAGAGAAGACTGTGCGACGGAAGAATTTACATAATTGTGTACGTGCATCGGAGCATTGTCCGTAATTACTAGTGCAAGTGAAATTGTAACGGACGAACTGGTGAATCGTAATTGTGTGCATTACGTAATTCTGTGTAATTGGCAAGAGTGTAACTGTAAGTCGGTGGAAATAAAGAACATTTTTGAGTGGTGAAATTGGACTTTTCATTTCACGAA
Source organism: Mantis religiosa (assembly GCA_030765055.1). Classification (NCBI taxonomy): domain Eukaryota; kingdom Metazoa; phylum Arthropoda; class Insecta; order Mantodea; family Mantidae; genus Mantis; species Mantis religiosa. The sequence goes on from CM060947.1 coordinate 77,271,799, forward strand.
CCCACAAAGTCACAATACCATCTAACAAAAAATCTGGTATATATCAAATTGAATGCAATGACTGTAGTCAAATTTATATTGGAAAAACAAAAAGAAATTTAGAAACAAGAGCAAAGGAACACTTTAGAAACATACAATATAAACAATTAGAAAAATCAGCAGTTGCCACACATTTTTGGGAAAAAAACCACAACATAAATCCAGAACCAAAACTACTAAAACATACATCAGGAAAACAAGAACTATCCACATGGGAACAAATCTTCATTTCAAAAAATAGGAACAAAGTATTCAATTTCGACATCCCCCAGAAAGATTTGTTCAGCAAGTTCCTTGAACCGCCACCAGAGGGGACCTGTGACAAAATATCGTCAGCTACACCAACGAGAACCAGTCGAGAGCCGGCCGATGATAGAGGCAAAGCCTCAGAAACATGTTCCGGAAAAATTTAAAAGTAAGTGTTGTCTAGTGTCTTTAATCGACTCTCTTTAAAGTTAATGTTTTTAAAAGCTTCAATGCTACAGAACATATCTGTGATTAATTTGTTTTTCCCTTGAAGTGAAACATTCATAGTATTCAAATATTCACTTACATTGGCCATAAATGCAAGATCACATTTCCACTTAACATTTGTGAGCTCTTTAATAGGTTCTCCACATATTTCCATGAACAAACATATCTCATCCAATACTTAAAAAAATCTGCTTAAAACCTTGCCTCGACTGAGCCACCTAACTGCTGTATGATAGAGTGTATCACCATACTCATGCTCCAAATCTAAGAAGCTTTTAAATTGTCTGTTTTAGACCATGAGACCTCAGTTTGTTTACAGTCTTCACAACCAGAATCATTACATTGTTTATAATCAGTGTTTTGGCACGTAAGTTTTTCTGATGAACTATGCAATGAACTGCTGTTATTTCTTTTGCTAGTTTGTTTTTCAGGAGGACCACAAATCCGTTTTACGAACCAACAATAGCTGGGGCACCATCGGTGGCTACCGATATGAGTGTATCCATGGAATCCCTGCATTCGCCACAACTTCTACTACACAGTTCAGATTGTCTCATCCTGTTCAATTTATTGGCACCAGATCTAGCATTTGTTCCACAACTTCCAAATTTTCAATTACTCCACGATTAAAAATACATAATTGAGTCATACTTGATAAGTCAGTGCTCTCATCAATAGCAATAGAGAATGCAATGAATTCTCTTCCTCTTTCAATAAGTTGTGTGTAAATGTCCGCCAGATCTTGAATTCTGCGTGAAATAGTATGAGGTGACAGTCTGACACTCAAACCAGTGAACACTGACAGGGGTGAATTTACTTTAGCTATAAGCATACATCATTTAATAAGTGGGCCATAAGAAAAACTTCTAGAAGATCTGGCAATTTCTAGTCCTATTTTATAACTCACATAAACTGAGGTTTCTGCCATTCCGCCCCTGTTCCTCTTCCTGTGATGTGATCTTTTTGCTGAGCTTTTGTATCATTGCAGTGCATTCTTGTTTTTCTATGGCCGAAGACTAAATCATTTCAGCACTTGTAATTTTTTCTGGCAAATTAAACAAATAGCACCACCATTACATTCCTTGAAGTGCTCAGCTTCACATTGGATTGAAATAATGTGTCTGCCTGGGTGCCCTTCTCTTTAATGAGTGCCTTTCCATATCAAACTGACACTGAAGTACGGATCTCCGCTGCTATGGAAAGCAAACTGACTATTACCGCTGCAAAGCACAAACTATGGTAACACGGTGCTTGTAACACAGCACATGCACCGCGGCAAGCAAGTTGGCTGCGGCTGATTTAAGATCTGCTATCCTTCTCGGCATTTAATCTCTTAATATCTTTATCTACTTTGCAAAGTCAGCAGCAAGTCTTAGCAGACACTTATTGAACTCCTTGCAATTTAAAAATTTTTTAATTAAAATATTTAAAGGAAATTGTTCTTTCACACTAGCCGTGTGTAGGACGCACTATGAAGGGGTAGAGCCAGACTGAAAAATTCAATGCCATAGCCGGGATTTGAACCACGGATATTCTGGTCTCCATCCAGCCGCTCTAAACCATTGAGCTACTACGGCCAACTTGCCAACATGACATTAAATTCTCCAACTGAGTCGTGTTTTTCCTGGTAAACCACTAGGAGTTCTCATTAACACATGAGACAACTACCTTAATAGCGAATTATTATGCTGTAAGTACTTTAATGCCCGGGTTTTATAGTTCGGACTACTATTTGGTACAATTAATGGAAATCAATTGTTCTTTCACACTAGCCGTGTGTAGGACGCACTATTACAACTAATAATGGTCCGAGCATAGTAAGTCACCATTAAGGTGGTAGTCTAATGTGTTTATGAGAACTCCTAGTGGTTTACTGGGAAAAACATGAGTCAGTTGGAGAATTTAATGTCATGTTGGCATGTTGGCCATAGTAGCTCAGTGGCTTAGAGCAGCTGGACGGAGACCAGAAGATCCGTGGTTAAAATCCCGGCTTATGGCTTTGAATTCAGTCAATGCCAACATGAATTTCATAGAATTGAGGTTGCTATATGCTGGATCATAAAATCATGAAACTTCATCTATCGACTTAAGCTTAAACTGAGTAAGTGCATCTATCGAATTTTGAAAAAAAAAACTGCTAATATTCCCTACCTTCTACACATGAATTGAATTTTGTAAAATTTGATTTTACAGAACAATGCAGAAGGTGAAAATTATGCCGATACTATATATAACTCAGTTTCATAAAATTTTGCATCTATCAAGTTTTGAAAAAACGCTCCTCAATTGTTCTTAGGTTGGTCAACTTGGGGATGTATAAAAAGTTGATACAAGGACTTTCTTTTGTTCTGTTATAAATGTGGGAATAAATAGTTGATTTTACAACGCAATATATTTTGTGATTTTAATCATAAAATAATGCCAGACACCCACAAATTTAAAATTAAATTTTGAATCACAGTCAAATTTGTATTTAATATCATCAATAGTTCCAGTACATTCATTGCTGATTATTGTGACTTTGTGGGTTCGTAGAATTAAAAGTCCAATTTGTAGAAAATAAAAATCGTTCTTTATTTGCATAAGAATACACTGTTCAATTCTCACGTAACAATATTATGTCACATGCACACAGTCTACAACATTCTGATCAGCTCTCAACACTCGTGTTACACAACTACTACTCTTTCAACTTGTCACTTCCTTAAATACCTCATTCGTAATTCGAGAGATTTCCAGAACAATAACCGCTTCGGCTTGGCCATTTAAACCCTTCAAGGGTCGGAAACGGATACCCAATAAACAGAACAGGACATTTAAATTGTTAAATGCTGTAAAAATTCATCATAAATACAATTCCGTATCTTCCGTATTTATTAAGTTATTTAAACGAAACAAAAACTGGTTTAAAACTCATTAAAGGCAGTATAAATCTACAGTAACAATAAAGTAGAGACCACATTAATAAATCGTAGAAATTTTACTACTTTGTTTCACTGTAGTAAAAGCCATTCTTTGCGCCGAATGCGCCTAATATTTGAATCATTTTGTTTTGTGTGTATACAAACCAATGTATCTATGTATAGCTACGCAAGCGACTTCTCCGGTTCAAGTTTAGTTTATTTATGCTATACCAAGCGATAATCATAGGAGAATATATTGCGTTACACACTCACACACTGGAAAGAAAACTCTCTCTCAGCATCTGTTATTACAGTGTTTCTCAACCACGGTTTCTGGTAGCCTTATGCAGCTGTTTTCGCTCTGTATTTTAGTTATTTATACTCTGTGTTCAGAGTGATTTCTTATAGATATCAAGAGCTAAATGAATGGCACATTTGAAATTGTTAAATCTCAATGTTAACAATGGTTATCCCCGTAATGTAGCAAATAAATTAGCCTGGGTATGATGTATACAGGCTTCTGATATTACTGTAGGAAATCTGGAAGATTTGTTGTGCGATTATGAAGGAGATGTTTTGGACATACGTAGCAGTGACGTGTTCTGGTCTACAGATGGCATGTTAGCTACTCCATTGTTTGGGGGAAGTGGCGGGTCAAATATGGGTGATGCAGATCAGCTATTACTAAGCTATCCCTCTTTACGAAAAACAGTTAAATGGTAAAAAATAGTATTTTTATACTACTGGATGTAAAGCTACTCCATTGTTTGGGGAAATGGCGGGTCAAATATGGGTGATGCGGATCAGCTATTACTAGCTATCCCTCTTTACGGAAAACAGTTAAATGGTAAAAAATAGTATTTTTATACCACTGGATGTAACTATGCACAGTCATTCAGTAATTTTCAGAGCTGTAAATTAATGAAAGACATTCATCTACTTGTACTTAGCGTATAAATAGCTCGTAACCTAATTGAGTATTATAATACTCAGAGGCCTCTTTATACTAGGGGGTAAGAAATTCACCACGACATCACCCCTCATACTTGAGAGAAAACACTTTCGTAAAAGTATAACACCCACAACCAAAAAAAGTTGTAACCATTTTGAAAATGTGTAGTGTGTTGCGAAAAAGAAGTTCGCAAGGAAACCAATATTATTTGGTGTGAATCTGCAGATGTGCCCTTGGGTGTTTATCCAGGTTTGGAGGTGTACAATTCAAAAAGAAACCTTTAAGGGTACGTTTACATTCCTTATAGAACTAATTTAAATTTATTGTAAAATAGCAAGATTAAAATAATTGGCATTAAATGAGCATTAAATGCATGTATGCGCAGGACGTCTATACACGTCCATATCGGTTTGGGGCATTTTAACTTGGACGTCATATGACGTCCATATCATTGAAAGGGTTAAAGAATCCAAAATAATCCAGATGTTACCAGAAATTTCCGTTTATCGCAGTTTGTTTGTTTTGGTAAGTCTTATCTCAGCTATCTTCATTTGCAGTCTCTTTGTGTACACTAGCCGCGCTGTTGTTGACTGCTTATGCAAGCCCCTTTATTAGCATGAAATACTATCTGCCGTCTGTTATCTAATTGTGCTGAAACCTTTATGACTGTTCTGCGACAATATGCAATCAGGATAATATTTGAGATATAAAGAGTAAAAGTAGTGATAAGCATAGCTGGAATCATTTGAAATTATTTGAAAAGACAGGAATGTTGGAAGCAAAGTAACGAATGCAAAAGGATTGTTTGTATCAAAACATAATGAAGGGATGAACAAAAGACTTAGAAAAAGTTGATCAGTATTCTTTGCTGTTACTTATTGAAAAGTATGATGTACTGAGGTACATTTCAATGCTTTTATACACAAGGCAAACATATTAATTGAGCAATGAAAAGTGAATAACTTTGGAAATATATTATTGGTTAGGAGGTTGCCATATACACTTATGGCTGGAAAGTTGGCAAACATATTGGCAGTGAGGTGCATGTATGTATAAAATAACAGCAGCAATAGTGCTTAAGGTAATGCGTGTTTGTGTGCGAGGCTTTTTGATGGCTGAAAAGTGACAGAAATAAAGGAATAGTAAAACAAACCAATCATGTTGCATACCATCCCTGAGAGTAAAGGTCTGTGCAACCCTGAGCGAGAATCAAGCCTACAATGAAATCCCTTTGGACTGAACTAATCATCTCTCATACTGCATACCACATGTTCCATACATGAAAATGCTTTGAATGTATTCTAAACATTCTAGATCTTATGAATTAAAATAATTTATTTTCTTATCACAATAACACTAATATTGCCTTCTTGAATAACATGGTGATTCCCTAGCATAAACCAAGTTCAATACAGTTTAAATCAAATTACAGCCTATTGCTTGCATCGCTTGTTTTAAAATTATACTCAGCTTATGCCTCTGCTTAAGCCTGATTTGAAACTTAAGTTTAAAGCATAAAACTAGATTCAACAATATCACACATCAGTATAAAAGGGGTAAGCAATGAGGAATTTATTACAGTTCTTGTGAGTTGGCAGCTACTAGTTGATTATGCTTCGATGTTGATGGCAGTGGTCATTTTGTGTAAAACGGGACTTAAATTTGTACTAGAAATGTATGGAAGTGTTTGATTCAGTTTTTAGGTAAGCTCATGCATTTTAAATTAACTTTATTTATTTATTTTACAGATGAGTTCCTGTCTGAGGATGTCTTTAAACTTCCATCGCATTTTCGTTATGAGTATAGTATGCAACGAAGTGAAGTGGATGTAACAGCTCTTTTATATGTTCCTCAGATTGCCAGCTTAGTTGTTGGTTTCAATTTTGGTAGCTTCCAAATATGGAACCTGACAAGTTTGGTTTTTGTGTAAGTATGCAGGGTCCTGATCATGTACAGAGTTAAATTTTTAAATGTTTGGGTAGAAAAAATCATAATGAAGAAAATGGCTTTTTTGCAGCATAGAGGCCCAGCCATTAAAATGCAGATTAGTCTCATGCTGGAGTTATTGTAGTTAAATTGCTCCCCTGTACTTTGCACTGAGATAACAAAATAATTCTCATCTTTCAAATCTACAGCTTCATGCAAACAGAACCTCCAATTAAACCACCAGAACTCCTTCTCACTCATACTATTGACGTTAGGCAGCATTGGATTTAAAAGTGAAGCGAGAAGATATTGACACATTGCTTCACTAACACTGTTTTTCACAGGACAAGAGCTGTTGCTCCCATCATCAGCTGATTCTCGGCTCAACAGCTCAACACTTTTATTTTAACTTGTGCTTTACTGTTTCTACGCTTCTTTCAATTTTTATACTTAGAGCATTCGATTTGCTCATAGCTGGATTGGTGGTCGGTGCTTAGATCCTGCTTTTTGCCTTTTTTGGGACACATTCCGAAAACTTACTGCTGTTTTGTATTCTTGCTAGCAAGCATATGCTTATTGGCAGGAGAAGTTAAGCAGTAAACACCACCGATACATCAGACACAAAAGCTTGCAAAACTCATTCAGTTTATTAAAGCATACAGGTTTCATTTAATTTAAGTAGCCTGATATTGTGGTATTCAGCTTCCTATCCAGGTTGAAATCAATGTATAGAGTTAGAAATTTTCAGAAATTACACTTAATTATTTGTATGTTTTATTTACATTTCTAATGTTTGTGTTTAAATTCCATCATTATTGTATAAGATTGAGAAAATTGTATCATGTATTCAGAGTAACTAAAAAAGGTTCGTTGAAACAGAAGAAAAAGCTTGTTAAAAGAAATTAATTTGTTAGAAGAAAAAGCTTCTAGGAGTAATCAGAAAAAACTATTTGTAGTCAGTTTATTGGCACTTCGTCACTTACATTTACTTCTAGGAGTACATTGTATAATTTTAAAACCAAGAGTAAGTAATTTACATATAAGATATCAGTAATTATTTCACCTCAACAACGACCTGACATAAACATAAGACTCAGCTTACTGGATCAGAGTTTGAAATACATAATTCTCACTGAACATCATTAATAAAGTAGGTGATGAAAACTAACAATTATCTTTTAAAAATATTTGCATAATTTTTGGTGCTCTTATTTAGAGCATGATCCAGTGAAAGGAAATACTTCGGAATTCCAAGGATAGTACGTAGATTGCAGTATACTAGCAAAACATATCATTGTAGGGTGAAAGTGAAGACTTGAATTCCAAGGCCCTTAGATTGTGGTATATCAGCAAAGCATCATATCACTACGGGACTTCAAACCACATTACTAGGCAATAACTCAAACCGCAACTTCTAAGACCTGAGAACTTCCATTCAAGGGCAGATTAAGAAAGAAGACAGTGAAAAGTAGTAGATAAAAAGTTTGGTTTGTTAAGTCATGTAATCAGTGTTTAACATTTATGTAGTAATAAAATAGGAAAAGTGTCCCAGAAAGTGTAGGAACTGATGATGAGGTAGAAATGGGACTGCGAGGGAACAATATAACATTGGCACCAAAAAACAATTACAACATTAAAAACCTACTTCACAGTAATAATACTGATAAGATAAAACCAGAGGAAAAGTCAGGCATTTACAAAATTAAGTGTAAAGACTGTGAAAAAATTTACATAGGAAGGACAAAAAGGAACATAGGCACTAGAAAGAAAGAACACTTCAGGCACTTAAGATACAAAAATATTGATAAGTCCGCAATAGCAGCTCATTTCTGGTCTGAAAATCATGAAATTGAAGATAGCATAGAATTACTAAAATACGTACAAAAACATAGTGAACTCGTCATATGGGAGAGGATATACATAGAAAAACATAAAAACCAACTAATGAACTTTGAAATCCCGCTAGAAGAGAATCCCACTTTTCAGTTCATAACTAAATCAACAGATGGCAGCAACAACCCCAGAATTACCCACACCGCTGGATCTAGCGTCAGTCGCACAAGAGCCGTAGCTGCAAACGAAGATTTGCGAAACATGTCCTCAAAATAGGTACGAAAGTGAAGCAGATGTGTAAAAAATGCGACTCATCTAAAATTTAGTGAAACAATAAGAAGTTCACAAGTAGGTGCTGAAAGGGGGACAGTGCAATAACGAGTATGTTACAGGAAACAAATGTAAGAAAATCAGAAGAAATAGAAAGATAGACATAGAAAAAGGAAAAAGACGTAGAAAGTAGAACAGCAGAGATGGCAGAATTGAACAAAGCTTAAGGAATCAGGAGGGAAAAAAAAAAAAAAAAAAAAAACAACAGAAAATTAGAGCCGTAGATGCAAACGATGATTTGCGAAACATGTCCTCATAATATTTACGAAAGTGAAGCAGATGTGTAATAAATACGACTCATCTAAAAATTAATAAAGGGTTAAAAACTTGATTAGATTTCTCTGATTACACAGAAGATTATATAGTTGACATGGAAGTAGCTACTGAGGGTCTAAATACTGGGCAGAAATCAGCAATTAGAAGCAAATATGGGAAGATCTTAGAAAAAATAGAAAGGGAAAGTGGTAAACCCAAACCATACTTGAAAATACTTAAAGCTCTGAATAAAAAAGATGATCGAGATTTAACTGTATTGGAACACCACAGTGAAGCGAAATAATTATTAATTTATAGATGAGTCGTATTTATTACACATCTGCTTCACTTTCGTACCTATTTTGAGGACATGTTTCGCAAATCGTTTGCATCTTTGGCTCTTATGTGGCTAAAGCTTGATCCAGTGGTGTGTAATAAATACGACTCATCTATAAATTAATAAAAAAAAGTGATGTTTATACAAAAGCAGACAAAGGAAATAAGACGGTCATCATAGACAAAAAGACTACATTTCTAGAATGACAGATTTATTGGCAAGTGATGAATTCCAGGAAATAAAGTCTGACCCTTTAAATATGTGTGTAAAACAGTTAAATGAAACAATCAAGGATAAAATGATCATACCAAAAGATAGATAATTTATTCATCTTGTAAATCATACATTGTACATGAGTACTATGATATAAGACACATCAAATTGTGAATTTACAGTGCAATTAACTATACTTGTGAATTAACAAGTCACATCCAATAAGGACAAGTCAGTGTTTCTACAAAATAATCTTTTATAAAGATATCTCAAGAATTTTATAATATAAACAATTGATTCAGAAATGTAAAAATATTATAAACTTTCCATAAAATTCACTAACAGAATAAAAACAGTGGTCTAGCAAGTATGCCAAAACTGACTTTTTAAATGCTGAAAAATTGCAAGTGGTTTTATTGACCATAGGCAGTTTATTAAAAAAAGTGATTCCTAGGTTTATTACACTGCTTTGATGAGCTCTTGTGTTACTTCTATTCACATGAATATCCATTCTCTGTCTAGTATTGTGATTATGAACTGTGTCATTAAAGGTACAGTGGCCATTTCCTTTGATTAAATTTGTTTTTGTAAATTTTAAAATTTCAAAAATGAAAATACATGGGAGAGGTAAGATTTTAAATTTTTTAAATAATAGTCTGCACGTAGATGTTCAAGTTTTAAAAATTCGTTGGAAATTATCAACAAAATTAAACTTCTACAATTTTCTCCCACCGACCAAATGGTATCTTTTGATGTAATCTCTTTGTTCCCAAGTGTGCCAAGAAACACACTCATGGAGTACATGCAAATATGGTTTCAGTCCTTACAATTAGACCAAAACATCATAGAGGAATACCTTCACGTAACAAATATTTGCATTCAATGTCCTTTTTTACATTCAATAAAAAAAAATTTCAAACAAAAATCAGGATTATCTATGGGCAACCAAATGTCCCCATTTTTGGCAGACCTCTTCATGAGCTTTTTGGAAACCCATATCACAAAGGCATTCCCACTAATTTTCAAACATTGGTATAGATATGTGGATGACATTTGGGCAATAGTACATGAGAAACAAGTGGATGATGCATTAAAACTACTTAATTTACAAACTCCTGCAATAAAATTTTCCATAGAAAAAGAGACAAAAAATGAAACCTCTTACTTAGATTTAAAACTTACCAGAAAACATAAACTTGAATTTGGCATACATAGGAAGGAAACACACAGAAAATTTCATAAAAGCAGATGGATATAACCCAAGACAACACAAGCATGCTGTTATCAACAGTTTAACTTACAGGCCTTTAAACAAGATGGAATATATCAAAGAGTACAATAATATCATTCACATTGCAGAATACAATGGATTCAGTGCTGAATTGTTCAACAAGAAAATTAATAAATTCAAAAGACAACAAAGTTGCAAACAAGTAACTACTGTTTCCACAATCAGCAATGAAACTTCATACAGAAAATTTACATATCATCCCAGAGCTACTCACCTTTCCCAAAAAGTCTTCAAAGAGCACAATATTACTTTGGCTCCACAGAACAAATTTAGTGTACAACACCTTTTGAAATCACATAATACAAAGGAGATACCCACAGAGAGATACCGGATAAACTGCAAAGGCTGTGACAACTTTTACATTGGAAAAACAAAAAGTGACTTTAACATTAGGCTTAAAGAGCATTTTAGGAACATCAGGAACAAAGAAATAGATAAATCGGCGGTAGCGTACCATTTTTGGAAGGAGAATCATGATATAGAACGAGAAATCCACTTATTAAAAAGTGTCCAAGGTCCAGCTGCATTAACCAGGTGGGAAAAAATCTTCATAAAGAAATATGAAAAAAATTGTTTAATTTCGACACTACCTTTGATGAAAACCCAAACTTCAAGTTCATCAAGATACTGACAGAGACGCACCTGTCATCTGCAATGAGTTCACCAAACCAACATCCATTAGTCGACAACAGCTGATGATGTTAGGAAGATCCTAACGAAATGCGTTCTAGATAAATACTAGCAATAAATGGAGCATTGAATATTAATTCGACTCAAAATTATTTTATATTAAAGAAATTAAGTTAATACATAATGAATTGCAGATGGAGAAGAATTTACAGAAATTAAGACAAAATGTGATTGCATCACCAACTCAGGAAAATAAAATTTAGAAATTTATGACATTGTTACGGGTATTCAAAATAATAGTGAATTTTAATATATATATAAAGGATCCACACACACATATGCATAGCCTGCCTCGGTAGCATGCTGGTAGCATTTCTGCCTCACGTTCAAAGAGATCCCGAGTTCGAATCTTGGTCAGGGTGAGTTACTTCGATAAGGTTTTTCTAGGGTTTTCCGTTATCCTGAAAGATGAATGTTGGGTAACTCTAATTTCTATGGACCCTGGGCTCATTGAAGCGTCATTTCACCCATTCCATTAGTATAATTCAAGGTACTAGCAGGTCATGAACCTCATTCTTCCAATTTTTGGTAAAATAGGATTAAAAAATTGGATAATAAATGAACCTCATTCTTTTAGAAATTTATTTATTTCACTATTCTGCAACCCAGCTAAACAGAATTGGGCAAGAATAGAACTACAAGGAAATTTGAATCAGGGAAAGGATTATCATTGGTAGATTATTTTGTGAAAATGGCTAATAAAGGTAACAGAACCCACATGTCAGAACAAGAAACAATACTCTGAGCACCAGACATTTCCCTAATGCATTTAGAACTTGCATTTGTTGGCAACTTTGTTGCCAAATCAGTAGATTCTACTAATGTAATAGGATTACTAACATCATTTGAGGTCCAAAATACAAAAACATTTGAACATAAAAATAAAATTGATAACACTAAAACACCAAAGATACACCAAACTATCATGACAACAATCACAACAATATTGGCCCACAAATACAAAGTTTGACAGAAAGAACTAATAATGCAAGGGAAAGGTACCACAAAACAATTCCAAGGAATGGGAGAAATTATCTGAAATGAAATTTGTGATATGTTGATCATAACAAACAGAAATGGCCAAATTAACCACCTAAATTTATGTTAAGATTCTATGAGGAATTATAAAAGGAGTGAGATGAATCAACACAACAAATATGACATATTGAAACACAGGCCAACCAAAATTTAAAACTAGAACAAACCGAAGTATCTACTGAAAATTCACTCCAAGCTAATCTAGGAAATATTGAAAACAATGAAGTAAAACAAATAAATCGACCGGAAAACTAAATGTAGAATCAATGTTTTGTCTTAGAGGTCAATTTATGTGGCATGCAAGACAAGTCTGAAATAAATAAAAACCTTAATATTTAAAATTTTGATGAAGATATTCACAACAATCATTAAAAAAATTGTGTATAAATTCGAGAGGGCAAATTAGACACAGTATACAAATAAAATACTTTAAAGGATGAAAACCAAACAAATATTTAAATTCATAATTATTAAAAAAAAAATTAATTAACGGAGAGAAATGTAACCATATCATTTTATCATGTGTGTCAAATTTATTTAAAAAATGCCATAATAGGCATTTGAGACAGATATACTAAGTAAAAAATTCTGAAATTATGGGTTTTTATTTATTTTGTTTATATTTGTAATGCCTATTTAAATTTTTACTATCATTTTTGTATAAGTACTGTTAAGAAAAATGTGAGGATCATGTACCCCGGGTAACTAAAAGCTTGTTGAAAAATATATAGTTAGGAGAAAAAGCTTGTTAAAAGAAAACATTTGTTGAAAAAATGTTTGTTGGAAAATAAAGCTTCTAGGAGTATGTTGTATAATTTTAAAACCAAGAATAAATAATCTACATATAAGATCAAGTAATTATTTTATCACATGACCTGATGTAAAAATAAAATTCAGCTCACTGTATGAGAATTTGAAATGGATAGTTCTCACTAAACATTGAATGAATTATTGTGCATATTCCAAAATTTTACAGCTTACAACTTTTGGCTACATTTATTTGTCTTTACCTTGTTGCTACCCTGGCTTACACGGCAGCCTGGTCGTCTGCTCTGCTAGGTAGCTCTTACCTCCATGCCTCCTTGTTACTTAATTAGCCTCATTCTTCCCCCTCATCTTCCTTTCTTATATTCTTTACATTTCTGGCCCATTTTTCTTTTACTTTCTGCAAGAACTCGCCAATACTTCTTACCTTCTTTTCCTCCTTTGCCATTAACATTTTTATAGCTACTATCCTCTTCTCTGTTTTCTCCCATTTTTCCTCCTAAACATTTTTTCTGCACATTGCAACCTCCTCGCATTCTGTTACATAGTGTTCTATGGCTTCTTTTCCCCAACACAATTCTCAAATTCCCTTTTCCCTACCTCTTATCCCTCTTAGAAATATTATTCCTGTTCTCATCCAAGCTAAACCTTCTCTCTTGCCTATTGTGGTAGTCTACATATGCTTCTTGTCCCCAATTTGCTTTTATTTGCTTGTAAAATTGTAATGATTTCATATTTGCTATACTTCCCCATATCTTCTATTCTGCATTTTACCGATTTACCCACATTGCTTGTATTCTTTTCCTCTAATCTCCATATATCTCCCATTCCTATTTTTTCCATAATTCCTCCTATCTCTGCCCACCAACTATTTGAGGTTTCTAATCTTTTTTGCTATCTCGTGCATAATTTCATAATTTCCCCTTTTTCTTTGGCTAAGCACCTGTACCAATTTTATTACTCTTTCCATTATTATTCCATTTCTTCTTGTCTTTCTAATTCCACTAAAGCTACTTCCTTAGGTGCTGATCTTAGTAAGCCTAGTGGCTCTTTGCAAAACCTGTAGTTTTGGTCCACCGTTTTGTTTACCTCTGTGCCCCCCAGATCTCCACTGCATACAACATTTTGGATTCCACTAGTGCTTCATACATTCTTTCTAACCACTTGGTTGTCATTTCTAGCTTATATTTGCATATTCTCCCATTCATTGCCGCCCTTCCTTTTGCTTCAATTTTTCTCGTGTGTGCTCCCCACTTTCCATTGTTATTCAACCTCACTCCTAAGTATTCAAATTCATTGTCCACTTCTATCTTTTTGCCATTTAGTACCCACTTTTCATCCTTTTTTTAGTTTAACTCCCTTCTTGAAGACCATAACTTTCGACTTATTTATGTTTATTTTTATTTCTCCAATAAAGATCATTAGTAAAGCAGTGGTGCAAAACTAACAGTCATCTTTTTAAACATATTTGCATCAAGGTTAATTTGTCCATATGCTCTTAATTCTTGGTATCTGATGGACTTTGTTTATTGTTTTATAAATGATTTAACAATTCTGCTAAATGTGAGAATGCAACATTTCCCACCTCTTAAACATGACTGCCACAATTTTCTTGTTTTAATTCATTTACATTGATTTCAGATATATGAGTCCCAAGCTGCAGGAAGAAAGGCAAATAGCTTCACTTGGATTTCAGGAACCATGCGATGATCCACGCAACTTTTGCTACTTATGGGCAGTGTATGGAAATAAGGAATGTAATAGATACTCTTTTCCATTTGCAATCATGTATGCTCTTTGCTACAAAACAAAGGAATGGATTGATGCCTATGGATTTCTTTATCAGGTAAACTAATCTATGCTTTCTGTTGGTTTGTTAAGGGTTTTATTAAATTGGTTTCATTGTTTATATTGTGACTTTCTGTCCAAATGGGCTACAGTGATTTTTCTGTCTGCTTATGCTTTGTTATGAAGATATTACTTTATAACTTAGGCACATTACTAACATTTAGATGTGTTGCATTCACATGACTTTTTCTAGTCATTCATTACACAATACTCTTAAAATGGCTTATTCTACTGTTACTGTTAATAACTATTCTACATGTTAATCAAAAATGCATGTAAACATGTTTTATTATATATATATATGTGTTTGGTTATAGGTGGAATCTGGATAGGAGATTACAGTAGGCTTAAGTGATAATAAAATCTTTCAATAGCAGCTTGCTACGTTATTGCTTTGACATTCCATTCTTTTAGTATGTCCAGAACATAAAAACTAAATAATTTTCAATTTGAGAAAAATACAAGTATTGGGAAACTCAAATAAATAACAAGGAATATCTCCAAAAGATTTCCCTCTCCCCAAAGGAAAATGTATTGGACATAAATTATGTTTTAACAAGTTTTACATTTTTGTGTAGTAAGACTTGGTCAATCTCTTATGGTTTACTAGTTATCCAAAAGTTAATCCAGAATGAAGAGGACTTCTAAGGACATTCCCAGAAAATTCAATGTGTACATTTTGTTTGACACAAAAATATTTTGTACTTGTATTTTAAACAGAATAGTTAGTCATTTTTGAGAAAATCAGAGTTTTCAAAAAAGGTTCCATGTAAAGGATAGTTTGAGTTGAGGGATTTTCTTGGAATGCTTTGTGTCATATTCTTGGAAAATGCTGAAATACCAGCTTGGTATTTAACCATGTTTTTGTTTTTAGGTATGCTGTTCACATGCATGCCACTTGGAGACTTTTTAAAAAAGTATTTTTTTTTTATTGTTTTTTTTTTATTTGGGGAGTCTCAACACATTAGTTTGATGAAATATCGGTATTAAATGAGTAGAATACATTACTTTGTCTACTTAATATATGCAGCAGGGAAATTAAAAATAAAAGATATTCAGAAGATGTTCCCATCATGGGCATGTGAAGGAACAGTCGTTAAGTCATTTTTGAGAAAATCAGTATTTTTGACGGGGGTGGGGAGTTTTTCTTGAAAAACTTTGTGTCACATTCTTGGAAGATGCTGCTCTTAAATACCAAGTTTGTTATTTGACAGACTTTTTATTTTAGGTGCAAGGCACACACAGAGACCTCTTCCTAAAATGCTTTTATTTTCCTTCATGGAGTCTCAAAACATGGATTTCCATAGAAATTTTGGTATCAAACTTTTGGGTGGAACACAGTACTTCCACTACTTACTGTATGGACTTAATAAGAATCTGGTGTGTTACATTCACGTGAATTTCTCAAGGATTTTAAATAATAAGTAAATAAAGAATAGGGAAAGTAAAACATTTAGGAAATTTGAAAAACTAAAATGGCTGGGAAAAACTGCAGAAAGGAAAGAGGGATAGACTGAGGTGAGAAGTAGAGGAGAAGATTTGAGCAAGTGTGACAAAATAATATGTAACTAAAAATTTTTAAAAAAAACGTGGCAAGTTAATATAATTTTGAGCCAAACTTGTTCTCAGTGCTTCATATGTTGCAAGTGTTTACCTAGAATGTGTTTCGTTAAGACCTTACTAACATCCTCAGCTAATGTCGATGTTAGAAAGGTCCTAATGAAATACTTTCTAGGTAAATACTAGCAATATATGGAGCATTGATTACTAGTTCGACTCAAAATTAATTTTGTGCTTCATTGTAGCATTAGACCTTACTCATAGGAAGAAGTGGCAAGTAAATTTAATAATTTATAATAGGGAAAGGAAACGCAAGAAAAGAGACGTGCAAGTAAGAAGTAGCAAAAAATGAGGTAAAGAAAATCCAGGTGCAGTGAAACGAGCCATTCCCAGAATCTATGTGTTGATCAAAAAGCTTTGTGTATCTTTGTAAAAGCTATGTTCATAAAGCACTCAAAAGAACTGTTCAATGGTTTGTGTCTGACAGTGCAATGGTTAGCTTATGCTTACTGAAAACAATGCAGAATAAACTTATAATGACTGAGAGCTTAAGAAGACCTTGCTTCCATTCATAAGTTTCTAGTTTCAAATTTTGCACTGTTTGTCATTTTTTTATGTTAATTTTATGACCGGAAAGATAGAACAAAATATTGTATTAATGTAGTATTAATATAGCTTTGGCATTTAAAGTTATGGATCTGTCTGTATATACAAAAACAATTCTATGAACACTCATGTGAACTTAAAAAAGAGAAAGACAATGTAAATAAACTATCCTCTTTCGCTGTAGGTCAGGGAAGCTCCCTTTTCACTGCAGCCCACACATTCACAATAGGATTCAAATCTAGTGAACAGGGACAACAGATAGTCATCTTTCCCTGAGTTGTGGATGAAAATATTTTGTCTGAGAATATGTTATTCAACTTGGGGTTGACATAAGTTTATGACCAAACTTTATAATATATTAATGCTATTATCTTGAATTTTCTGAGAAATATCCTCAAAAGTTCTCTTCAATCTGATTAGATTTTGCCTAACTAATAAACCAAAAAGCGATAGACAAAATGCTACTACAGAAAAAAATGTGAATGTTAGTAAAAGAAGTTCAAGTACTTGAAAAAACTATTTGTAGTTGTTTTTTTGACACTTCGTCACTTACATTTTTATATGATTGAGGGACTAGTTTCGTAAGCTGTCTCCATTATCAACCTCTATGCAACCAGTGTTAATAAAGGCGATGGCTTCTGAAACTAGTCCCTCAGTAATATAAAAATGTAAGTGACGAAGTGTCAAAGAAAATAGTTAATAATAGTTTTCCAATTAATTTTGATGTCATTGTTACTAAATTCCTCCGATCACACATAAGTTCAAGTACATTTGAATTAAGACTTATTGAGTCATACTTTATTAAAACTTCACTCAAGTCACTATTAAAAACAGGAACAATCTGTCAAATACAATTTTTTGTGGAGTGAACCTCTTCCGAGATATTCCTTTTTATTTGTTTGAATTTTCCAATACTCTTATCTTTTCCAAATAGGAATATATTATTCAACTTTTTATCTCTTGGTCTACACAAAGAGAACCAAATTTGAAGGCCATCACTTATTGATCAACTGTGCTCTTATTGCTTAAGGCACACTGTATTTCCATATCCCACTTGCACTTATAATTTTTGCAAATGTATATCTTGATTAACATAAAATAGAGAAATAAGCATTTGTAAGAGTAGTATGTATTATTGTGCTGCTCAAAAGGTTACCATGGCTGTATCTTTGTTAATACAAAACTTCTCAGATATCTCACTGATTATTCTCGGAAAAGTGAGAGGAGTACTGGTGTGCTTCTCGGACGTTTGCTAAGCACCAATGAACGCATCACTTCAGCCAATAGAATGCGCAAGAATCACAAATGACAGATAGAAGTTATGTCCGTGTCGGGTAATCAAGGTAACCTTTTGAGCATCATGATAATACAAGGTTAGAGAAGTAATGTAAGTAGAGCACATAGATTTATTTTTCTCTATTTTGTTTTAGGACTTTTTATCATGTCAACAGAGGTTTGATTTGGATTTGGTGGGTGAGGAAGGAATGGTGGGAGGTCAGATTATTGCCTGCCACACCATAAATAAACTGACTTGTGCCACAAATCAGAAAGATGGCCCGCAAAATGAACTAGAAGAAAGTGAGTATAATGATTTACTATAGAGTGCTGTTATGTATTTATTTTTGTATTATCTGTAAAAAGTGAGTTGGTTTATCAGCAGAAGTGGTATTATTTTTCATAAATAAAATTTTCTGCACTTTTTATATACATAAAAATCAATTTGCAGAATCTTTACAGGATTGTTACTAGAGACGGTATGTTTTGTTAATTAGATTAAAAACAAATTGCTTATTTTGCATTAAAAAGCTGTTGCCTTTGCATATTATCGGATTTGATTGCAATAATTAAAATTGTGAAATAAAAACATTTTTCTGTTAATTTTGGTACTCATTAAATATTTAATATTTTGGAAGAAAATATCTGATTATACTAGCTATAAGCCATGTTTTGTCCCTCCAAGAACCAATCACAAGTTCTGTACGTATAGCTGGGTGTCAGCAGAAAAGCGGGTGGTACACTTGGACACACACAGTAAAGTGGAAGTGCCACTCATCCAGACTGCTACTTAAATTAGAACTCAAACCTTCATCTCCAGTGAAAATGTGTCATTATAAAGACATTCGCTGACAATACTTCCCGCATCTGTGAGCATAGTGCATTACATCAAGAACTCTGTATCTTCAACAGTCCTTATGTTCTAATGGCTACACAAACCAAGAAGTTTGCAGAGTTCTATGTGGACCTAGACCTTGACATTCCAGTCTCAAACAAGAGCAACCCAAGAACAAAGGCACAGCCTTCCTGCTATATTTAAAAAAATGTCACGGACAGAATAGAATGCTTGCTTATGTGCCAAAACATCAAAACATTTTTAAACCCATGAAGAAAATAAGCAATTTATTACGCTCTGCCAAAGATGTCAGAGACCCTCTTACTTCAGCTAGTATACACGATTCCTTGCTCTCATGCTTTGGCATATATAGGTACCGTTCAACGTTGTGTCTACATGCAACTGACGGAACACAAGAGATGTCATTTGGGAATAGTCAGAAAAGTCTGCTGCGGTCGCAGAGCATGCTTATGGGTAGAAGGTGAACACGGAATCCAATATGGAGAGATGACTTCCTTTCCGTAAAATAGCAGTATTATGTCAGAATATAACAGAAAGCAATAGAAATCGACAAACACCCTAACAGATTAAACAGAAAAGAAGAAATCTACTAACTGAACCTCCAAACTGGATTCCAATACTTGAATGCACTAAACAGATATATGCACACAAAACACAAGCCAGTCAATCAGCAACACAGGAGAGGCCAAGTCCTGCCCACCACACTCACATATAAATACAGCTGCCTTCCAGCCAATGAGTCAGTTGTGACTGGACTTGCATTAAGAAGATTGAAACCAAGCACTGTTGTTCAGCACAGATGTGTACAGAACACCTAGACTTCAAAATGCCAGCAGACCACAGTTTATCAGCCCAGAAGAATCCATAGTTAATTATTCTGACTCTGGCTGTAAAAGCTTACAATTACTAAATCACAAATGTATGGAACTTAGCTGCGTATGAGAGGAAGGTGCCACTAATATTAATATGCTTATAAATCCTTTCATGGAAGTGTTGAAAACAGTGTTGTTGTATAAATTAAATTAATTGGGAAGGCCTCAGAAACCGGTTCCGGGAAAATTTAAAAGTAAGTGTTGTTTTGTGTCATTAATCGACTCCCAATTAATTAATATGCTTGTTCATTGTTGGCTTGGATTCCTGCCCATAGTTTGTGCATGCCTATATGTTTATTCAAACGACAGATCAGGTGAGGTGAGATGCTAGGTGCTGGTTTATGATTCATAACAATGCTTTAAAATACAGAAAGCTAAAGCTAAATTGCAGGAGCAGTCAGTAGGTACATAGTACTGTGTAATGTGGTAATTTGCAAATTTTATGAAGCTCACTTGACTAAGTGTTATGATGCCTCGGAAAAATACAGCAAATCAGTGAAACACATAAATTGCTGAAAAGTTACCTTAGATGGTGTTCTGCATATGACTATTTTACAAGACATTATAAATAATACAGGTCATATGAAATACATGAAGAAATAATTTAGTTTAGGTTCAACAGAACCATTTCTGATGGCAAATATTCCAATAGAGAAGTTGAAAAACCTTGACTTTCAAAATGATATATTTGAATTAAAAGACTTATTGAATCATATGTTATTAAAACTTAAAACTTCCCTCACGTCACTATTAAAAATAAACGTTTTAAGGACTGTCCCAGTCTCATGCTTAAGTACATTTAAGTTGGAGTAGGGGACCCACCATCTCTCAACTGGAGAAGAAAGATGTGCATTCTCATGTTGAATCAAAGGAAGGGAAATAATATAAAAAAATGTCAGAATTAAAGACGTAGTTGTACTCTGACAAAACAATGGATAAAAATGGTAATTGTGATTTTAATGTATTGTTTTATTCTTGTTCCATTCATGGACAACATGTTTGACTTATTTCATGGTGTTGGATGCTGCTAATGGTCTAGGAGTTTGGATGCAATAGTCGTTTGATACTGTATGATATATACAAGTACTCCTATTGAGCTGTTGTTACTGAGTGCACGCTACATAATGGCTGTCTTAAAATACTGGGATTAATTGAAAACTTAAATCACATTCATTGTGGGCTCATAAAATAAATCATGTGGTTGTAATGGAGGAGTAACTGAAAGAACTAAATGTAAAGTTAATGAAGGCAAGAAATACTTTTCTAAATATTCTTAAGTGGAAAGGAACAATACATTATTTTTCTTAGGTATAAATACCAATCCACTGATGCTGAGAGTAAAATTTCTGCTTATGTTACAGATATGGCCAGTTATATCCATTCTACCAAATACAGTTTGTGTATAAATTCTCCTACTTTTGGTATCTGCCTTAGATTTTCAAAATTCTTCGTAATTGCTATATCCTTATTCTTAAGAGCCATTTCTTACTAATCAGAGATTTTCTCGCATTTTCTGTGGCTCTACACTGAAAGACTTATCTTCCTTACCTCTATATATGGAGCATACTCTTGGGATAACTATTATAATTCCCCTTAAATTCCAGACATCTAATCTAAACCAAGCCAAACCAAACCTTTCATTTTTTGTGCAAATTGACATATGTCTCTGAGTCATCTTTTATTTCCCTGTAGTATCCCAGTAAACTTTTCTTCTTCATCTGGGCAAGTAATGATTGCCTATGCATATCGCATAAGTTCAGTCTCACTTCCAAAAACTTTTCTGAAAAGTTCAATTTTAATCCAGAACTCTCCTTATCCATTTTTAAATACCTTCCTTGATTTTCTTCAGCCCTATATTCTGCGTATAACTGGGATAGTCTTGATATATCACACATACTTACACTTTGGGCTTCAGGTAACTCTTGCAGTTGAAATATTTCAGTGTGTTTTCCATCAAGTCTAATGAGATACAAGCATTTTCGTATCGATCAAAGACATTTTTCCCTTAGCCATTGTTGATCTTTGCTGTTTCTCCCATCCTCCCTTACTGTTCAACTTAATCCCCAATGATGAGAATTCACTTAGGACTTGAATCTTTTTTCCTCCCATTACCCATCTTTCACCCTTATGCAGCTTATTGTCTTTTTTAAACATATCATACATCATATTTACTTCAATTCCCAAGGTCTCCTTCAGCCGGGATTAACTGGCATTGATATAACTCTGGACTGACCTGAGTGTGAATCTCCCGCCGCTGTTTTCTGCCACACGTCTGTATCTGACCTAATTTTTCTTGTCAGCTGAACTGCCAAGTCACTTCTCGCTTGTCCAGCGAAATTTTCCTTCTCTGTGATTCACTCTCCCTTCCTCTGCCATACTGGATTTGTAGCTTCATGGTCTGCCTGCACTGATCCATGGACTTACTAATGCTTCTATTCCCTCAATTTGTGCATTGTTCTACCATTTCATTTCCTCCCCATCTCTTCTACAGTCATCCCTTAGATCGTTTAGGAACTCATGCATGATCTTCCATCTATCCATAGCCACAAGTTGCATATGTATGCATGCCTGCTGTCTAATCTTTTTGCCTTCATCCATTGTAAAAGTTCATTCTTCTGATTCTCTGTTCTACTGATACGTCCCTATTAATGAAAACATTAATCTCTTAAATCTTGTCAGTACTTTGTGAATCATTAATCTCTTAAATCTTGTCAGTACTTGGTAAATCATATGCAGCGATAAATATGACAGTTATCATCCTTTTCCTGCCCTCCCCAACCCGAAAGGCTTTAGCAATTTCCCAACCATTAGAACCATCTCTAACATTCCTTCCAAAATCTCGTTCACTTCCTGGATGGTTCATACTCCTTTCTTCTCCCAATATTGGTAAATTAAATTTTCTGTTTTTGTTCTCTAAGGTTTCTACTCTTCTTTTGATGTTTTGAACCTATATTTTCACATTTTGAACATCAGTTGTTTAATCTCTCTTCCCACATCGTTCATTTCTTTCCTAGCCTTTCTTCCATCCCATGCAATCTGTTCAGAATTACTTCTCCAAGACCAAGATCATCTTCAAGACCTGGATTCAACTCTACACCTACGATAATTAAGAGTATGCCAATTATAACCACTGCCATGAAGAAATTTGTTGTATCTCCATACCAATCTATTTTCCTAATCTCTGTTTCATATAACCTTGCCCTGCTGAAATGTATCACTCCGCGTTCAACAACCCTCCCCCTCGCCCTAATTGGCTAATGCTTTTGCGTCATACTCGGTGCCTTCACATTTAAACCTGCAGTAAATGTTGTAATAATTGCCGGGAAGATAAATAAAATCATAAAAAATCATACATATAAGGATATGAAGACATGCAAAAATACAAGTTTATAATGAACTGAGCAAATTGAAACAGAATGACTGAGCAATAAAACTGAAAGAGTTTATAATGAAAGGCATTTGGCCTTTTCCACTGGGATTTTTTAAACCAGCACACATACCTTTCAAAAATGCTTGTTTTCAGTCTTAAAAGTCGTGTCACACCATACTTTACTTTTCGTGTGTTCTTCGTGTATATTTAGCGATTTGTATCTCGGTGCAGTGTGGTTGTCCTTAAATAGCGTCTTCGCCACACAGCAATATCGCCTCTGTCTTTTAGCACATTTTTCTTGCCTCTTTTTTCATTCACAAATCCCAGCTGCATAAGCAATCTGCTGAAATTTGGTAAATCTGCATACTCATTTACAGCAGACGAAATGTTACTTATGTTAGGGAGTTCATTTCTAAAGAAAAACTATGCACATGACGACGCACAACACTTTTCACGTATTTTCTCCGAGCACGCACTTTTGTTTATTCCTGCTTTTGCCTGGAGTGGTAAGTTTTCCTGTTTCCTCAATTTCAAGTCGCGATGTTCCTACGGATCTAACACTCACACCTGTAACTTCAGAGCACAGCTGTTCGACTTCTCTCACTGACAAAGACGGATTCTTCTCTGTGAGTGCATTAAACACATGCAACACAATTCTTTTTTCGCCTGTTTGTAAATAATTATCTTGCGATACTTCAGCGAAAAACTGGCGGTAGACTCTGCCATTATACATATAATAAGTACATGCGCAATAAACGATCAATAAAATAATTTAGCTCCCGCACTCTCGAATGGCAATGCATGACTAATCCAGTTCAAAACAAGGTCAGTGATAAAAGTCATATAAACAAATGTCACCACTACCGCTAAATCACGTGCTATCGTGCCATGTGCTTGAGAGCAAAGGAACCTCCTCTTTACTTTGTTTAAGAATTAACATGCATTTCAGATAAATCAACTCTGTTGCGTAATATATTTAATTAAAACAGTTACGAAAATATAAATTTGACAGTTCTCTTCCAACATATAATGATATATCACCATGTTAAATAACGAACTAATTTTTACCGCACGACAGTCATTACCACAACAGCAACCAATGAGAGGTAATTAGGTCACGTGACCGTTAAGAGATACTGGGCAAGCTTACGTGAAACAAGGTATAGGCAGATTTAACTTATATACAGGTTGTTTCGAAAGGACACTAAACGAATATAGCCATGTCATAGTTTATAACTTAACTACTCTGAATTTCAGTTTCACAGCTTCGAAATTCTCTTAGGTATAATTGTATGCTGCCTTAAATATTACATTATATTGTGATTAGGCAGTGCAAGAACCACTGGTGTGTGAACCTCAAAAGTTGTTATTGGGATGCACCAGCCACGAAAACAAAAGCATTGCTCCTTTCTCTTTATCAGTGACCGTAGCCTCGCTTTCAGGTAGAATCTGTTTAATAAAACTATAAATAGAAGTATTTATAAACAGTGGAGCTTCATCAATCAAAAACACTTTTTAGACCAATTCTCGAACTGTAAAAACACTTAAGTTCCACTTACTTTTTAAATTAGGACATGTTTCAAGGATACCGCGTCCCCATCCTCAGCTGATGTTCTACCAGTTTGAGAATTGGTTTAAAAAGTGTTTTTGAGAGTCTGTCGGCTGCTACCTTTGACGAACCCTTATAATCGTTTTACAACACAGACCCTCCTTCTCGCAGTCCGTTCTGCAAGGTTGCCACCTTTCTCGATACGTCATGAGTATCGTACGAGGTTTCGTCGAAATAAACTATCTTATGTCCATTACTGCGCAACTTCCTTATTTTTGACAAATATATATATATATATTGCCAAGCTACAATTGTACTAGATTTCTACAGGATTTCATAATAACCCTTAACTTATTCAAACTTATGCAACTTATTTGAAACCCAGCTCCTTTAAGAGGCCACGCAAAGTGCATTGCCCATAAGGAAAATCACAAATTTCTTGCAAATGTGCAACCAATTCGTCTAAGGTGGGCGCTCTCCCTTTTGCATAGAATCTATAAATTTCTCGACGAATTAAAGCGCATGTGAAATTATCTACTTTAGAGAAACGTTTCCTTTTGTTTTCACACTAGATCGGCATCTTTGGTATTCCTTTCGTCACAATATTTCTTACTGTATTTCTGTGAATACCCAGAATTTATCATCAGGTTCATTGCACGACCCTTTACCAAGATTATTTGTCAGCACATATTTATATGTGTTCAAAACAAGTGATTGAATTTGCTTGGAAACAGTTGCCATTATAACTTTGTTTTTGAGACTTTCCAAGTAATATAACTCGGCCCAGTTATTCACACTATTGTCATCACTGATTATTTTCACGTGACTGAAAGTTATCTACTACTTCATTTGCATTCACCACTGCATTTCCCTCCCATGATCTCCACATCGTTACATACAACGAATTTCTGATATATATAAGGGCGCTCAAGCCGCCCTTTAAAAAACTAGTCATGGCAAAAGCCAGATACAAAACTTTCTAAAAGCTATACAAGTGTAACAAAACCTATTAAAAATACACGTACATAAAAAACATCAATCAAAACCTACTAAAAATTTCATTCACTAAATCCTAAACTCTAAACTAGACAAGAATCTAAAAACCTTCTCCACGGGTCTCCACGCACAGCCTACACGTGGGTGGGCCTGTTGACCGACTCCCTCAACCACGAAGAGGAGCTCACACGAGGGAGACTGTTGGCTCGGGACCCCGGGTGCGCCAAACCCGTACCTACCGAAGTAGGCCCCGGGGGGGTGGGGGGGAACGAATTTCTGCACGTAATGAAATAGATCAACTGGAAGTTGGAACTTTGGCAACTGAGATTCCACGTGGAGTAGACATGCGGCTGTCACTTCGAGAAAATCAGGGTTGCTATTGGTCCTCAACGACTGTGTTTCATTTCTGAAATGTGGAGATAGATTTATGACGGTCATTAGTGGGCGGGAGGCTCAGGTTCCTTTGACTCCGAACTGCACATGCGTTAACGAAACAGACTTTAATGGGGTAAAGGGCAGTTACTCGTGAAAAAGTCGACTAATGACTTGGACACTTACAAGGTTGCTCATTTTTCTATGATCTTAATTGTACAGTACTTTCAACTAGCTACTGTAAAATCAACAGCTTCCTATTAAGTTAAAAGTACTTTAATATTATTAAACACAGTGAAACAAAATGCTTGTCTCATTGCATAAGACATTTAGTTTTGTTTAACTTTATCTACAATTCTTTGATATTGTTCTGTTCTTTTTATCATTTAACGCTTCCATCTTCAATCTCACCAACATTAACTTCTCCCTAAAAGCTATAAGATGCATACGTCCAACATCTTTTTTGCCATCACGGACTGTTATAACAGAATGTTGGAACACATTGAACACCTATAAACAAATAACTAAGGAATGGCTTCTTTATTGCATTTCATAAGCCAAAGAAATTTTTAATAGTAGCAAGCTACTGTGGAGTATGCCGATATGTTTACAAACTGATACAACAATCAGCACGGTGTCACCTACCTGCGATTCCTTCGATAGCATTGCTCCTGTCACTGCCTAATCCACACTCATTTTGGAGCATTTTTTAAATGTGGCTGTATTGGCAGTAAAAACTATCTATATGTGTCACATAGAAACTGAGAAACTACTTTTATATATACACAATAATAATAATTTGTAACTTAAACTTCACTTATCTTATAAGAAATTTTAAAATTTAAAAATTTATTGCACTGCTCTATAAAAGATAAAATTCCTAATAATAAAGAAATCTGGTATTTATCAGTTTAATTGTTTTGATTGTGATAAAGTTTATATTGCAAATACAAAACGTATTTTAGAAATCAGATTGAAAGAACATTTTCGTAACATTAAGTATAAACAAACTGATAAATCGGCCGTAGCAGATCAATTTTGGTCATTTAACCATGAAATAAATCCAGAAGTTAAATTATTAAAACAATTAAATGGTCCAATAGACTTAATGGTTTGGGAAAAGATATTTATTTTAAAAAACAAACATTGCGTAATGAATTTTGAAATACCGGTAGTCGATTCTGTTTTTAAATTTGTTTCATTTTCAGATTTTGGTAGTACAAAAAGAACATATCATCGTCTAATGTTCAGTAACTATGGTGACAGCTTTGTTTTTCCAGCTGAAGATGTGTATGAATATACATGAAATCGCAATCCTGTAGAATTTATAAGAATTATCATTTCTTATAAGATAAGTGAAGTTTTAAGTTACAAATTCTTATATTTGTATACATTTGTTTGCTTCACTGTTAAAAGCTTCATATTTTACGTATTTACTTCTATATAGTCGTTTGGTGTTGTTTTGAAACATTCTATATATATAAAAAGTGAAAGTTTAGTCACTGTTAGATTAGATTAGATTGATTTGCATTCAGTAGGTTCACTTGTAGCCAGAAAAGGCTGTGAACATTGAACATGTCCAGAGGTATAAAGTTTAATAGCATATATATATATATATATATATATATATATATATATACTTGAAAAGTTAACATAAGACACATATAGTATACAGGCAATATGAACAGCAATATGGAAAACAAAGCCGGGATAATTAATATATGATACAAAATCAAACACTTTTTAAATCAGCTTTCATTTGGCTTATGCCAGTACGTCTCAACCTTTTTGCAGTGGATACCATTCATTCTTATTTCTTAAATACATATACATTAAAAATAAACTTTCAAAATGCATCAAAGATTTATTGGTAATGATTTGTCATTGGGACAGTTAGATACTACTTACACAGCTACAGAAGCATTATCAATACTTTTGTCTAGTGTTTATTCTGTGAATTACATTATTTGTTGCAAATAAGGCATAATTGCATACAAAGAATTTTAGGATCGAGAATATATACATGCAAGGAAGTGTTAATATCTTCAATCTTCTAAAAAGATCTTTACAGGAGCATCTGTTGTGGGTGTTAGTAATGATTCTTATAACCTTCTTTTGCATAAGAAATATTTTTTTACTTTCTACTGAGTTGCCCCAAAATAATATTCCATATTCCATGATAGAGTTAAAGTATGCATAATACAATTGTTATTTATTATAATTTGTGAACAGCAGTTGAGGTTGAATACAAATACACATTAAATTAATAGTTTACTTGGGCAAGTACAAACATTATTGTCCTGAAAGCAAAATCAATTGAAAATGAACACTTTGGTTTGCAAGCTTTTTGCAGGATCACATTTGTAATTGTGTATAAACAGTACAACATTTCATGGAACACAGTATTTGTGACTAAAGGATTAATTGAGTCATTAAACATTTTCTAGATGCTGGGGACTGGTGCACAATGAAATCTGGAAATAAATTGTTTCTGTGAAAAAAATCTGTCTGTGCATTGGACTGCTTTAAAACTAAAAAGTTCACAGGCCTCAGTGATGAGAACAAATTGTATTTACCTACTTAAAGGCAACAGATGGCAAAGATTGGGAAAGTGGACCTCGATAAGGACAAGAAAAATATCACAAATTATATAAAATAGTATTTAGGAGGAAATTTTTTTCTGTATCATCAATGATTAAGCACAAGTCAGTTTACTTCAGAAATGAATTTAGCAATATTTTTCTGTTGTACCAAATGAGGAGGTCCTATTTGAAGCTATGATAAGATTGAAATAAAAATTTGCACAAAGTATGGTGGTATAGCAGGGATTATCACAATTTTTGCCAGCCTGTTTCCTTCACAGAGCATGAGATTTATTGAGGAGTTGAAAATATTCTACTGCCATGGATATGAAGTTTGAATGTCTCTGAATCTATTTTGCTCTGGCATAAGGAACTGTCATTAAGTCAACCAAAATAACAAGGTTCTTAGAAGACAATGTTCACTATGTGGCAAAGATTGACAAGACATCTTCAATTCCTTTCTTGGAAGTGTTGAAGACAGTGTTGTTATGATAATTTATCTTTAAAGAGAGTCGATTAAAGACACTAAACAACACTTACTTTTAAATTTTTCCGGAACATGTTTCTCTCGAGTCGAGAGCCGGCTGATGATAGAGGCAAAGCCTCAGAAACATGTTCCGGAAAAATTTAAAAGTAAGTGTTGTTTAGTGTCTTTAATCAACTCTCTTTAAAGTTAATAAGACAACTTCAGTTTGACAGTGCAGCCATATTGAGTAACACAAACATTGCAATGGTAATACAAACATTGGCTGCCAGAAACTATATAGTAAACTGTTACACAATCATGTGTAACTACAAATTTCAAAGCGAGTAGCAAAATGACATGGAAAAGCTGTGTTTCACAATTTTACCAAAATGCACTAAGCAGGATAGGAAAGGCCATATATGGTTTTCATAAGAAAAATGGAAGTATATTGTATGAAATAAAAGTTTTGTTCTGAATTGTATTTGCTTTTTTGCTATTTTCTCACCTAAGGAAATAAATGTGATTCAGCCCTTACTAGTTTAGTTGTCCATCCTCTCCCAATCTTTCTCCTTATGCAACACAAAGTGCGGTATTCATTCTAAATACCAAAAAATTCTATTTATATTAAAACCCCTTTTTAGGGTCCTTAATATGTTAATCCTTACTCTTATTCAAGTATAGGATGGTTAAATTTGGAATCATACAATGGAAAGTTATTCATTGGGATACAAATCTAGCAGTCAATTTCCATACTTCTGCTTAAAAACTATTTACAAAAAGTTACCTATAAATGTTACAGATATCCAGGAGGCAGACTTAACGCTTGCATTATTTGCTTGGGAGACCTGGGGTACAAACAATAACAGCTCTCTTAAAATGGTCATATTTGATCTCAATCAATGGTACAAAGAACAGATGCCAGGAAGAATTTCACAAGGCATTACTTCAGGACAGGTTGCAAGTTATATGGCCTTGTTTTCTCTTGAGAATGCACAAGCCAAGCCATTATTGGATGTCAGCATAAATCCTGAGACTATTTCACAGTTTACAGCAGTCCAAAGTCTTGAAGAGCATTTCCATCCATTGTCTCTTGCATTTGGTAAGTCAATAAAAACTACTTCAGTAAGCTTTTTGGTACTTTGGTGAGCTATTTTAATATGATGAATACAGAGTAGAGAAGTTTAGAATTTTGTTTTCCACATGCTGCATTAAGTACAGACAGTAAATATTATTTCATAAAAAAAGCATGTTTTGAAGATCCCTGAACAAAAAATTGCACTTTGAGAAAAGTTAGATAGTTGTGTGACAAAATGTCTTGAATATTATTTTAACAGCCTGTAAAGTTCTCCATTTTCTGAATGAATTGTTTGTAATTTTATGCAAATTGTAAATTGTAATAATTAAGAGGAAAACTGATCACATATAATTGTAAAAAGTCTGTTAATGCCTACTGTCATTTTGTTGTTGACATTTTCCATTTCTGACGTATATTTAGTTATTAACTTGAATTTTCAAACATCTATTTTTAAAGCATGGAGTTTCAAATCAATCACACTGACACTAGCTTTATAAATATTTCAGTATTTCTTGAGTCTCCTGTATCTGCTTATAGCTACATTTAAGTGTGTAGTAAAAACATTTCTGCAAATAAATTGTTAAGAATAGAAGCGCTGTTAACTAATAAAATTGAAATTAACATTTCATTGTAAAGGCTATTATTTCTTCTTCCCTCAGCATGAACACCTAACTGCTGTTGCCTTATAATAAACTTAATAATTGGAAAAAACATTTGTAGTCAGTTTATTGACACTTTGTCACTTATGTTTTTATATTATCGAGGGAACTAGTTTCGAAAGGCATTGCCTCTATTTTTAACCTCTCTCCAACTAGCATGTATTGTCATCTGCTCTCCTCTCTCTGGTGGCGGAAGTATGAACTTTTACCGACTGACTGTCTATGGGGGGCGGCTCCTTTTATAGTTGCTATTCCAGAAATTCGTGGAATGTTCTCAAACAATCAGGACGGCGGTAGAAGAAAGAAAAACTTTCCAGAAATCTGTCTCCTTCCGCCCACCATTTCGGTAAGCTTTTATCTGTGCGTTGTACCATCTGTCCTTTTGAACTCGTCCCTTGCGCCGCTCCGCCGCAACAATGCATTTGCAACAATAATTTTGTTAGTGAAATGTATTCTTCTGCTTCTACTGTTTCCATTTATATTGTAGTTAGCCATTTTTTTTTACTGTGTGTAATTTTTCTCTTGGTATGCTGGGAATAAAGGTGTGACATCAAATGAAAACAGTCTGTCATTTTCGTTCAGATTTATATCTGTGATTTTTTTCTACCAGATCTAAAGAATTCTTTAAATTTGCACTTTAAAATTTTGGGAAACTATTGAATTTATTTAGTAACCATTTGGCCAAATTATATGTGGGGGCATTTATGCTGCTAGTGATAGGTGTCATGCCTTTTCCTGTTTCGTGAATTTTTGGTAGCCCTTATACCCTTGGTAATGTTGGATTATCTACTTTAATTTTGTGAAACTCTTTTTTGTGATTATTTTGCTCTTTTAAAGTTTTATTTGTAAATTCAGTTTATTGACACTTTGTCACTTATATTTTCATATTTTATATTATTATATCAGCATTTTTCTGATACATTTTGACGTCACTGTTACTAAATTCCTCCAATCATGCACATACAATGTTGCTTAATAATGTTGATAACTGGTCAGATTTTGGGGACTTCTCCCCTATCGTCAGTTCTGTGGTTGACTGATGATGCATCCGGTGTCTGCATCTGACTTGTAAATATTTTACTAGAAAATCTATATATGGAATAGGGGATGTAGCAGAAGAAAGTTTGATCTTACCTTACAAATAGGAACCAATGTGTAGAAATTAAATATAAGTAGGAAAATCGACTATTACGAATGTAAGATCTACATTTTAAAAAATTAAGCATTGTGAACTCCAAGGGTCAAAATGTAGGCATTTTCTCTTCTTTTTGTGTATAAATGATATTTCAGAGTCAAACAATCATGGCGGCAAAATTAATAGAATGTGCTGATGATATAACAATTATTGTAAAACCTAAAACAGTTGAAGTTAAAGTGAATATAATAATGGATGAAGTTTGTAAATATTTTAACAGCCTTGATATGGTCTCAAAAATAAATGAAACTGGTAAATGCAGTTTCATTTAAAAGGTACATACAAGAACATTAAATAAAAGTACAGGATACTAAAATACCAGAGAGATTACACATACAAACTTTTTGGAAATCAGTAATAAGCTAAACTGGCACACACACATTAACAAGTTAGCAAAAAAATGAGTAGTGGAATTTATATGAATGAATATGAATATGAATGAATAATTTATTGTTTATCTATCCCACACTATTTCATCTATTACCTTGTTACTACCTTGGCTTATATGACACCCTGGCTTTCTGCTCTGCCAGTTCTTCACCCATACCTCCTTGTTTTAATTAGCCCCTTTCCTCCTTCCCCCCATCTTCCTTTCTTATAATCTTTACATTTCTTGTCCATTTTTCTTTTACTTTCTGTAAGAAGTTACCAAAATTTTCTGTAGTTCTGGTCCACCGTTTACCTCTGCACCTCCCTCCCCCCCCCAGATCTCCACTGCATACAGCATTTTGGATTCCACTAGTGCCTCATACATTCTTTCTAACCACTTGGTTGTCATTTCTAGCTTATATTTGCATATTCTTATCCTATTCATTGCTGCCCTTCCTTTTGCCTCAAGTTTTTTCCTACGTGCTCCTCATTTTCCATTTAAATTCAGCCTCACTCCTAAGTCTTCAAATTCATTGACCACTTCTACCCTTTTGCCTAAGTGCCCAATTTTCATCTTTTTTTAATTTAGTTCCCTTCTTGAAAACCATAACTTTTGACTTATTTATCTTTATCTTTATTCCTCACTCTTTCACAGAATTTCTGTATTTCATTTATTGCCTTTTGCAATCCTCTACCAGAATAGATATAACAATCCAGGAATTTGTTAACTGTTAGCGGACAGGGCTGATTTCCTTCTTTAACCTTGTCTGTTATCTATTAATAAGTTAAATAAAATTGGACTCATTTTGCATTCTAGTCTTAAGCCTAGTTTTTGCTGTCATCTCCATAATTACATTTTTTCCCCACCTGGTACATTTTTCCCACATTTCCCCCTTCATAGATTTTCTCCACTTTTATGTATTTTCCACTTAACCCCTTTCATCCTCAGTTTCCATACTAGTGCTTCCCTGTTTACTGTATCAAAAGTTTTCTCAAAATTTGCAAAGATACCCTTCCTCACTTCTTCCTGAGGTATTTGTCTTATAGTCTTTATTATGGACAGATTATTGTCCGTTTTCCTTTCCTGAAACCTGCTTGAAATTCAGACAGCTACCTTTCTTGTTCCACCCATATTCTTAGCCTTTCTGCTAATATTTCTGTGTATATTTTTCCTAATATAGATAAGATTTATTCCCCTGTAATTTTCTGGTTTATTGGCACCTCCCTTCCCCTTATAAATGGGCACGATCATGCTTATTTTCCAACTTTCTGGTATTCATCACTTTCTTTTATCTTATATCGAGATTTAAATGTATTGGAACACCACAGTGAAGCAAAATAATTATTAATTTATAGATGAGTCGTATTTATTACACATCTGCTTCACTTACGTACCTATTTTGAGGACATGTTTCGCAAATCATCGTTTGCATCTTCGGCTCTTATGCGACTAAAGCTTGATCCAATGGTGTGGGTAACCCTCACTAAATCAACAGATGGCAGCAGCAACTTCAGAATTACCCACACCACTGGATCAAGCTTTAGTCGCATAAGAGCTGAAGATGCAAACGATGATTTGCGAAACATGTCCTCAAAATAGGTACGTAAGTGAAGCAGATGTGTAATAAATACGACTCATCTATAAATTAATAATTCTTTTATATTGTTTAGCACCTTTGTCATTACTGCTAAGCCCATTTTTGTTTCCCCATACACTTTCCAAAATTCCGCTAGTATACCACCGGGTCCTACTGCTTTCTCATTTTTTATAGATTTTAATTGTTGGTACACCTCTTGCATTGTGAATTGCCTGTCTAGATCTTCATTTGCTATTTCTATTATTCCCAAATCTCTTATTTCTAATTTTAACTTTCTTCCCTCCCCTACTAGTTCCCTGAAATATCTCTGCCATTCATTTGCTTTAATCTCATTTTTTGCCTCCTCTTTCCTGACTACATCTCTTACTCCTTCCCATATTTTTTTTTCCATCCTTTCCCTCTATAGCTTCTTTTAACTTTTTCCCCACTTTTTCATGCCATTCTTTCTTTTTTGCTTCTAGTAAATTTTTATATCCCCATTTCCTAACCAATAGATTTTTCCTATCTGCTTCTTCTGTTCTCCATTTATTAAGGTCCTTAAATACTTATTTTTTTCTCTGCTCTGCATTTCTCATCATACCACCCTTTATTTCACTTTTTCATTCTGTCTTGTTTCCATTTCTTTCCCCGCCCTTTTTACTTATAATTCCAGTAGTTCTAATGCTTTTCCTGCCCGATCTTCCCTAATGTTCAGCATTATACTGTCACCCGAGCGTCGGAACACCCTGTAGACTGGGCAAGCTCACGAGCCCACAGTCACAATACCCTTCTCTATAATTTGTCCTACACCTGAATTTGTCATGTATAAAACCTACTTTCTGTTCCTCTGTCCATTTGAATGTTTTTATTCTCCTTGTCTGTATTACATTTCCTCCTTCTACCCACTCTCCTACTTTTATGTTTCAGATTTATTTCTGTTATTATTGGAAAATGACCACTGCTTGTGCATAAATTTGTAATTTTGAAGTTATTTATTTTGCCTTTCAAATTATTTGGCCATAATACGTAACCGATTACACTTTGACCGTTTATATTTATTAATGTATATTCCCCATCTTTATCCTCTCCATTTAAAGTATCTAGAGAATTTTGTTCACAAAAGTTGATACATTTTTCAGTCCCTCTGCCCACTATTTAGTCCCGGCTGGTCTAACTCTTTTCTGTAACACATCATTTGATTCCCACCAATCCATTAAATTTACGTCACTTTCCCCTATTCTGACATTGAAATCCCCCTTTATTATTACCTCTATATTATATACTTATGTTATCCTCTCTATGTCCTCTAAAAGCTTATATAATTCTGGGTTATGGAACTGTGATGTAACTGGCAGATTGTATACCATACCTATACATATTTTGCTGTCATCCAACTGCTTATCTTGGATAATCACCCACAATACTTAAAATCTAGACCATGTTTCTTTAACTGTCTCATTCAGCTCTTTCTTAATAAACAATTCTATCCCACCTGATACTCTCCCTTTCTTTGCTTGCAATACTCCACCCTTACCCACATAATTGTATTCTTTTATTTCAATAATGTCCTCTATTAACCATGTTTCTACCACTGCCAAATAGTCTAATCCTTCCAGTAAATTTTGCAAAGTTCCCGAGTAGAGTTTGTTTTTTAAGCCTTCACAGTTCCAAAACCCCAAATGCCTTACTGTTTGCTATTGCGATCCTGTTCTGACCCTATCCCTACATACTCTGAACTTCTCTAAATTTTGTTTGCTTGTTTGTTTTGTTTTTGTCACTCTGTAGCACGAGAATGCTCCTGTGTGGTGATGACATGATACTTACTTCTCCTCCCCTATCTTCCTCTCAGCTATTTCGTTGCCGCTCTTCCCACCTTCCCCATTTCTTCCTCACTGGATGCTCCACAGTGCTGACATCACACCTCCTTCCCCTTCTCTGCTAGAGCACATGCTGCTTCACTTTCCTCCCTCCTCGGAGTGAGGACTTTCTTTGGTAATGACGTATCTCGTGACATCTCCAATGTTGTCATATCTTCTCGTTCATTACAGTTGTTGATTTACCTGCATGTTGTACTGCTCTGCCGCCTATTGCCAATTCATCATTTTCCTTCCCTACTTTGTCAGCCGTTCCTCTATTCCTCAGGACTGGACCGGTCTTGACTGCCCTGCCCTTCCTCCGCCGGTCGTGTGTGTAGATTCACCTTGTGCCTATGTTGTAGCTTTTTGCTAAGTTATATCCTGTTCTGGCCTGCCTTCCAGTCCTTTTAGGCCCTTTTCCCCCTCAGGTGTCATTTTCCTGCCATCAGTCCAAAGTTGTAAATTTTGAATGTATGCTTTTTTCCCAGCCATCCTTGCTTCTTTCACCTGTATTATGAGCTTTTTCTTCAGTTCCCGTTCCTTGAATGATAAATCTTTATTTATGAAAATATTTGATCCTTTTAGTTTCCTTGATCTGTTCACTATCTCGTAGACTATGCTCATGTTCATGAATTTTGCGATTATTGTTATCCTTCCTGTATTCCTCCCTGTGCAAAACACTTCTGCGATCTCCCAGCCTCCCAATCTCAGTTCCAGTTTACGTTCCAGAATATCATATGCTTCTTGTATGGCCCAGACTCTGATTCCTTTTCTCTAGTCTATCCACCCTTTTATCCAATCCATTTCTTTCCTGATATCCTTAACTTCCTCTTTGATTTCCTGTTTGATTTCTCTTACTGCAACATCTACTTGATCACTTAGTCCCTTTTCCAGCTCGTTGATTCTGCTTAGTATTCTTTCCAAACTGTCACCTCTACCCGTTAGCCCTGGATTCACTTCTACCCCACTGATGACTAATAATGCAATCAGAATAACTGCCATAATCTTGTGGTTCCTCATCTTCTCCTCTTTTCTATTTCTAGATTTACTGCCTCTAACTGCTCTGAATCCTCCGATCCTACACCTCTATGTGGAAATATCCACCCCCATTGCCCCTTATATCCTTTCTTTAAGCTAACAGGAGCTCCTTCACACACGTCTGTTCCCTTCCACTGTTCAGTTAGCTCTCCTGGAATTTATATAGTGAAGTAAATACGACAGATACCAGATGAAAAAGAGTTAAAACGGACTACTTTACATTCATCAGCTCACATTTAAACTGTGGAATAATTTTATTGGAAAAAAAAAAAAAAAAAACTTTTGTCTATAAGAATTTTAGCCAAATTAACATGAAAATATTCATGTAAGAACAGCTTCATAGGCTAAAAATTTTAGCCTTATAATCTATGTGTATACTCAGTTGTATAAAATATGCGCTTTTAGAAAGCAAATGCATAAAAATATTGAATACATGACTATAACCTAGTGGGAAAAATAATTATTTCCAAACCACACTAAGGGGTGACTAAAGGTAGAAACAGAGTTTGTGAAACTAGTATCCAATCAATTCTTTGAAATTTTCATTTATTTCCTTAAAAGATAGGTGAAGTTTTGTTACAAATAATTATATTTTATGTGAGATTTGTTGCTTCACTGTTGCTAGCTTCTATTTTTTATTTACCACTTTTTTTCGTCCTATACAATTGATGATTTTAAAACACACAGTAAACATATTACTCAAATATAAAGATTTGCTACTAAAGCTACACTTATCTTATGAAAATTGATGTTAATACTTCTTTCTTTTTTTCAATGGAAATTGATTTCAAAAGCAAATCGCTTTCGTCCTCAGTCCATCAACTCTAAATCAAATTGTTGTCAAGGAAATCTCGGTTACCATGTTTTTTCTTATGTTTTTGATCAGCATTACTAACATCTGAAGACGAAACAAACCTAAAAACAGAATCAACTACTGGTATGTCAAAATTCATTATGCGATGTTTTATTTTAAAAAATGAATATCTTTTCCCAAACTATTAAATCTATGGGACCATTTAATTGTTTTAATAATTTAACTTCGTTATTTATTTCATGGTTAAATGACTAAAAATGATCTGCTACGGCTGATTTATCAGTTTATATTTAATGTTACGAAAATGTTCTTTCTTTCTGGTTTCCAAACTACGTTTCGTCTTTCCAACATAAACCTGATTACAATCTAAACAATTAAATTGATAAATGCCATATTTTTTATTGTTAGGAATTTTATCTTTTTTAGAAAATTGTAGTAAATTTTTAATACTATATTTTGAGGAATTAAAGTTATACCAACTTCTTTAAAAAAAATTTGAAAATATTTAACCCAAGGATAATGTTTACACAGTAAACATTATAATAGTATGGCCTAATTATTTTAGATTGTCATTTTATAAACATCAGAAATGAACGTAAATATTTTTCTAAACAATTGTAATAAAATATTTAATGAAAATACTCTATTTTTCATATATCCAACATCAGTTGATCACTTTATTAGACATTAATATTATTATATTGTTTTAATATCCTATTGTATTTTGATGATGCCATCTGCATTTTTACATGGATTGATGAAATGAATGAAAAAATAGTAAATAGTAGCAGTTTTGTTAGTTTTAGAAATAGGGTAAAAGGAGGACATAATCCTTGATTCAGCATTAAGCTTACATGAAGCAATAGGTTTTGCCAGTTATAAAAAGTATTTACAATGTATTTACAAGTACAGAAGGTTTACAAATTAATGCATATAAAATTCTAGGTGAAATGAGATTATTTGCATGGCTTAAGGCAGTAATTATCGTAAGTTAATAACTTTACTATAGTAATAATAAAATTAAACAATTAGGTACCTACTACTATAATTTACAATAGTTTTACATAAATTCACTAGCATGTATGTTATATTCTAAGTATTCTTGTACAGAATAAAATGCTTTTTGTTTAAACCAGTTTTTTAATACTATAACAAATCTGTTTTGTGGCAGTTCTTTTATTTCCAGAGGAAGCTTATTGAATAATTTTAACTGTTGATAAGAGGCTATTTATGGTCTTGCTCATCAGTTGTGGGGTGTATCTAAATTGTGTTTGCATCGAGTGTCATAACTGTGTACTGAGAAACGATTTATAAATAAGTTTTGATTTTCTTTAATGTGTATGATATTGGTGTATATATACATTGACGGTACCCATAAATGTAAGATATCCAATTGACAAATGGACACACATCTATACAGATGGCTCTCTTTACAATCAAGAAGATGGAGCAGGAGCAGGAGCTACCTGTAAATTCTTTTCTTTCTATAAGCATGTTGGAATTTACTTAACAAATTTTGATGGAGAAATTGATGCAATTTATACTTCCTTACAAAATCTATTTGCCTGGACAAATAAGCTTTCCAACATAGTTATCTTATCAGATTCTAAAGCAGCTATTCAGGCTATTATTTCAAATGACAGCCCAAAAACCGAAAAGATAAATGAAATTCATAATATGATTAAACATCTTCAAAATCTAAATATATGTATAGTTTTCCAATGGATACCATCTCATTGTGGAATTTCTGGCAATGAGCAAGCAGATATGTTGGCCAAGAAGGGTTCCAAAATATCTCAAACAACGAAACAAAATATTCCCAATGAAACAGTTAAAAGACTAATCAAAAACATCTTCACAAAACTATATAACAACTATTAAATTTTAGATGAGTCGCATTTTTTAACACATCTGCTTCACTTTCGTACCTATTTTGAGGACATGTTTCGCAAATCTTCGCTTGCATCTACGGCTCTTGTGCGACTGACGCTAGATCCAGCGGTGTGGGTAATTCTGGGGTTGTTGCTGCCATCTGTTGATTTAGTGATAGAAGAATATGTGGCAATATGTGGCAATGACTGAATTATGTATACATCAAAATTATTTTGTCTTCGATGGAAAATATTACAAACAAATTTCAGGACTAGCTATGGGAAGCCCGCTATCACCATTTTTGGCCAATCTATACATGAGCTTTTTCGAAACACATATTACTAAAGCCTTCCCTCATATGTTTAAAACATGGTACAGATACGTAGACGACATCTTTGCAATAGTGCCCTACAAACTAATAGATGATGCTTTGAAACTACTCAACCTGCAAGAACCCAGCATACAATTCACAGTAGAAACTGAAGAGGACTGTACTCTACCTTTTTTAGACCTTAAAATCAAAAAAGGCAATGAAAAACTAGAATTTGGCATTCATAGAAAAGCAACACACACAGATAATTACATCAAAGCAAATAGTTTCAACCCAATTCCACACAAACATGCAACCATCAACAGTCTGACACACAGATTAGTAAATCTACCTCTCAGCCAGCAAGAATATCAAAACGAGTACCATCAAATCTTAAAAACTGCAATTAAAAATGGATATGGAAAAAACCTTGTAGATAAAAAACTAAAATTATTCAAACTTCAAAAGAAATTAAAACAGATCACAGCTCTCACACCAATAAAACAAGAAACTAGATTTGCTAAATTTACTTACCACCCCTGGGCCACAAAAAAGTTCCAAAAAATATTCAAGAAATACAATATAACATTGGCACCAAAAAACAATTACAACATTAAAAACCTACTTCACAGTAATAATACTGATAAGATAAAACCAGAGGAAAAGTCAGGCATTTACAAGATTAAGTGTAAAGACTGTGAAAAAATTTACATAGGAAGGACAAAAAGGAACATAGCCACTAGAAAGAAAGAACACTTCAGGCACTTAAGATACAAAAATATTGATAAGTCCGCAATAGCAGCTCATTTCTGGTCTGAAAATCATGAAATTGAAGATAGCACAGAATTACTAAAATACGTACAAAAACATAGTGAACTCGTCATATGGGAGAGGATATACATAGAAAAACATAAAAACCAACTAATGAACTTTGAAATCCCGCTAGAAGAGAATCCCACTTTTCAGTTCATCACTAAATCAACAGATGGCAGCAACAACCCCAGAATTACCCACACCGCTGGATCTAGCGTCAGTCGCACAAGAGCCGTAGATGCAAGCGAAGATTTGCGAAACATGTCCTCAAAATAGGTACGAAAGTGAAGCAGATGTGTTAAAAAATGCGACTCATCTAAAATTTAATAATTTTTCGCTTCACTGTGGTGTTCCAATACAGTTGAATCTCGATATATATAACAACTATCTAGTTTCCTCTGAAAAACTTAATTGGGAAGATCTCCAAAACAAACTAAAGACAATTCCAGAACTACCTCGAAAATCTTCAGTAGCAATGTTCAGATTAATCACAGGCCACGATTGTTTGAATGGACATTTATACAAGGTTGGATTAACAACTTCTCCACAGTGCTGTTTATGTGGTAAGGACGATTTAATGAACATCGATCATCTAACTGTATGTGAAACTCTCCAAAATCAAGATCTAGTCTCCAAATATTGGGAAGCAAGAAGAAAAATGATTTTATTATCAAATTCTGTGCATTAAATACACACACACACATTGACGGTAAAGTCATCTTAAGGTCTATAAAGCTAGGCTTACATGTATCCTGTTGTCCTAACCCTAGAATTAGTCTGAGAGATTTCTTTTGCCATATGAATGCATTTTTCGAGGTAGCACAATTACCCCAAAGCCTAACCACTTAGAGTATATGTGGATGAAAGAAGGCATAGTAAGATGTTATTAACATATCTTGACTAACACATTTCTTTAGTTTCCCTAGAAGATACCAGATTCTAGCAAGCTTTTTACAAAGTTTAAGTATGTGTGTTTCCCATGTTAGTCTGGTGTCCAAATGTAATCCTAACAGATTTACTGAATTACTGTGTATATCATTATGTTACAATGTAGATAATATAAATTCAGTTTTAGACATATTTAGACTTAGATTGTTTAAGGAGAACTAGATGCATGCACTTTCTAGAGATAGTTGCATTTGTTCCTTTACTGTATTGATATTATTGCTTTTGCTCAGTAAAGTAGTGTTGTCTGCGTATAACATAGTAGTACAAGGTAAGTTATGGCTTAAGTCATTTATATAAATTAAAAATAAGAAAGGCCCCAACACCGATCCTTGGGGTACTCCTGCTA
This sequence comes from Mantis religiosa, assembly GCA_030765055.1. Classification (NCBI taxonomy): domain Eukaryota; kingdom Metazoa; phylum Arthropoda; class Insecta; order Mantodea; family Mantidae; genus Mantis; species Mantis religiosa. The sequence continues at coordinate 77,314,069 of CM060947.1, forward strand.
TCACTGGAGCTAGCTCCGAGTTTTTGTTGTTCACAACTACCATCTGCTATCTTTGGCTAAGATAGGATGCTAGCAAATTTAGTTCATGTCCATTTATTCCGTAATAATTTAGCTTACTAATCAAAATATTATGCGAAATACAATCAAAAGCTTTGGTTAAGTCTATCAAGGTAGCACCAGTTATCCCTTTTTTTTTTTTTTCAAAGTATTTATAATTTCATTGATCACATATTCAACTGCTTTTTCAATAGACAGTCCCTTTCTAAATCCAAATTGTTTGGCTGAAAAATAGTTATCAAGTTGGCTAAGAATATAGGATTCTACCACTTGCTTATTATGGGTACTATTGTTATAGGACAATAGTTTGATGGTGATGTATTATCACCTTTCTTAAACACAGGTATAACTTTTGAGATCTTTAGGCTGGTAGGAAATACTCCCTATATGAGAATCAAGTTAATTGAATAAGATAACTGTAAAACTATTGCATTATTTTCTTTATTATGTGGCTGGAGAAGCCATAAATATCTTGGGTATGAGATATGTTTAATCCTTTGACTGCAGCGATACCCATTTCTGGAGAAACTTCATGCCAGCAAAAATTATGGTTATTTGGGGAGCCCGAGTGTTCAAAGTTATGCAGCATATCTAGATATGTACAATTATTTGTTATAAATGGATTTTTTGGCTCGTAACATACATTTTTAGAAACATTAATAAAATATTTGTTAAATACATTTGGTTGATTAGGTATGTTTTGTCTTTCAGTAAGTGTTCGTAATTTTTTTTATGATAGACCATACTGTTTTATATTTGTTTTTTTCTGATAAGATTAGATTATCATTGGCTGTAATTTTTGTCTTTTCTATGTTTTCCCTGTACAGTCTTCTGTAGTTTCTAAATCTCACTCTATCTTCTAATTTGTTGTTATTTCCATTAATTTTCCTTGGAGAGAGTCTATTCTTTCTTCTGACTTTATATGCTTAGTAAAACATGTTCCATTTGACATACCATTGTTTAGCCTATTTTGATTTATCTGAAACTGAACCCATATGCCGGCATGATGTGATATTATATTTTGCTCTAGAAAGGAGAACTTATAAGATGCACTGTGAATCTTATTGTCAAGACATGATGCATTATGAGTGGGTTTATTATGAACACAATATAAGTTGTGTGACCTTAGCATGTTTAAGAACTCAAATGAGTGTTGAGACGAGTTAACATTGAAATCACCAGCCAATGCTCTGTAACAGTCAAAATTAGACATTAAGTAGCTAATGTTTCTAAATGGTGTATAAATAGATTTACATTTGTATTTGGGGTACGGTATACTGACAAGACAATGAAGTTATAATCGCAGTCGGATGGCTACAGTTCCACATAAGTTATTTACGCTGTAGGATGACACATCTATTATTTCAAAGTTTAAATTTCTCTAAAAAGATTGCCACTCCACCATGCGTCAGAGGAGCAATTCTAACAAAGATATTACCCATTACAAAGTCAGCTGGTACATGAATATTGGATTCATGCTCAATAAGCCAATGTTCATTTACACACAGTAGGCATTTTGTCCAGTATTACCTCTAACTGACCTAGTTTATTTCTGATGGACTGAAGATTAATTTGTGTCACTGTCAGTTTATTGCTTGCACTGAATTTAGAATTATTTAACACTTGATGGACACAGGTTTGTTGCAGTATGGGAAACAAATTTGGAGTTTTATCATAATTATCAAGTGATTGATGATTTTTTGTTGTTGACTTACCAGTGAGCCAGTTTGTCATCTCTAGTTTTTTGAACTGAATGTGGGTGCACTATTTTCATTTGAATTTTGCACTGGGTCACTTTGATCACTAACAAGAACGTCTGTATGCATATTTTCATTAATCACTTGCATTATAGTTTTGCAGAGAAGCCTTTTACCACCTTAATTGAATTGCCTGCCATGCGACATGTGAAATTTGCGTGATACATTGAACATATTTACCAGTTTAACGTGTCCATATTGCTTACACACGTCTGATAAAAGCGAGTTCACAGCTGCTGTTAGTTTTTTAAACTTTGTAGGTGGTTATACAGTCAAGAGACTTTCATTTGACTTCATCAGTCTAATATTACATTGGATAAGCCAGATTAAGTTTTTATGTATATTAAAATAGACATACTTATAATTAATTAGAAAATAAGATAAAATAAGAAAGATAAATAACAAGAATAATATAAATGATCAACGATAGCTAGAATAATAAAGAAGGATTAAAAAGGTAGTAAAATAATAGATTGTTTTGAAACCAGTGATAGGCTAATGGATATTTTTTAAAAGTACGTCAGCCATGCTAGTTAGCATCACTTCCTCCACGTCTGGTAGCCATGGAGAGCAGACCAGTGTAGTGTTGAGTGTCGGAAAGCTATCAATAAATATGAAATTTGTGGAAGTATTTGTTTTACAGTAGTAAATCAACAGTACATGTGTGATTGGCATATCTCATATAATTGCAATAAAGTTTTAAGCATATTCTAATGCGAAGAAGAGACCCCAAATGAGTTACCACAGGTTTTAATGATTATAGGTAAAATATACACAGGAATGAAAGGTAGAATCAGAACTGAAAAATATAATGCAATAACTGGAATTGGATCATGGATTTTCTGCTCTACATGTGGCTACTGTAACCACTAAGCTACCATGGTAACATACTGGTAGAACATTAAATTCCCCAACTGACTTACATTTTTGTAATGACAAGGAAAACTCAATTCCTTATCACATGCCCCACTGGCGACTTATGCAGTGGTATACTCGATAGCAGTATGTTGCCATGGCAGCACAGTGGTTAGAGTATTATGTGTAGAGCAGGAAACATGATTAATTTCGGCTATGGCATAGAAATCTTCACCTCTAATTCTGCCATTCCTAGTTTGCCTAAACATTGTTTGAGAGTATTAGAGCAATCAGTTGTCATTGATCTATGAATGGAATCTACACAGGAATGCTTACTGAGAGGTTAAAAGAGTGCACCAAGGAAGAAGGAAAATTATCAGTATTTCAAGCAGGCTTCAGAAAAGGGTAACATCATGGACAATGTACTCATAGTAAAAATAGCATAAATATTGGGAAAATAGAGGAAGAGTTCATTTATTTTTTGCAAAATTTGAAAAGGGTTTAACACAGAGATATTAGTCCTGAAATTAAGGAAAAAAGAACTAAGTGAGAGGTTTATAAAGGAAGTAAATAAAATTTATAAGGCCTACATTTCTGTATAAGATATTATTAAAACAGATTAAAGAGATGGAAGAGCAAAATATAAGTTTAAGATAAGGGTGCAAACTATGTTCCATTTTATTAATTTTATTTGTAGATGTCTTAATAGATAAACAAGGAAAAGCAATACACATTTTTCAGTAATAAGTATAAATGAATGCCAGGAAATGATAGGGCCCATAGTGGTGAAAAGTGGACAAAGAGCAATCAACAAAATACAAAATTATTGAGAATAATGGGGAATGAAATTAAATGTAAACAAGTAAAAAATATTGGTGTGCGAAAAAAAAGCACATTTAAGAAAGGATGAGGAATGTTATCTGTTAAAAAGTGAAAACTTGAGGCAGTCAAGGAATTCAAATATCTGAGAGTAACGTTTAAAAGCAAATGGGAATGGGGGGAGGGGTGCATGCCAGAATGGGGTGCAAGTTTAGAGAATCTAAAGTTTAAGAATGTGTAATTACAAATTGGAAATGTCAGCGAAGTACATGGAAGGAATGTATGAGGCTTTGGCAGGGAAAAAATGTTATATGCCACAAATGTAGGAGGGCTCAGAAATAACTGAGTAAACTGCATTTATAATTTTAGTTAATTGATGGAAATTAATAATTTTCTCATACTAGCCATATATAGGCTAAGGTTTTTGATAGATTGAGTCAACATGAAAAATTCAATGCCATGGTTGGGATTTGAACCACGGATCTCCTGGTTTCCATCCAGTTGCTCTAACCTATTGAGCCACCATGGCCAACGTGCCATCCTGACATTAAATTCTCCATTTGACTTATATATTTCCCTGGTAAACCACTAGGGGCTCTCGCATTCGAGATACATCGTTTGTGGCGACTTACAATCGTAAGTACTTGAGTCCCAGCCTTCATCATTTAACTCTTATTATTTTAGTTAATTGATGGAAATTAATAATTTCCTCATATTAGCTGTATATAGGCTAAGGTTTTTGATAGAGTCAACATGAAAAATTCAATGCCATGGCCAGGATTTGAACCAAGGATCTCCTGGCTTCCGTCCAGTCACTCTAACCTATTGAGCTACCATGGACAACGTGCCGTCCTGACATTAAATTGTCCATTTGACTCATATATTTCCCCGGTGTATCTCGAATGCGAGAGCCCCTAGTGGTTTACCAGGGAAATATATGAGTCAAATGGAGAATTTAATGTCAGGACGGTTCGTTGGCCATGGTAGCTCAATGGGTTAGAGTGACTGAATGGAAACCAGGAGATCCGTGGTTCAAATCCCGGCCATGGCATTGAATTTTTCATGTTGACTCAATCTGTCTGCATTTATAAATTAATTGTATTACAAATAATTATTTGGACTTTCTAAAGCAGCATGATGTGAAGCAACATTAATGGAAATAGGAAAGACAAGGAGAAAAGGAAATTGTTCTTGGAAAGAATCACGAGATTATTGTATGGAGGTCTAATAGAGGAGGGAAACATTTTAAAGTTATGTATGGATCAGCAAAGAAAAATGACAAACACTTGGAGTGAAGTAGGAGTATGCAGGAAAACATAGGATTGGAAGATGTGGAAATTAGGAGAGAGAAATAAGGAAGGCTTTTAGGAAAGAAGTAATAGTACGTATGGAGGACATAGATAAGATATATGGGGGTATAGAAAACAAAAGGTCATTCATTTTCTGTGAAAATTTAGAAATAGAATGGGGATGAGAGAGGTATGATAACTGCAATAGACAGGAGAGGGAAGGGATGACTGGATGAGAATAGTGGCTTTGTTTCTTAAAGGTCTAAGAGCAAGTGAAGCAGGAATATTCATATTATGTGGGGATGAAGAGAGAGTAGTACATCACTGAACAGGTCGTGAGGAACTGGATCAATGGAAAAAATTATGGGAAGCTAAATCAGACAAAATAGAATGTAAAGTTGGGTTAAAATTACACAAATAAAAATATTTGTTACTATTAATCCACTTATCTTAAGAAGTTGATGTTAAAACTTCTTTCTTCTTTTCTCAAATCGATTTTGAAGGCATTTTGCTTTCATCCTCAATAATACAAACTCCGTGACATAGCAAACTCCGTGCTGGGAACGTGACATAGCAAAAGGAAAACATAGTAACCGAGAATTTCCTTAACAACGGAGCTTGTATCACTGAGGATGAAAGCAAAATGCCTTCGAAATCGATTTGAGAAAAGAAAAAAGAAGTTTTAGCATCAACTTCTTAAGATAAGTTGATTAATAGTAACAAATATTTTTATTTGTGTAATATTTATTGCTCCACTGTAATTAGCTTCAATTTTCTGTGTAATTGGGTTAATGTTAACAGGAAAACAAGGGGGGGGGGAAGCAATATAGCAAAAATTAATGCAGAATGGATTAAGAAACAAAGGAACAAAGATCTCGGAAAAACTATTTGTAGTTGGTTTATTTTCACTTAGTCACATTTTTATGTTATCGAGGGACTGGTTTTGGAAGCCATCGCTTCCATCTTCAACCTTTCATCAACTAGCATCTGTTGTCGTTTACTCTCTTCCCTCTGGATGGTAGTGATGGCTTCTGAAACTAGTCCCTTGATAATATAAAAATGTAAGTGAAAAAGTGTCAATAAACAGACTACAAATAGTTTCTCCAATTAATTTTGATGTCACTGTTACTAAATTCCTTCAGTCACGCATAAGAAAGATCAGCTTAGATGAGGATGAAGTTGGGAAATGATTTAGAAGTTAAGAGAGTTCAAGGGCTTCAATGTAATTTGGATGTACGCAGGCCAAAATTAAATTAAAAATCTACATTTTTAAATCTGCAAGCTACTGGGATTGTTCATTTAAGGAAGCCTTAGCCTTCAAGAACAAACCAAATAATATTAACAGAAATAATGGCTTATAGTTGAATAATACCCGGAATTCTGTGCTCAAATATGTGGGAAGCTTTGCCAGATGGCCAATGTTTGGCCCAGATTTTACTTCTTGCATAGATCCTGCTATGGGCCAATTAGAGAACACCAGCTCAGCAACGGACACCATTGGTCCACAGTCAGCCCTTCTGCGCCAGATCTAAGCCAATCACACAGCAGCAACTGACCTATACACCTACACATTGACTATAAAAATAGTTTCAATATCATTCCTTAAAGTGAGAATGACATTAGCTCTTGTAAGCTTGGAAACTTTCCCAGAATTCACCTGGCTGACAACCTGAGAAAATTTATTTTCATATCACTGCCAGGAAAGCTTGAAGTCAAGAAAACAAGAATGTTCATATGTAGGCTTTTATGAGGGCGGTTTAATATATTTCCTGATACAAGTTTAAGTAAGTTGTTTCTTCTCCATCCACCCATTTTTCCTTGCCTGGTGTATGTATTCACTTGTGAGTTTTCCACATCCATATTCCCTTTTTTCTTTTTTCCTCCTAAGGTTTTTGAAAAATGTTTAAACAAAGCTTTGCTATAGCTATATGGCTAGTGAAAATTGTTCATCTTACATCAAATAAAAAATCCTAAGAATAAAAAATAACAAACTGAGTGTTTTAGTGGAAAACAAGCATTTTTTAATACAATTTGAATTCTGTTATTCATCAAATTAAATATGAATGTGAGTGAATCTTATATAGGAATGATCTAGAGGGAATTGAATGTTAATTGGAAGAGTGTGAAGGAAACATCAAATTTGAACAAATTGAAAATCAGTAGTGGCATACAAGTTTTGGATAGGTAATCACAATATTGGAAAAGACATTAAATTATTAACAGCTTTGGTGACCATATTAGAACTCAGCATGTGAGAAAGGATCTTCATTTTTAAAAATTCCAAGAGTGTTGAATTTTGATATCCTGCCAGTCAGCAATATAAGTTTACCACCAGACGGCAGCAATTAGTTGCTCAGACTGAGGAAAAATGAGGAAGAAATAATCTTTAGTCACCACCATGCTGAGGATAGACATGAATGTCTCTGAAAACATTCTTAGATTTTACAGTCTGGATGAAAATAGATTTCTGGATCCACTTTGATGTTTAAAATGTCAGAACAGTCAAAACTTGTGATATTGGATAACTTTTGATAACTTTTACTCTTGAAAAATAAAGTTCTTACTGTTCAGTAAGAAGTGTGCACCCAGGATAAAAATTGCAAATGCAAAGCCTGGATCAGATTAAAAGATATTAAAATGAATTGATAGTTTGTATAAAATTTTAAAAGTATGCAGTAAATATATATACAGCTCTCGTTGTTTTCAGTAATGAGGAGGTTAATATTTAGAGCTCTTAGTCACTTCCAGAGTGGAGAAATTAAAATTTCAACAGAGATCCCCCCCCCCCCCCCCCCCAAATTTCCTCCATTGTAGGACATATCAGACAAATGAAATGGGTGAAATGATACTTAAATGAGCCTATGATGTACAGAGCTTAAAGTTATCCAACATCTTTAAGAATAAGGAAAACATTGGAAAAAGCCTTATCCAGGTAACTTACCTGGACCAAGATTCGAACTCAGGACCTCTTTGAATGCGAGGCAGATCATTACATCCACATCACAGAGCAGGCTCTCAACTGGTTGGTGGACTGAGTAAGGCTTTTTTTTTTCTCCCCAAGGTTTTCATTTATTCTAAAAGGACAGATGTCTTAATTTCCTTTGAGATTTCTGAATCAGTATAACTTTAGTTGTATGTAGCGCAACTTCAATTTGTTGTTCAGGAAATGATCATTTTGCAGATGTGCTATTTGCTCTGTTCAAGTTATGTGGTTCCAAAGTTGTCATAATTTGTACTTATAAACTTGTATCAATAGCTTGTTGAAGTTACTATTTGCCTACACCATTTATCTGTAAATTGCAGACTGGACAAACAAGCTATCTTTGAATATTCATTTTCAAATGGAAGCTATACTGGATCTGCTCTAACAAACTTTTGTATTATTCCATGCAACATTTGTGCATTAAATGCGTTTGATATGTGAAAACTACTGAGTTTCATTAAACTGATTGGTTTCCATTTCCATATAGTTTAGTATATTGCAATAAAATCATTAAAGCATATTTTAAAAGTAATAACACAAAGGAAAAATGAGGTCCATTTTCTATTCTTTGAATTCAGTGTTGTGGTCAAGAGTCAGTGAGAGCATTCAGTGCAGGCAGATGCTTGGGGCTGCTTTTCACCTTTATGTCAAATATATTTCTTATTTTGGAAAGAGTATAGTGATTGTAATTTGGATGTAATTAATGAGACATTTGAAACAATTTGATCAATAGAATTGAGACAATTTATGCACAACTAATTCATGTGATACAAGAAAAATGCAAGAATTCTTATTCTGAATTACAAAAATCATGTAGCTCTAATTGACATACGTACCACCAATGTCAAATTATAAATAAATGCAGATTTTCAATGATCGAAGTGCAATGCAATGAAATTGGTAGATAAATGAAGATTTTTCATTTAATCAAAATACTTTTTCCACACCAGTTGGCTTTTCAGTTATACTTCTGTAACATGTAACTAAGCATAGGATAATAAAGATGAACGATCTTGGGTTCAGCATCATAATCTTTTTTTCTTTTTCCAGATTCATGCAGCTTGTTTGCTGATAGGTTAACTGTGATGAACCATCCAGGAGTTCAGCGTGATATGCTTTCCCATTTGGAAAAAAGTGGGCCAACTTGCTTTTTGCAACCAACAGAAACATTCTTACAATGTGTGTCTATGGGTCTCAAACCAGTTTTCGTAGATGTCGTTTGTCTACCCTTAAGGACAGCGGTGAGTTTTAATAAGATACAAGCAATGGATATTTAGTTCTTTCACACTGGCCGTGTGTAGGCTAAATTGTGGAAACATAGAGTCAGACTGAAAAATTCAATGCCATAGCCGGGATTTGAACCACGGATCTTCTGGTCTCCGTCCAGCCACTCTAACCATTAGCTGGTTAGCATAACCATTAGCATAACTGGTTAGAGCGGCTGGATGGAGACCAGAAGATCCGTGGTTCAAATCCCGGCTATGGCATTGAATTTTTCAGTCTGACTACGTTTCCACAAGATACAAGCAGTTTTTGTAATGCTTTACTGTAAAATAAGGCATGAATTCAGTAATGTAGAGGAAATTTAAGCAAATATTGGGGGGCTTTCGAGGTTATAGCAAGAGCCTATTGCTGAAATGTTAGAGTTCTAAATTTTAAATAGATGTTGCATTTTCATTGAGAAAATTAAACACAACTCCTTGTTAGTTTGCAAAGCAGGAGCACATTTGAAAAAATTGGGTCAAGATTTCGTTTTAAATCACAATTCTTAGATTTTTATGCAGATGTTCTTACTAAGCTGATATGATTTCTTTCATGAACTAATGCAACTCTTTCTCATTTACTACTTACATTATGTGAAATACGTTACATAAAATCAGTACCAGAAACTAGTAACAGAAACTATTCATGTACACATGACCATTAATTTAAGCAAACCCTTCAGAGACCTTCAGCTTATCATGGTAGGAATTTGACTAGGGTAATCATCACACAGTTGTGTATCAATGTTTACCACAGTGTAGCTGACATCATTAATTGACAGACCCTTAACTTGGTTGAATGCACCATTCATTGTAAGTAAACTTTACTGAACATACCTAAAGTTTGTTTCAAATAACCTTGCCCCACTGACATGTATCGCTCTACGTGCTTGTGCCTTCCCCTTTACCCTAATTGGCCAATGCTTTCAGTGCTGTAGGTGGTGGTTTCATGCCAAGTGGAATAAAAGTCATATAAACAAATAAGTGACCACTACCGATAAATGCATCTGCTATCGTCATCCCAAGAGGCAGGTTTGAAGCAAAGGATCCTCCTCTTCATTTTATTAAAGAATTAACATACATTCCAGATAAATTAACTCTGTTGCATAATATATTTAATTCATAAGGTTATGAAAATATAAATTTAACAACTCTTTTCAAACATATTCAGATATATCATGTTAAATAACAAACTCATGTTTACCGCACAACACCACAACAGCAGCCAATGAGGGGTGATTAGGTCACATGAGCATTAAAAGACACAGGACAAGCTTATTTGAAACAAGAATTAGAAGTACATAGCATCATTTTTTTTTATTCTACCTTTTTGCTGAAGCTCATGCATATACTTGTTCAGTGAGTGATTGAGGAAAGAAAAAAAGGTCTCAAGTTTCTCTGAATATGAAGTAAATGTTAATAAATTTAACATCCAATTTTTAAGAACAGATAGAAGTAAATATAGTGGCAATAACCTAAAAATGGGTACAGAAAAATGTGCTTAACTATTAATTTTCCTCTCTCTCTCTCTAAATGAGCACCTGTATACGAGGTCTGTGCAAAAAATATTGCGAATTTTTGTTTTTTCAAAAATTTTATATTTGTTAATGAATATCTATTTTATCCCCTTCAAATTAATCCCCACAAGATGTTATACACTTGTGCCAACGTTTTTTCCAATCCTTGAAGCACTTTAAAAAATCACTTTTTTGATCTTGTTCAATTCCTCCTTTGATGCTGTCTTTATCTCCTCAGTTGTGGCATAGCGTTGTCCTTTCATGGGCTTTTTCAGTTTTGGGAACAAAAGACTGTCACAGGGGCCAGCTCTGGGAAGTACAGTGACTGCAGCATCATAAGTGTGTTGTTTTTGGCCAAAAATTCGGGCAAAAGCAACAGTGTGTGATCAGGTACGTTATGGTGCAAAAGCCAATTTTTGTTCTTCAATGAATCTGGGTGTTTTTGGCAGATTGCTGTGCGCAAATGTGCATACTTTCAGGTAATATTCCTTATTGACCATTCTACCCTGTGGCAAGAACTCATGATGCACCCCACTTTTGCAATCATAGAAAACTGTAAGCAAAACCTTCACATTGGACTGAACTTGGCACACTTTTTATGGTCTTGCCTCATGTGGCAGCATCCATTGGGATGATTGAGCTTTAGTTTCCATGTCATAACCATAAACCCATGATTTGTCATCAGTCATGACTCTCTGGTGAAAATTTGGGTCTTTGTAGAGAGAATTCAACAGCTCCTTAATGCGATGGTGTTTTTGGTCGAAATTGAGCAACTTTGGTATAAATTTTGTGGTGACCTGTCTCATTGTCATGACCAATCATTGGTCAAAATTGAATGGCACGAGCCAATTGATATATTTAGGTCCTCAGCAGCTTCTCTAATGGTGATTCGATGACTAGCCAATACTATTTTTTTCACTTCTTTAATGTTTTCGTCTATTGTTGATGAGCTTGTGCATCCAGGATGCTCTTCATCGTTCACATCTTCTCGACCCTCTGAGAACCTTTTGTGTCAGCATCGCTTCTAAGGGCATAGGCAGTTTTCCCTGATAATAGGAGAAGAAATTAATGAATTAAATTAAAAAATTAAGTAATTTTTAATATACTCTGAATTAACCTGTTTAATTTTATGCAACTTTTGCGATGCAAGATGCTTCACCATATGCCACAGTCAACATTCGGAATTCATTTGCGTACTTAATTTTGTTTTTCACACAAAATTTGATACAGATTCTTTGTTCCATTTTTTGGAATAGGCAAAAATCGAAGACGAGCCAAAACATGTCCAAGCAAAATACCTATCAGTAATTAACTGAACATTCAAAATGGCTGAGCTTGTCAATATAAGTTAGGGACATGAGTACCAACATAATGCCACAAAACAATTGAAAATTGAATGTACGTGGCCCATGAAAATTCAAAATTCACGATACTTTTTGAACAGACCATGTATGCTTCAGCTTAGAGGTAGAATAGGTGAAAAAGGGATGATGTTATGCACTTCTAGGTACATTCAGCAGAGTTTAACTGCAGTGAATGATGCACTCAACTAAGGTGCAACCATTGTGAGCTAAACTGCAGGGAGCATTGATGCACTGCAGTATTATGATAACCCAGATCAAATTTTCACTGCAGTAAGTTAAGGGTCCCTGAAGGGTTTGTTTAATCAGAATGATGCATACTGCTATTAGGGGTACTTTAAACAATCAATATATGAAAAGTATGGGAAAACAGCTATTCAGTAAGTTACCTCGAGAAAAGAAAAAGAAAAAAAAAAGAAAAAGAAAAAAGAAAAAAAAAACAGTGAATAGTATTCAAATTTAAAAAAAAATACTTACTAGATAATGCTGTTTATAGTTTAAAAGAATACATATTAAGCAACATAATGTAAATTAAATTATAAATATTGTGACAAAAGAAGAAAAATAGGTTCACCCCAAAACATCTTTAGTTTCATCAAAATCGTTATCTCAGAAATTTGTAGCTAAACCACAGCATTCAGATGTAATCCCATAATTCTGAAAATCATTTACTATGTAAATTATGTGGAAACTTTCAAATACCAAATCTATTAAGATTCTGAAATTTAAAACTGTGTTAACAGCATTTCAGTTGCACTGTTTATCTGGTGTTAATTAGTTCATGTTTTGCCGACTATAGTCTGCATCTTCAGCTAGCATTGACTGCTTGATTCAAAGAGCTAGTTTTAGTGTTTTAGGGATGTTAAAATTCTTTGGTTACTAATCATGCTTGTTTTAGTATATTGTCTCTCAAATATTCACCTTGTATATTTCTTCATTTATTTCTTTCCTTTTTATATTGCATTCTCTCCGAAAATGAGTATAGATCAATTTATTTACTTGTTTGAATTTTCAGTTTGTTTTAAGATGCTCCATTAATGTATCTAAACTTTTCCAATGTGGGTAGTATTTTGTAGATGTTTTCATTCTTAGTGGTACATTTGTCAATTTTTTTTAATATTAAAGAGGTTTGTGTTATATTGTATTTATTTGCAAGAGCCAAAATAATAATCTGAAAAGAGTTTTTGACATTTTATATTAGCTTTTGGATGATACATGATTTTTATGAAACTTATTTTTTTTTCTAAAACGAAAGCTCAGAATTCATTAATTTATTTCTTTTAACATACTGAGTTTTTCTCATCCCTATCATTTCTGTAATTTATTATTGTCTGTGGACGTTTTTACAATTTCTGTGACTTTTTTTCATGCTTATTGTTCCATGGCAGGTTTTGTAATTTAATTGCTCAATGCTTGATTGTCTCAAGATTCAAAAGATTTGCTTTAATGCAGTTGTCAATGTAACTGACATTTTGCTATATGTGAAATTCTAGTGTGTCTGTTTTTCTGCAAAGGTTTTAAGTATACAAAGGAGAGCATAAATGTTTCATTCTCCAGTGTGAATTTCATGTTGCAAGCTTAAATATTCAACAGATTTAGCCACTATTTTTCATCTACATAATAGTATACATTATGAAAAAGATGGGTTAAATATTTTTACTGTGTATTTCAAAACAGTTAATGAAAAGATTAGCAGGTAAGTGGAAGAAAGGATTCTCTATTACTAGGTCAAGTTCCTGTTTATATCAGCTCACTTCAAACATGAACATTTGATCAATATACATGTATTCTCGTAGGACTTTATCTTAAGAACTATGATTTTCTGTAAAACAGTTGCCTAGAAATTTAATTTTCATATTAAAATTTTGTGCAATTTACATTGCACAATGTTTTCAGGATTATATAATTTGTGTAATATGCTTTTTATGTTTACTGCTGAAAGACGTGGAAAATTAAAATCTACCATTGTGTAACTGCAATATTACATAATTCTTTTTGTATTACAGGCTGAACAGAGGGAGTTTCTGCTGTCAGTGGCACTTGAATATCAGCTTGTAGGCCTACTTTCTCGTTGTGCAACAGACTGGGCTGATGATAGCCAAAGTGCACTGAGTTGCACATTATCTACATTTCTGAAGTGGGGTTGGAAGAGAGCTGCAATTTTAAAATCTCATGCAGATAAGCTATGTAAGTGCATTTTATGATCTAATGTGTAGTTTACTTCATGGGTTAAAATGTAGTCCTAGACAAGCTACAACAGATAGCTCTCCAGTGTTATTTAATTGCATTGCTATTTAACTGCTAAATGAATACTCATAATTTTTTAACAAATGTTTTGTTAACAATTTCACTTGACACAGTAAAACACCGATTTTACATTCCTAGAGTAGATTTCATGTCCTTGACTTCTATTTTCTTATTGTTTGTTGATTTTTCCCAAAATTTAATTAATTTTTAATCTCATATTCCTACATATATAATTTCAAACTTGAATAGCTTATTCCAATGTGTAAGACAACAGCTGATGATGTTAGGAAGATCCTAACGAAACGTGTTCTAGGTAAATACTAGCAATAAGTGGAGCATTGAGTATTAGTTCGACTCAAAAATATATTCTATAGCTTAGTTTTTTAAGTATATTTATATTACTGCTAATCTAAATACAGTGGATTTGACAGATGTAGTTAAACTTGATGTTAACATTTGCATACCCCTGAGTTAAGGCATTTAACACATTAAAACTCTGAAAATGACAAAGCAAACCAAGCTGTTTGTGAGAGTTTGCTGTATGTAACAGTTAAGAATGCCATTTCTGATGGAAGATTGGTCTGCATTATAATACATTTGAAAACTTATGAAAGGAGGAAGTTTTAAATACAACTTTCTAAAGTGGTTCTGCAAATAATTTAACAACATTTGAATACAATATTTTATGTTACCACTTTTCATTGAATGGCAAATGTTAAAATTTTCCAAGCAGTTGCTTCAAGAAGCAAACCGTTTTTGTTGGGTTGACTTGATCTTTAATGAGTGATAGTAAATTTATTCATACTTTGATTTCAGTGTAGTATCCACCATTCATGTTTCAAATCTTATAAATGCTCTTATGCACTTGATTAGTTTGGTACTGCATCTTATTTGGAAACAAAAAAAAAAATCTCTAGCACAAAAGTGAATCGAGAAGATATTGACACATTGCTTCACTCACACTGAATGTGTCAATATCTTCTCGATTCGCTTTTGTGCTAATTTGTGCTTTACTGTCCCTACGCTTCTTTCAAGTTTATACTTCGAAAAAATCTCTAATTTGATTGTTGGAACTGGAAGAAAATGATTTCAATTAAATTACTTGCAGATTTTCCTTCAGGTTTTATTATATTATTTTGGCATTTTTGCACATAATTATACCAGGTATGTCACCTGCCCCTATTTATTTTCTAATGTATGCAATGTGCTAAGTGACATGTCACTTACTGCCTTTCTTGAATGCCTTCTAATGGAGGATTTGCAGAACAATTTATGGAGGAGTAGACGGCTCAGTGCATAAGTGCTGTAGGAACAGAAAGCAATCACTATGTATGTCGATTCCAAAACATAATACCCAGACACACCGAGCTGCAGTATCAACTTTAAATGAGATTACAATCTTTTATTCATTAGTGTACATTCACACACACCTTTAAACATGCCCTGAAGGAACAACCTATCACATGCATCAGTTGACAATAACATTGGAACACAAAATGGCAGATGTTCACAGTGGGACCAATTAGATTTAAATCTTCAGCCAGTGCGTGTTTTGTTGTGTAGTCATGTCAAAGAATGCTAAGTATTAGGTAGATTGTTTTCGCTTCTGTCACAAATTATTGCAGTTTTTAGCTCATACAGGAATTTAATGGTAGATGCAGTTTTTTATTTGCATTTAAACTACCAAAACAAGCTCAAAACACTGTATGAAGCTCTAAAAACCTATGTAAAGATCCGAGGTGGAGTCAGAGGTCTTGAAATGTCACTTTAAAATACATTAACTCGAGCATGTAAAATTTAACTTATTTTTAATTAAAATTTGCGACTTTCATTTGCAGTATACGTGATAATAGAAAACAAGAAGCTAGAAAAGTAAAACTCAATAAATATCCAAACGGTAACATAAAAAATGTGATATATTCATTTTTAAAAGGGGCATATGAAGGATACATTTGATTGTTCATTGTACATAAAGAATAAAAAATGCTTTTGTTTATAGGTATTCCACTGTATGATTTCTCAGGAGTCGCATTGGATACAAATTCTTATAAACTTTTGGATTATTGTGGCAATCAACTTCATCACCTTGCATCATTATTTCATGGAGTGGTAAAAATGTGCAGGAATCCAATAATTACAGGTATGTTATTAACATTAATGAATTCCATCTACAAATAAGGACAGATAAATGTCAACTTTCTTAAAAATTGTTGCATTTACTCATTGTGTGTGTTGAATCAATTTTGTTCACACTTTTTGTTATTACATTTGAAATAAACATTTTAGAGCATTAAAAGGGGGGGGGGGACAGTAAAAATAAATTTGAAATTCAGTTAAATAATTTTACAATGAACGACTATTACTGCTCAATTTCTAGATTCTGTGCAATTATTTCTGCAAGGATCACTGGTTGTTGTTACATTTTATTAAGCAAATTCTTGTAGTGGAACATATGTTTGTGTATCTTTTAATTTTGTTCTTTCTGAAAAACAAGGATAATCAGAATGTACATATTTTAAATGCTACCAAATCAAATTTAATGAATCTTAGTTTATTGAGGAACCTATGTGCAACTATTCCTCAGAATCAGAGTAGCCATTTAATCCACTGTAAAAGTTTCATATTTCAGTTCCAGAGTTTCTGAAGGTAAATTATATTCAAAGTAACCATTCTTCTATTTTCCTTATAATACATAGGGAGTGTGACTTTGTGGGTTCGTAGAATTAAAAGGCCGAGTTGCAGAAATTAAAAATCTCCTTTATTTTCGTAGAAATACTCTTATAGATTACAGCAGCATTACGTTACGTGCACCATCAGTCTACCATCCACGTTGACAATAACAAACGTTAGCTATCGTTACAACAGCACAACAGTGTTAGTGTTTAGTGTTACTAAATTCCTCCAAACACATATAACTAATAGGCCAACAAGTCTTGAGGAATAAACAATTTGAGGTTAAGTGTGGAACAAACAACGGGAAAATGGATACAAATAAGGTAGGATTTGGACTTTTATATTTTGAAAACAAACACAAAATAAAACTTTTCGGAAAATTACAAGAAAAAAGGAGAAAAATTGCAGCTGACATAAGGTTCATAAATATGTGTATAAAGAAAAAAGTAGTATCTAATTTCGTCAGAAAAGTAGTAAAATTTGATAAAAATAGTAGACAACAAAAAGCAGCAGAGAAAAAAGTGCTAGAAGTTGAAAAGAACAAACACTAAGGAAATAGAAATACATTAGAAATAAAATTGTACCATTTGCATCAAAAACTTACCAAACAATTAGAACATGTATTTTGGGAAAATTTCAAAAACAATTTATTTGCATATTTTAATGGAAAAATGAAGACAAAAACGGCATATTTAAAAAATAAACTTCAAAATTTATGCCAGAAAACAAGCACTTTTGAAAATAAAAAGCAAAAAGACAAACATAACCTAAAAGATCATTCAAACAATGTTGTTAAACTATCAAACCAAAATGTCACAAAACCAGAACTGAATATGCTAAATCTAGGTTTAAAAACATGTGTAGACTGTTCCAACCAAATTGAAGAGTATATTGCTGACATCCAAATTGCTACACAAACACTTAATGAAGAAAATAGAAACACAGTAAAAAACAAATGCTCCAAAATAGTAGAACAGATTAAAAATGAAAAGAAAATTAATTGTAGTAGCCAAATTATAAAAGACCTTAAAAAGAAACCAGTTATTTATACTAAAGCAGACAAGGTAAATTAGTAATTTTGGAAAAAGAAGATTACATGAAGAGGATGAAAGATTTGTTGGAAGACAATTACCAAAAAGTACAAACTAACCCTTTTAAAGTACTGCATTGAAACCACAAATAAAACTCTAAAAGAAAGCAAAATAATCTACAAAAAAGTATTTCACAAAATTAAAGTAGATAACCCAACATTACCAAGAGTAGGGCTGCCAAAAATTCATAAAACAGGGAAAGGCATGAGACCTATCACTAGTAGTATAAATGCCCCCACATATAATTTGGCCAAATGGTTGCTAAATAAATTTAATAGTTTCCCAAAATTCAAAAGTGCAAATTAAAAAAAAAAAAAAAAAAAAAAAAAAACTCTTTAGATTTAGTAGGAAAAATCAAAGATATAAATTTGGACAGAAATGACAGACTGGTTTCATTTGATGTCACATCTTTATTTCCAAGCATACCAACAGAAAAATTACAGACTGTATTAAAAAAGTGGCTAACTACAATAGAAATGGAAGGAATAGAAGCAGAAGAATAGATTTCTCTAACAAAAATATGCATTGAACAAAACTTCTTCAGCTTTAATGGAAAACACTACATGCAGAAATCAGGGTTATCAATGGGCAATCCACTTTCACCTTTTTTGGCTAACTTATTTATGAGTGCATTTGAAACACAAATGAAAAAGTCCTTCCCATTGATCTTCAAAGTTTGGTATAGATATGTTGACGACATCTTTGCAATTGTACCGAATAAACATTTAGAAGATGCATTAAAATTACTCAATCTGCAAGAAAGGACTATAAAATTCACTATAGAAGAGGAAACCAATGGACAACTCTCTTTCTTGGATCTAAATATCATCAGGAATGACACAAAAATAAAATTTGGAATTTACAGGAAACCAACACATGCAGAAAATTACATAAAAAATAATAGCCACAACCCAATTACACATAAACATACAATAATGAACAGCCTTACACACAAACTAGTCAACATACCCATGGAAAAAGAAGAATATTTCAAAGAACAAAAAACAATACTACACATAGCGGAGGAAAATGGATACAACAAAATGTTGAAGAAAATTAGAAAAGCTAAACTAAAGAAAACCATTAAGGAAGTAACCACGTTTACAAAAGAAAAAGAAAGCAACAGCATATTCAGTTCTTTCACATATCACCCAAAAACATTTAATAAATTTAAAAAGATCTTCAAGGAACAAATATCACCTTGGCACCTACCAATAGACACTCAATTTTAAAATTGCTAAATTTAAAAACAAAAGATGAAATCCCATTAGTTAACAGATCCGGAATATACCAGATAAGTTGTAAGAATTGTGAAAAATGCTACATAGGTCAAACTAAAAGAAATCTGAAAACCAGAGTCAAAGAGCACTTTAGAAACATCAGATTGATGGAATGAAAACCATGACATTGATCCAAATCCAAAATTATTAAAAGGAGTGATAAATCAAAATAAATTGACAACATGGGAGAACATATATGGAAAAATAAGGATCGTGTAATGAACTTTGAAATCCCACCAGTAGATAATTTGACAAAGAAGTTCATAGTTCCACCACCAGAGAGAGAGCAGACAACAGATGTCAGTTGGAAAGAGATTGAATATGGAGGTGAATGTCTTTGAAACTAGTCTCTCATAAATATAAACAAGTGACGAGTATTAATAAACCAACTACAAATAATTTCTGAAACAACACTCTTGTGACTTTGAAACTAGTCTCTCATAAATATAAACAAGTGACGAGTATTAATAAACCAACTACAAATAGTTTCTGAAAACCCACTCTTGTTACACAACAACGCTGTCCTTCCTTTCTTGGAACTGTTGAAAACAGTGTTGTTATAAATTAAATTTAAAGGGAGTCGATTAATGACACTAAACAACACTTCCCTTTTTTTTTTTTTCATTCCTGCTGGCGTGTCACAATACCTTTTTATATCTCCATTCATAACTCGAGAACCTTCTCGAGCAAACAAGAAAAACAACCATTCTCCGTCAATCGAGATATCTCTAGAAACTTCCAGACATGAAATCTTATCTGTGCCCTCGAGTCCTTTGTGTGAGATAACATTGTTTACCGGCTGTGTGATCACTCGCCGCATTATCGTTAACTGCTTTTGCAAGCTCGTGAAACATTATCTGCCGTCTATTATCTATTTGTGCCAAAATGTTTATGCCCAGCGCCACGACACTGCTCCCTCCTCAAGGCTGGTCGTCCCAAACAGCACCATCGTAGTGGACCAGACGATCCAGGTGTACCACCAACATCTTACCTCGGGGCACCTTCTGGATGTGGTAGACCATGTCGTTAATCCTCTTTACCACCCGGTATGGTCCTTGCCATGGTTGCTGGAGCTTCGAGCATCGTCTCTTGGTTTGGGTAGGGTGGTACAACCAGACTAGGTCACCCTGCTGGAACCCTTGGCTGTTGTCTTGCCTGTCGTATAGGGTCTTCATGCGGTCGCTCGCCTTCTGGATGTTCTGGCGAGCCATCTCATGCATGTTGTGGAGATGGTCCACCAGGTTCTCCACGTACTCGGTTGCTGGCTGTTTTGCATCCAGGGGCTTCCAAAAGTCAGATCACAGGGGAGGCGTAACTCTCGGCCGAACATTAAACTGCTGGCGTCATCCCAGTGGTGTCGTGTGTTGACGAGCGGTAGGCCAGTAAGAACAGTGGAACCTTTATGTCCCAGTCTCGCTGATGGCTGGCCACGACCTTCCTCAGGTGTTCTTCTAAGTTCTTGATGTATCTCTCGCCCATGCCGTCCAACTGTGAATGTAGGGGTGTGGTGTGGGGCTTGTTCACCCCGTCTTTCTAGTGCCTCCTTCATCAGGTTGGATTCAAAATTGGTGCCCTGGTCGCTGTGGAGCTCTAACGGCACCTCAAATTGGCATAAGACTTGCTCCACAAGGCAGTCCGTGATTGTCTTTGCCTCCTGGTTTGGAACAGCAAACACCTTCGGCCACTTGGTGAAGTAGTCCACTACCACCATTCAGGTACTTGTTGCTTCGGTCGGACACTGGGAATGGTCTAGCTATGTCGACGGCAATCCTTTCGAATGACACTCCGACGTTGTATTACTGCATACGACTCCGGCTCCTAGTCTGGGGGCCGCGACTCGCCGCGCACACATGACATTGACGGCACCATCTCTCAGTATCTGCTCGGAGCCTCAGCCAGTAGTAGCGCTGTCGGAGTTTGTCGATCGTCTGTTTTGCTCACAGGTTCCTGAAGTACCAGCATGCACTTCCCCCAAGACTTCCGGGACCTTACTTCGAAGAAATACCAACTGCTCCCTCTGCATCTTCCCATCAGGTGATTCCCATACCCGGAACAGCACGCCATCTCTTGTCTTCAATGTTTCCCATTGGGCCCAGTACGACTTGTAGGTGGTGCTCCTCGGCACGATGTCCTCCCAGGTTGGTCTTGTCCGTGCCTCCACTTCTCTCAAGAGTGGCCCCAAGTCTGCATCCGCCAGCTGCTCCCTCCTCAGACCTGCGCTATCCCAGCCATTTGCAGGCACTGCCATGACTACTCGGACTGTTGTGGTACGCTCCTTCTCTTCCACTCTTGTGCATTGGCCGCACTCCTCTGGGCAGGGTCTTCGAGACATGGCACCTGCGTTACTGTGGCTCTTCCCTCTACGATGTTCAGAGGTGAAGTGGTACTCCTGCAGCCTCTGGACCCAACGTGCTGTCTGGCCTTCCAGATTCTTAAAGCTCAATAGCCATGTTAGGGCGGAATGGTCAGTCCTCAGGTGGAATGGCTGACCGTACAGGTACTTGTAGAAGTGCTTCAAGGTCTTTACTACCGCCAGTAATTCTCGCCGGGTGACGCAGTAGTTCTCTGACTTGGATAACATCTTGCTGTAGTAGGCTATCACTCGCTCGTGGCCATCCTGAACTTGCGATAGGACCCTCCAATGGATTGGTCGCTGGCGTCAGTGTCCACAATGAAAGCGCCGCCTGGTTGTGGAAATCCCAATACAGGAGCACTGTACAGTGTCTTCTTCAGGTGCTGGAAAGCGTGTTCAGCATCCTCTGTCCACACATAGGGTCATTGTTCCTCTGTCAGGCGGGTAAGGGGCTTGGCGATGTTGGAGAAACCCTTTATGAAGCGGCGGTAATAACTGCACAGCCCCAGGGAACTGTGCAACTCATGCTTATCCTTTGGCCGAGGCCAATCTCTTACAGCCTGGGTTTTCTCCGGATCTGTGGCCACTGCGGTTGGTGAGACTATGTGGCCCAAGTAGGTAACTTCTTTACGGAAGAGCTGGCACTTCGCATTCAGCTTCAAGTTGGTTGCCTGTAGTATCTGTAACACCTTGCTCAGGTTGTCGAGATGGTCTTCGAACGTCTTGCCGACGATGATGAGGTCCAAGTATAGCAGGCATGTGTCATGTCAATCCTCTCATTACTGATTCCATGAGGCATTGAAATGTGGCTGGTGCATTGCAGAGGCCAAAGGGTATAACTGTGAACTGCCAAAGACCTTGGCCTGTCGAGAATGCGGTCTTTTCCTTGTCTCTCGGGTCTAGAGCCACCTGCCAGTAACCCGACTTCAGGTCCAGGGTCGAGAACCACTGTGCACCAGCTAGCATATCCAGGGTATCCTCAATCCGGGGTAAGGGGAAACAGTCCTTCCGGGTGACAGCATTCAGTTTCCTGTAGTCCTTACAGAAGCATAGCTCGCCGTTCTTCTTTGTCACCAGAACTACAGGGAAACACCAAGGGCTGTCAGACTCTTCAATCACTCCCCTGGATATGTCATCTACCATATCCCGTACCACCGCTTGTTTCGCCAGCGGAATGCATCTAAGTGGTTGCCGAATAGGCCGGGCGTCTCCGGTGTAGATGCGGTGAAGCACTTTACCCGTGTGGCCGTAGTCACTGTCGCCTTTGCTGAAGATGCGCTAATATCGCCTCAGTAGCTGTCGAACTTTCTCCAGCTGTTCTGCGGTCAGGGGGTCGGCCGCACTCTCTAGTAAGCCTTCCAGCCGGGGCCCCAGATGTTGCGTCTGCACCGGCTCCTGTGTGTTGTCGATTGCGCTTACGCTGACCACGGGCTTGCACGTCCCAAGCTTTGTTCCAGCCTAGACGTCGTGATTGATGTCTGCCAGGTTGAGTAGCCTCACTGGTGCCTCCTCTCGGCACAGGAATAATGTCCTGGCTACACAGAGTCCGTGCACAGGCGTCATCTGGTCCAGCATCATGTTCTTCGTCCGCTGGCCTTCTAGTCGCGCCGTCACCACCACCTCGCTTCTTGCGGGGACAACCACGTCTTCCTTCAGGATGACCCTGGAAATTCTATGGCGCTCTTCGGGCTGTCTGAGTATCACCTCTTCTCCATTGAGCTGCAGGACCTTCCTACCGACGTCGACCATTGCCTCGTGGCTCCTGAGGGCATCCAATCCCAGTATCACCTCCTCAGCCACCTTCGTGACGAACACCCAATGACGCACGACACTCCGTTCCAAGGTCAACTTCAGCAGGGCCTCCTTCACAGGCAAGGTGTCACCCGATGCCTTCACAAGCTGGTATGGTCGGCTCAGCTTCCTCGTTGGCAAACCCTTGGCCACGTCAGGTCTGATGATGGTGACGGCCGCCCCAGTGTCTACCAGCATGCGGCATGGCTTCCCTCTCACCCAAACCGTCCGCGATGAGGCTGTCATCCATACTCCGGCTGACGGCGTGCAGTGTCACTAGAGGGGATGGTGGTGATGGCGCCGACGTGCCCCTCTCCATGACGGGCCTGACTTGTTCTTCCGGCTCTTCTTCCTGGTAGCGGGTGTCTCTCCGTGTGTCTCGGCTGGCCGCACCCGCAGCACACGCCACTAGGTCTTCGCCAGCGTCCCTGGGCTGGTCTTCTGTCTCCGGTGTAGCGGACGCTCCTCGTTCTCGACGTAGGGATAGCTGTCACCTTGGCCGCCTCCATCCTCAGTGCTGCCGTTAGCGCCTCGTGGACAGTTTTGTAATCGCCAAGCATTAGGCGCTGACGAATCTCTGTGTCTCGTACCCCGTCAACGAATGTGTAGGCAGTTTCCCGGAATACGAACTCTGGTGGGAGGTCGACTAGGGCCTTGCTAGCCAGTTGCTCAACTGCTAGGGCGAACTCCTGTAGCGACTCCCCTGGCTGCTGAGACCTTGCCTTTAGCTGGCTGCGGTATGCTGTGGCTAAGCGGTGGTTTCCAAAACGATTCTCCAGGGCCTCCCCGATGTCCTTGGGCACCGCCGTTATCTGTTCTGCGTTCAGGACTTCTGCGGCCTGTCCCTGGAGGCTGGTTATTAGCTGCGTGGCCTCTTCCTCTGGTGACCATTTGTTGTGCTTGGCCACTGTGTCGAACTGGCGGCGGAAGACTTCGAAAGTTGTCGCGCTGTCGTATTTAGGCGGTTTGACGCTCGCAGATGTGTCGTGTCCTGGCCCATTGGCCCTCAAGTCCTTTAACCTCCTGCCGACGATGTTCTCTACCATGGCGTTCAGGGACTTTGTGTTGCTGTCGGCCTTTCCCTCCAGGTCATTAACGCGGTTCGCAAGGTCTTCGACATCTTCCACCATGGCGTTCAGGGACTTGGCATTACTGTCGGCCTTTTCCTCCAGGTCATTGAAGCGGTTTGCCAGGTCTTCAACGTGCTCGTTCACTTGGCCCATGCGCTTGCCCAGCTCCGTCACGTCATCCCTCACTCCGGCCAACTGTTCCTCAAATTTGGCAGGGAGAACCTCGATTGCCACCTTCATTTCCGTGGCCAGACTGTTGTTCGCTGCTCTCATTTCTGTGGTTAATTCAGCCTTCTTTGCAGTCAGATTGTGATTTGTCGTCTCCAACTTTGTGGCCAGGTCGATATTTGCCGCCTCCGTCTTGGCTGTTAATTTGGCCTTCATTTCTTCCATCTTCTCGGTGATGTCGTTATCCATCTTCATTTGTTTCAACTCTGCGGCCAGGTTGTTATTTGCCGCTTCTGTTTTTGCAGCGAGGTTGTCATTCGCCGTCTTCATTTCTGTCAGTTCCGCGGCCAGGCTATTATTTGCCGCTTTCATTTCTGAGGTCAGTTTGGTCTTTATTTCCATCATCTTCTCCAAAATCTTTTCCAATGCCGCATCCATGGCTGTAATGTTCGGTGATGTTGTCATCCTGCTTCCTGACACCAGTTGTGACTTTGTGGGTTTGTAGAATTAAAAGGCAGAGTTGCAGAAATTAAAAATATCCTTTATTTTCATAGAAATACTCTTTAGATTACAGCAGCATTACGTTACGTATACCATCAGTCTACCAAGGACGTTGACAATAACAAACATTAGCTTTCGTTACAACACTCTTGTTACACAACAACTGTCCTGCTGGTGTGTCACAATCCCTTTTTATATCTCCATTCATAACTCGAGAACCTTCTCGAGCAAACAAGAAAAACAGTCATTCTCAGTCAATCGAGATATCTCTAGAAACTTTCAGACACTGAAATCCTATCTGTGCCGGCGAGTCCTTTATCTGAGGTAACATTGTTTGCTGGCTTTGTGATCACTCGCCGCGTTATCGTTAACTGCTTATGCAAGGTCGTGAAACATCCGCCGTCTATTATCTATTTGTGCCGAAACGTTTATGCCCAGCGCCGCGACAGAAGCAATACAAAAATTATAATAAAATGTAATAATTTTCTCCAAACTTCACTTATCTATGAAATTATAAATTCTTCACAGAATTCTAGAGACTATTTTTGCAAAATTCTGTTTCATCTTCAGTCATTCTGTTTGTTCCTGTTATCGTTACAGCCACTGGGGAAAAATAAAACAAAGACAGAATCAATTGATGGTATTTCAAATTTAATTTTTCTTGTGTTTATAGTTTTTGATTCCACTGTGATGAGTGTTACTGGATGGGTTTCAGTAAAAAGCCAGAAGAAAGAAGTTAAAAGAATTATATGCAGTTTATGATGAAAACAAAGAAACATCTGGAGCAGAGAAGAAAATTATGAATTGTCTCTTAATTTGTGCACCCTTGAACTTATTGTTGTTCAGAAACTAAGCTTAACCCTGCTGTTACATTTGGGTCAATATGGTCTCATAATGAATATATTGTCACCCTGGTGGTAGGCTCGCGAAGCCGATGAAAAATGATGGCCGATCGTTACCGGAAGTGAGAGACAGATGAGAGTAGTTGTTAGAGAGAGAGAAAATAAACAGTTTAAGGTTAGCTAGCAAACTGTAATGGTGACGAATGTATTTGCTAGGAAAATAAAGTGCAGTTTTTGTGTTTCGTAACCTCGTTTTATCATTTCACGAACCCACAAAGTCACAACTGGTTTGACGCGCGCAGATGTTGTGTCGCGTCCCGGCGTGTCGGCCTTCAAGTCCTTCAGCTTCCTGCCGACGACGTCCTCCACCATGGCGTTCAGGGACTTGACGCTGCTGTCGGCCTTTCCCTCCAGGTTGTTTACGCAGTTCGCGAGGTCCTCGACGCGCTCGTCCACTTGGCCCATCCGCTTGCCCAGCTCCGTCACGTCATTCCTCACGCCGGCCAACTGTTCCTCAAATTTGGCGGCGAGGAGCTCGTTCGCCTCCTTCATTTCCGTGGCCAGACTGTTGTTCGCTGCCTTCATTTCTGTGGTCAATTTGGTCTTTATTTCTTTCAACTCTGCGGCCAGGTTGTTATTTGCCGCTTCTGTTTTTGTTGTTAACTCGTTCATCTTCGCGGCCAAGTTGTTATTTGCCGCTTCCGACTTCGCTTTTAATTCGTTCATCTTCTGCAAAAGCATTTCCAATACCGATTCCATGGCCATAATCTTCGGTGATGTTGTTATCCCACTCCTGACACCAGTTGTGACTTTGTGGGTTCGTGAAATGATAAAACGAGGTTACGAAACACAAAAACTGCACTTTATTTTCCTAGCAAATACATTCGTCACCATTATAGTTTGCTAGCTAACCTTAAACTGTTTATTTTCTCTCTCTCTAACAACTACTCTCATCTGTCTCTCACTTCCGGTAATGATCAGCCACCATTTTTCATCGGCTTCGCGAGCCTACCACCAGGGTGACACTATATATTTTTTTCTGACTTTCTAACTACCAATATATATTTATAACACTTTCTGACTTTGTCTGGAGTGCAAGAGCAGCATGTGTTTAAAAGCATTTTAATATATGTGGGCTTTCCATAAAGTGACCACCATTTAGCATGAGAAGTATTGAGCGTAGCACTGCCATTTTGACATTAGAATACACAGTGGTTCAGCACAGTTTTATCTGTAGAAGGGGGAGCATTGTATTGTTGTGTGTTTGCTGGTTGTAATATAAAAACATGAGCACCACAATAGTAAGTGTGAAGTGTGTGGTGTTATAAGATTTCTTTGAGTGAAGCATCACTCAACAGACAAAATAAATTGGAATTCAGTACGGTTTATGGCATTGAGTGAAGGCATTACTGTTAAGAGGTACAAATGTTAAAAATTGGAAGTTGAACATTTAGAATGACAATAGGAGTGATAGGTGTTCTTTAGCCAGTGATGACCTAATAAAACTGTTGATGAAAAAGTTATTTAGAATCGTTTCACAATCATGGAACTTGAAGGCAGCTTGGCTATAAGAGTACTGCTCCATAATTCATTTCTCTCTCTCAGGATCTTCCAACAAAAATCAAAGAGGGAGCATAAAATGTAAACGTATACATATATGCACATAAAATAGCACTAGCCGCTGATGACATAAAAGACTTTCAAAAAGAAATGGAACTTACCACACAATGGGCAGATGACGAGCTAAGGATGAATTTAAAGAAGACAATGGTATTCAGGAGAGGGAGATACTTATCGAAAGGGCACTGCGTTGTATGTGGAGGACATACACTAACACCGAAAAACCAGTTTGCATATTTAGGGATCACACTGCAGGTCTCAGGGACGACCTTCTCAGTACACATAAAGAAGAGAGCTACTGCACTTAGAAGCATAAGTGACAACAAACATCTATAAAGAATGTTCTAGACGTTCTCGGGCTTCGAGCCAGGTAAGCAGATGTTGAGACATCGACGTTTCGGGAGCGTACATCTCTCCCATCTTCAGGATGTTGAATGACATAGGTTTTTTTTTTTTTTTTTTTTTTTTTTTTTCCGAGTGGAGGAAAAATGCATTTACGCACTAGCCCCGGGATCGGAGTGTGGGACTCCTCTGCCGGAGAGAGTTCCGTCAGCCCTACCCACTAAAAAACCTCCACCGGTGAGAATTCGGGAGAGGAAGTGCAGCAGTACCGCTATTGCACCTGCGGATTCTGGGAGAGGATATTACGGCCGGGCAAAGCCTAGGCCGGGTGAGGATGGCGCCAGGACACAAGCATGACCAAGGTCCTACTTGCGACCTTGGAAATTCAGATGTGGAATTGGTTTATGTAGTATTGTTGTGCCTCGGGACGGAGGCATCGTCTTACAAGATATCTGTGTGGTCCTGAAACATAAGGACGGTGTCATTAATTGTTAGTGCTTAAGAATAAGTTTAAGATATCAGGCCAGGAGCGGCGCTGAGTCTGGCGTCAATTTGTTAGGTATTGGTTTACATGCATTCAATGTGAAAATGGATATATTTAATGTAACTTAACTAAATAACAACCAAATATTTTGGACATATGCTCAGGATTGAGTATGGTCCACGTCATGTGAGCTAATCTTGCTAGATTATTGTTTTGTTTATACATCTACAATTGAGTAGTCTTCTCATGTCCATGTGGTATGCTTTGGTCATTTTCACTGGTCCCCAGAACGACCCTTAGCAGGGACTTCCAGGGCCACTGGTCTGTCAGTAGTGTTTTTGCTAAGCCATGGCTTCTGATTTAAGGTGGTACTAAGTTGTTTAGGTAATCTTGAATGTTTATTTCTGGTTCCCCCAGGCCAAGAGTTCTGTCAAATAATGAGAGCGGTCTTTTGTGTATGTCGTGTTGTGTACCGTATGCACCTAGGTCGCGAATTAGAGGGTTTTTGTTTTTTGCCTTTCTGTCATATAAGTTATAACTGAGTAGTTTAATAAATTGTTCGATCGAGTGGAGCTTCAGTTCTTCGTGCAGCCAATAAGCTGGAGCTACTATAGGAACCTTTGCAATAATTCGTATTATTCTGTTTTGCAGTGTCTGCAGTCTGTTTATATGCGTTTTCGCAGCGTATCCCCAGACAGGGGCTGCGTACGTCAATATTGGCCTGATTAGTGTCTTGTATAGCGTGGGGCTGGGGTGACCCATATATATACTCAGCGAGCGGGCTCGCGTTGGTGAATATAACAACCTCTCAGAAAACACTGCTGCTCTGGTTGCTGCTCAGTAAGCCAGATCTGTGTTTCCTGAGTCTCTCTTTTTCGAGTTTTAATGCAGGATTCCATACTGCACTAAATTGTAGCCCAGCATCTCGGTTAAGAGTGACTCTCTCTGCCGAGATAGCCAATGCCTCCTTAACTCTGCGCTCCCAGTAGCCACTGCATTTGGCCAAAATAGTGGTGAGACCGAAGTTAGCCCTTGTAATTGGTCTTTGCCCGGTCTCATAAAGTGTCTGATTTTAGCAGGCGGTTTGTGACTAGTTTTTATGTTGTGTCTTGCCAGTATTCTGCCGATTTTTCCAGACAGATTGCCGGTATATGGAATGCAGGCTATAGCAGTTGGCTTTTCAGTGGAGCTACAAATGTGTGTTCTGGCTCTTTCGGCTTTTGCGAGGACCATCTTGACATCGGGTTCAGAGTAGCCGTTCTGACGAAAAGTTTGTCGCAGATGTTGAAGTTCCTGAGATAAGTGCTGAGGGTCCGAGATGGCCACTCACACCGATCTATATCTAAACGCACGCAGCTACCACCACAAATCCCAACGTATGGGGGTGCTTGACACATTGGTCCACAGAGCATTGGTCATGGAAATATATATACATGGAAATAGTATATATATATGCCGCCAGGAAAGATTCAGCTCATATTTCATCTATAAAGAATGTCACTGGAGACGACCATGAAACTTTTCGAAGTCAAAGTGCTACCAATGTTCACATACGGATTAGAAGTAGTATGGGAGTACCTATCTCGTAAACAGCTACTAGAACTGGAAAGTATGAAACTGAAATACCTTAAGAGAGTTCTAGGTTTATCTAAATTCACCCGATCCCGGTACATTGTACATTTTAGCCCGGGAAACCTTCTTGATAGAGGATTTAAGACTGCATATGCCTCTACGGCAAACTCCAGCGTACTAGAGACTGTTATGAGAACTATGAGAGAAAAGGGACTCAATCAAGGAAAATTTTTACAGTAGGCACGTTGATAAATAAGGATTGGATGAAAGAGGAGTACGAATTGAGACATTTGGTGACATGATTTGCAATACAAGGCTTTCCCCACTGTATCTCTACCATTAAATTGTTCCTTACGGCCAGCCAGCAGTGTGCTTCAGTGTGTGCGTTACGATTTGCAGTTAGAGAGCAGGCTCTCTGATTCAGTTTTGCTCTGAGCAAAGTTCTCCTTCAGGAAATGTAAATACTTGTACTTGATGTAATATGCAGATTTGGCACATTGTGCATAATAAAAATTATTATTTCTCTCATTCCTAGTGAAACCATAAAGTAGCTCTGAGGTCTACCCAGACCAATGATTTGTTGGCTTCTTTCAAGTCTGAGCAACTTCACTCACTCACTCACTCACTCACTCACTCACTCACTCACTCACTCACTCACTCACTCACTGACTCACTCACTGACTCACTCAGCCCGCCTCGGTCGCGTAGATGGTAGCATGTCTGCCTCACGTTCAAGAGGTCCCGAGTTCGAATCTCGGTTAGGGTGAGTTACCTGGATAAGGTTTTTCCGGGGTTTTCCCTTATCCTTCAAGACGAATGTCAGGTAGCTCTAAGCTCCATGGACCCCAGACGCATTTGAACATCATTCACCAATTTCATTCATCGTCCGATATGACTTAACGTTGGAGGACGTAAAAAAAAAAAAAAAACCCTCACTCACCCACTCATAACCTCACTCACTCACCCACCCACTCATTTTTATTATTAAAGCATACTATGTTTTTATGAAACATTTTTATACATAAAATTTTAAGGTAGATTTCAAGATTTCAACGTGAAAGTTTGACATTTGCATTATTTAGTTTGAATTTATGAGTCACTATGTTTACACTCAGTCTTCACTTGTTGTATAATTGAAACGTTTTCAAGATCATTCGATCTCATCCTCAGCTGTTTGGTGACTAGATGAACCTTCCTCTTCTTCCACTACTACGGAGCTCCGATCGCTCTGCCATCTGGTGTTAGGGGCACTAAGTTTTAATACTTCATTTAAGGGCGCCGGGGTAGCGCGGTGGTTTCGTTCTAAGGGTCCCGAGTTCGATTCCCGGCTCTGGGGTTGGCGATTTTAAGTCGGCCCTATCCACGCCTTCACCTCTGTCTAGCACACGTGAAGTATCCCCTATGCCCAACGTGGTTCGGAGTCCACGGTAAAAACTGTAGGTCCTCTCACCTCACCGCCATCTTCACTATCACCCTATCATCGGAGGTAATGGACACCGCCCTCTGGGTGCCTCCACCTGAGAAATGGGTCCGGTCATCACTTGGTGGGGTGAGGTTACCCCGAAGGCCAAGGTTGCCATGTGGGGAGTGTTAGTAACTAACTATACTTCATTTAATGCCGGGATTTCAAAATTTATAACTTTATCACGGTTTTTGTTTATGAATATTTTTTCCCAAATATCCAATATGTTAGTGCCCCTAACACCAGATGGCAGAGCGATCGGAGCTCCGTAGTAGTGGAAGAAGAGGAAGGTTCATCTAGTCACCAAACAGCTGAGGATGAGATCGAATGATCTTGAAAACGTTTCAATTATACAACAAGTAAGTGAAGACTGAATGTAAACATAGTGACTCATAAATTCAAACTAAATATGAAGAATACTTCACTGTTAATAATGCTTCTGCTTTTAATATTTGCATTATTATTGCTCTTCCCTGAAGTTTTGTTTACAGTTTAGCAATTTCTTTTGTATAAATGCAAATTTCTCAAGAAAATGTGTTATACCAAAATTTTTGGGATCCAATGTGTGCTTTATAGGTGTGGGAGATATATCCAGACAAGCAGAGGTTTTGGAGCTTACGGCAACATACATAGAAGTTGTGGAATGGTTCATCAATGTTGGCCTCCTGCCTGAGTCTCCACCTAATGATTCTGATCTTAATGAAAGTGAAGACATAGGAGTTGATATGGAACAATTGAGAGTCCCATATCCTGTTGCTGATTTGACTAAATTCTATAGGGATAGGTAAGAATTGTGCATTTTTGTAATGTGAACTTAAATATTCATTTGTTGGAATATTGAAAGTCACACTTGTTTACTCTTACCTTCACTTTAAATATTAGAACACATTTGAAATGTCTTTGAGGACATTCATCCTCATTTTCAGCTATTGGGTGACAAACTCTCTCCTTTTTTGTTTCCTCTTCTTGCTTGGACTGACCTTGCTGATATCTGATGTTAGGGGCATAAAGTTTTAGCACTTTGCTTAATGAAGATGAGAATGAATACCCTTAAAAACATTTCACATGTGTTCTAATATTTAAGATGAAGGTAAGTGTAAATAAGTGCTATTTCAATACTCCAAGTTAAAAATACTTCACTGTTAATAGTGTTTCCGATTTTAGTATTTAAATATTCATGTTATACTCTTAATAGAAAATTGCATGTAACTTTCTCTTTGTAATATGAGAGTAGGCTGATAAGTCTCGGGCCTCACAAAGAGATGGTGCCACTGGACCTGTTTGATGTATAGCATGATATAGTTTAACTCTAGACTAACTGGGGACTCACACACGAAGCCCTAAGAACTATGTACAAGGGTGCAATATTACCTCTATTGTCCTATGCAGCACCAGTTTGGATAAATGCATTAAATACAAAATATAATTGTGTCAAGTACATTAGAGTACAAAGGCTAGCGAACATCAAAATAGCTAAAGCTTTCCGAACAACATCCACGGAAGCACTCTGTATAATAACAGGACTGACACCTATTATACTGAAAATCCAGGAGATCGCCCAAGAGTATAAACAAACAAAACAGAACACAGACTGGGAAATAGACACAACATTAAGTTACAAGAAATGGCCACATCTGTCAGACATTCCAGAAATAAAAGAAGCAAATGAAAATGAAAACTAACATTGAAGTTTACACTGACGGAAGCAAAACAGATCAAGGGGTAGGTTCTGGAGTGGTAATATACCAAAACAAAGAAT
This sequence comes from Mantis religiosa, assembly GCA_030765055.1. Classification (NCBI taxonomy): domain Eukaryota; kingdom Metazoa; phylum Arthropoda; class Insecta; order Mantodea; family Mantidae; genus Mantis; species Mantis religiosa. The sequence goes on from CM060947.1 coordinate 77,347,224, forward strand.
TAAACAGCTGCAGTATAAACTAAACAAAAACTGCTCAAATAATCAGGCGGAACAACTTGCAATCTTAAAGGCACTTGAAGAAATAGATAATATGGGAATAACACAAACTGACTTGTAAACAGCAGCAATATATGCAGACAGCAAAATTACACTACAATCATTACACAATCTAAAAATCATAACCAACTGATAGAAGCTGTAAGAGAAAAGCTACAACAGTTAACTAAAAAAGAATGGCTGATAAGAATAGGATGGGTAAAAGCCCACATAGGAATAGAAGGAAATGAACTTGCAGATAAACTTGCGAAACGAGCAAGAATAAATGATAACATAGAAAGCTACAACCGAATCCCAAAAAGTGCCATCAGGAAAAAAATACGAGAAGAAACACTCAAAAAATGGGAAACAGAATGGCAAAACACATCAAAAGGAGAAGAGACAGAACAATATTTTCCCACAGTAGCAAAACGATTAGAGCGAAGAATTAACATATCAACAAACCTCACTACCATTTTAACAGGACATGGAAGGCTTAAAGCCTATTACAAGAGATTCAACATAATTGATGATACTACATGCACCTGCAACAGAGGAGACGAAACTACGGATCACATCCTGTATGACTGCATCAAATGGAAGGACCACAGGGAAAAACTTAAGGATGCAAATAAACCAGAAAGGAGGGAAGTGCCCAGTACATAAACCAGCACTTGTGGGACAATATCTATGGGACTTTAGTGAATATATCAACACAATCATTCTAGAAAGTGCTGAGTAACTAAATAAGTAAATTAATTCTAAAAGACTATAGTGACTGTGTGAACACAATAATTTCAATACCGCAGTTAATTTGAACAATCAATTTGAAAGCAAAGCAAACCAGAACATGTAATATTACAAATGTAATGGAACATGTGGATAAAATAAGAGGGGGGGGGGGGAGGGGAAGACAGACAGACAATAGACAATAGACAAAGAAACAAAACAAATATTTTATATGTAATAAATGCGACTCATCTATAAATTAATAAATATTTTATTTATTTATTGTGATGCCCGGGATTAATCAGCCAACTTTTGTATTTAATGAAATCTCATAGATATTTTAAATTTAAATGTTGAAATTTATTAACTGTTAAGTTTATCAATTATTGTATGGAATTAATTTTATTTTGCTAATAAAGAAAATGCTTTTCCTTTAAATGCAGGCGAGAAGAGCTGAAGCAGTTGCGTGGTTTCTCTGAAGAAAAAGGTGATATACTCTTCATTGACAGATTAGTGAAAGAGGAATGTGGCGAGGCTCTTTCTTCACTTTGGAAATATGATGGTGGGACTGGCCTTTATCCTCCACCTTCTATCCAGTCTCTGTTGCACATATATGTATTAGATGGAATACCTATGCATATAAAGCACAGCATTATTATTTATGTTTTTCTGGATTTATCATCACATTTTGATAAAGCACACAGGTAAATTATAATGCAAGTAATGTTATTTAAGACGTTTAAATGTTTAAAAATTGGTAATAAACTGAAAAATGAAGGAGCAAAATTTGCTAAATGAATAATGCAGGCCATTTTCATCTGCAATATTCTTTTCTGAAATACTGTAACACTGAGTACTTTTATAAAATATAATTTTCACTGGGGTTTACGGCACACTAATATTCAGGTGGAGACTCCATACATTATGGGGAAATATAAACTCTGAAGTAACCAGTTTGAAATGATAAAACAGTGGTTTTCACAAATGTAGTGCTTCTATTCATTGTCCAATTCTGTATAATGATTTTCTTATGAATTTACGAGTTAACAGCTTACTTTGCTGAGATTGTGTTGTGATATTAAAGGTGGGTGTTGGGAGATGTGATACAGGAATGGACTAGTGTTAGCCTGTGATCCTTTATGATCCTGTTCTTGATGATACACATGCACACACATAATTCTTATCTATATTAGCCAATTTTTAACCTCCTTTGTTTGCCAATAATATCCCAGCAGTATGTTGTGCTGATGGCAGCTGTCACTTCTATCTTGAGGGAAAATAATTTACTAACTTCCAAATAAATGTGCTTTACAGTTATATCAAAACAGTTCAGTTTAAAATAATGTGACAGCAAAGGCTCTTGGATTTATATAGCTTCTGAATTGAATAATTAATACTGAAATTTAGTTTCTCGTCATTGTGATCACTCACTTTAAAAGTTACTACCCCATTGCAGTATCCTAACGAGATTAAAGAGAGGGATACAAATATAAAATATTGAATCTGTTTACATTGAAGTAAATATAATTCTAATAGTGACTAAAATGTTACCTATCTTTTCCCTTTTTTAATTCATCATCCTTCGTTATGTTATATCGGACGATGACTGAAATGGGTGAAATGATGCTCAGAGTCTAGGGTTCACAGAGTTTAAGAGTTTCCTTACATTCATCTTTCAGGGTAAGGGGAAACTGGGAAAAAGCCTTATCCAGATAACTCTGCCGGACTGAGTATCAAACTTGGGATCTCTTGAACGTGAGGCAAACATGCTACCATCTATGCTACCAAGGCAGGCTCTCAGTGGCAAGAAGTGTGGTTTACAGCTATTGCCAAACTTTGGGAGGTCAAACTTGTAATGTTTCCTTGGCATTGTTGTCGTATAACATTGCAAGGAGGCGATCTTGTTCAGCTTTGTATTTGTCATTGTTATTTCAGTCATGTCTACTATATGAATAAGTTTTCTTGAGTGCTAGTTTTACAGTGTGGTGTGGGCAGGAGGGAAAGAAACGAGAGCTAATGCTCTTTTGTTTTTGCAGTATGGTCAACCTGAAAAACACAATTCAGCAAAATAGTGTGTAAGATAAATGGAGATATGTGGACAAACAGTAAATTGAACTCTATCTGATAAGCTGTATGTTTATATACTTACTATTTTGAAACACATAAAAATAGAAAACAAATATTATGACAGCTATAAATACTCTTCGATTTCCAATTTTGGTGAGTCGGTTTCATCACTGGAATCCTCTGATTTGTTAACTATTATTTCATCAATTGTATTTTCTATTACATCATTGTTTCTCCAATATTGAATTTCCAGCTTTTGGACCTTCTTGCAGTCCATCACGGTTATGGAAGAGAATGTTTCTATAGCAAGTTTCTGCAGATTTGTGACTGACACATCACCAGTAATGTTGCGCCCTCTGAAAACATTGTGTCCACGCTATTTCAATTGCATGTGGACCACAGTTATACGGAGTTGGACGAATAATCCTTTCGAGAGCTATAAAATCAACAACATATGTTTGTTGTAAACGGTTGGCTAATTAACCTCAAAGTTGCTCAAAATGAAATATGGTGCAGGTGTGAAAGCTTAGCTTATTAGCCACTAATCCTTGTTTCACATAGCTTGCCCCGATTCTCTGAACGGTCACATGACCTAATCACCTCTCATTGGCTGCTGTTGTACAGACTATTGTGCAGTAAAAATTAGTCCGTTATTTAACATGGTGATATATAGATAGAGTCGACATGAAAAATTCAATGCCATGGCCGGGATTTCAACCACAGATCTCCTGGTTTCCATCCAGTCGCTCTACCCATTGAGCTACCACAGTCAACGTGCCGTCCTGACATTCAATTCTCCATTTGACTTGTATATTTTCCCGGTAGACCACTCATGTCGACCCTATCTATCAAAAACCTTAGCCTATATACGGATAGTGTGAAGAAATGATCAATTTCCATCAATTAACTAAAAAATGGTGATATATTGTTACCCAATCGGCAAACTTGCAGTCGGTTACGCGAGGGGAAGGCTGGTGGAGGGGGGCGTGTGGCATCAGTACCGCCAGCGGAGGCGTGACAGTGGAGGGAGGGGAAACCACAGGGGTGGCTGAATCTTCGTTTCCCCTCCTCCTGCCGCCTGAAAGAACGCGAAACCTCCAGAATATTTTTCCCCTCCATGGTAAAGAATTCTCTAGAAAATTTAGCCACCTATAAATAGAGGGACGATGCGACCGAGAGTTCAGTTCAGTTCTTGGCGAGCAGCGTGAGGAGCGGCCAGTGAGGGAACGGACTCTGTACGTGCATCGGAGGAGTGTACGTAACTGCGTGCAGTGGACCTGTGACAGACGAACTGGTGAATTGTAATTGTGTGCATTACGTAATTCTGTGTAATCGGCAAGTGTTCTGATTGTAATTCGGTGGAAATAAAGAGCATTTTTGAGTGGTGTAATTGGACTTTTCATTTCAGGAACCCACAAAGTCACAATATGTTTATATGTTGGAAGAGAATTGTCAAATTTATATTTTCATAACTGTTTGAATTAAATATATTACGCAATAGAGTTGATTTATCTGAAATGCATGTTAATTCTTAAACAAAGTAAAGTGGAGGTTTCTTTTGCTTTCAAGCCCACCTTTCAGATGACACGTGCTTTAGTGGTAGTGGTGACATATTTGTTTATATGACTTATCACTGACCTTGTTTTCAACTGGATTTGTCATATATTGCCATTCGAAGAACTGCTGTGCCGAGTACGAGAGCTATATTATTTTATTGATCGTTTATTGCGCGTGTAGTTAATGTATAATGACAGAGTCTAGCGCCAGTTTGTCGCTGAAGCATCAAAAGGGTAAACCTTTACAAACATGCGAAAAAATAATTGTGGTGCATATGTTTAATGCACTCACAGAGAAGAATCTGTCTTTATTAGTGAGAGAAGACGAACAGCTGAGCTCTGAACTTACAGGTATGAGTGTTTGGTAGGAACATCGCTAAGTGAAATTGAGACAACAAGAAAACTTACCACTCCAGGCAAAAGCAGGAATAGGCAAAAGCGCATGCTCGGAGAATGTGATAAGTTCGTGAAAAGTGCTGTGCGTTGTCATGTGTATAGTTTTTTCTTTAGAAACGAACTCCCTAACATAAATAAAATTTTGTCTTCTTAAATGAGGTTGCAGATTTACCAAATTTCAGCAGATCTAGTTTGTATAGATTGCTTATACAGCTGGGGTTTGTGAATGAAAACGGGCAAGAAAAATTTACTAAGAGACGGAGGTGATATTGCTGTGTGGTGAATACGTTCTTTAAGGACAATCAGACTGTACTGGGATACAAGACGCAAAATACCGGGTGTCCATAAATGAATATCGGGGTTTTAACGCTTTATAACATTAATTTTATTCTTATATATTATTATTATTATTATATATTATTATTATATTATTATTATTATTATATATTATTCTTATATATATATATTCTTATATATTCTTAATAAGTTTAATAAAATTAATGTTATAAAGCGTTAAAACCCCGATATTCATTTATGGACACCCTGTATACCTTGACAAGGCTTGGGTGAATGAAGGACACATGAAAAGTGAAGTATGGCGTGACACGACTTTTAAGACTGAAAGACAAGCATTTTTGCAGGGTATGTGGCTGGTTTAAAAAATAGTAGTGGAGTAGGCCGAAGGCCTTTCATTATAAACTTTTTTCAGTTTCATTGCTCATTCATTCAGTTTCATTATAAACTTGTATTTTTGCATGCCTTCATATCCTTATGTGTATGATTTTATCTATCTTCCCGGCAATTATTATGACGTTTACTGTAGGTTTAAATGTTATGGGAAGGCACTGCCTATGGCACGAAAGCATTAGCCATTTAGGGTGAGGGGGAATATAGTTGCATGCGAAGTCATACATGTCAACGGGGCAAGGTTATATGAAACTGAGATTAGATATCAATGTATAGCGCATTTCATGTTTCATGTTTGTTGTGTTTACGGAGTTAGATGAAACCTACTGAATATGGATTTGGAGGCCTACCGCTTAATTTATTGTGTGCATATAGTATTTTCTTATGGGTGAACCATCATCTTCGCATATCTATTACAATATGCCCTTAACGTGAAGCATTTTCGAACCCAGAGTTGTCATTATCCACATTTCGTGGACAATTACGTTATCTAAAGATTTAATTACTATTGGAGGTAATGACTTTGCCTCTTTTTCTAAGCTTTGTAGCTTTTGCATGACTTATAATTCATGGACGTATGTTTTAATGGACTAATTGCCCTCAAAAGTTTCTAATGAACTGCCAGTGTTCCTTTGAGTTGTAATTGCATTGTTTTCTCAGAAACTATTTGTAGTTGGTTGCATTGTTCTCTGTTGAACTTCTTCATTATGATGTAATTAAACAGGATTTTAAAATTGAAGATTGGTTCCTTATTACCCAAATATGCTTAATCTCATACTGAAGGTTCTGCTCCAGAAACATGTTTACCAAAAGTTATAAGTTGAGTTTGATACAAGTTACTTTAAAACAATTTTTTTTTTAATACTGTGCAATTGGTTTTACAGGTATGCTGGTACAATTAGCCAGTTTGTCAAATTTCCTTCAGCATTTCGACTTACACCAAGTGTAATAAAAATCACCCAGGCTCTTTGGCTCCTTGACCACAGACAGTTTTTGGTATGTGCAAATATACTTATTGAAATTGTGTCATTTGTTTAGTTAAGAGAAAGTGAAATTGATAAGGTGTAGAAGGGAAAATTATTTGGTTGCATGTGAATTAAAATGCATGAGCATGTAGAGTAGCTGTACTTCCCTGGCAATGGTGGCAATTCCAGTAGGTGAGGCTTCCAGCTTTCACATGGGCAAACCTGGTTGTGTGAAAGTCAGTGTGTAGTTGGTTATGGATGAGTACTGTTAGGGACCAAGCTTTATGTGATTGCAGAATGCGAGGAAGTTGGTTAAGGGGAATACGCTGGTGATGTATGCCAATGCTTGTATAAACAATGTGAGATTCTTATTGTTCCTTACATAAGCGAAGCAGATGATATGCATGGCATCACAGAGCTTCCCCAATCCCTAGAGAATAAAAAGTGCATCAGTGTCACACCTCCTACCACTTACATTGAACTGGATGGGACCCTCTTCTAAGCTACTTTAAATACAGGGACTATATGCATGTATGGCTACTGTAAGATATATTAGGGTTACAATTCATTCACCTTACTACTTTAAACTTGATTTCTTTAAATTTATTTCAGAGGCATTTATTTGTCACTTTCATCAGAATTATTGGATGTTCGTTTAACCATGTCTTGGATGTTTTGCATGTGCTTGATTAAATTTGTAGGTTAAATTGGGATTTCAAAATTAATATTCTTTGTTTCCATGTGTGAAAGTATAGGAATTTGTAAATTACTAATTCTACTAATTAATGGATTGATTTTAGAAATTTAATCATAGTATTGAGCTCAGGATTTAATGATCAGTGTCATGCTTTTGCTATAAATATTTGCTTGTATATACAGTTGAAACTTCAATTTATTGTTCCTAGAACCATGGTTTTCTCCACATATATTCAAATTATGCAGTTCCAACAGGTTTACATTATAACTATGTATATGCAGTGAAAGCTTATACTTATTACACAAATATAAACTGCACTTATCTTTAAAGAAATTGATGGAAATTTCAAGAAAATTGTGAGATCGCGATTTCATAAACACTTGTTTACATTATCAGTCACAATGTGATAAGTAAAGATAAGTGAAGTTCTTGTTACAAATAATTATATTTGTGTAATATTTGTTGCTTTGCTGTTACTGACTTCATTTTTACATGCTTATATTTGTTGTATTACCCATTGCAAGTTTTTTTCACGCGTCATTGCAATTCCTTTCTTGGAAGTGTTCCTTTAAAGTTAATTCACGCGTCATGTTTTTTTTTTTTTTTTAGGTTTTGTTTTATTATTGTTCCCCTAACACCATAATAGTGGTATAACTAGGGAAGTTAAAGAATTTTTATTATACAGTTTTAATGGTGTCTTAACTATAATTGATTGTGATATCAATCTTGCCCACATAATTTTATGCAGAGTAATACATTTTCCCTTCACATATTTCTTAGTTTTTCTACATTGTATACAAATGGGTAGTTGTTCCTTTTAATGAAATGATTTTTCTTGTGATCCTGCTCTTGATAATGCTCACAGATTGGTTTATTATACTTATTGCAACATTTTGCTACATGCCTCCAGTCATGACACTTGCGACATTTGACAACTCAAAATCTTTTGCTGAAACTGATCCTTCTGTAAATGTGTAGTGTTTAACGCCCACTTTTACTACATACGGTACCGCAGGCGGTGACATTGATGATACATGAGATGAAGATGGAGCACAGGTGGAATGAGATGGTGGGGGAAACCGGAGGTCCCGGAGATAACCCGCCCCAGCGCCGTGTTGTCCACCACAAATCTCACTTTGCGGTTGCCTGGGATCGAACCCTGGCCGCCTTGGTGAGAGCCAAGTGGTCTAACCACTGAGCCACGGCGCGGCCACTGATCCTTCTGTTTGGCAGGACTCAGTTAACTGCAAGTCTATTTTATTTGTTGCTCTTTTCCTCTTGTTTCGCCTGTATTATTATAACATACCTGCAATGCTACTCTGTTTGAAACAATATCTGCAAATAGGTTTTGCATTGCAATTAGCAATGAATTTAGTTGCAGTGGCTGCTGCTGAATATTTATTTTTAAAACATTTGTGCTCTACATCAATAATAATCCTTTGCATTTTATCAATAAATTTTGGTTATTTCTGACTAATATATTGAAGGAATTATCTGTGCCCATCTCTGGAGTGTAGGTGGTAGCATGTCATCACATTCAAGAGGTCCAAAGTTCAAATTTCAGTCAGGCCGAGATATCTGAATAAGGGTTTGCCTTATCCTGAAAGATGAATGTCTGGTAAACTGTAAGCTCTGTGGACCTTGGGCTCATTTGAGGATAATTTCATCCATTCCATTCATCATCCGATATGACTTGTTGGATGGTAAGTGACGAAAAAAATAATTATCTGAAATGTGTTAAGAGAAAATTATTTTTAAGCTTAAACTGCCTTCATTGGAAGAGACAGTATCGGATGATGAAATAATATATGAAGTGAAGATACAGATAATAGGTTTTCCATACATTAAAGCTATGCAGTATTCTTAACCTGGGAAAGCCGAAGTTATTTTTTATTTTGAAAATTAAAAATTAACACCAATCAACTATGTTGCTTAGATGCAATAGAGCACAGATTTTAAATGCCGTGGTCGTGAATTATAAGTTAAGGTCTGGTACCGTACAGTACTGCTAGGCTTTTACTGGAAGAAAATTGTGTTTAATTCTATGAAATCTTTGTTTTATAATTCAGATTTTGGAAATAATTACAATAAACATATATTAATAATTATGTAAAAAATATAATATTAATAAATTGCATAGAAACTTTATTTGAAATTCATTATTTTGGTAATATATTTACAGTATTAAGGAAATGTGTGAAATTTTACAAAATAGGCGACACAAAATCCAACATTACACTTCACACACTCTGTGCAAACATGAGAGTTGCTAGATCCTTTAGCACAATGGCATCGTTGATTTATTGGAGCAATCAGGTGATGTAGACCGTCCAGTCTTATGTGATCAGATACCCTAATCCTTTATCGTGCTCCATTGTGAAGTGGGCATTTGTCTTCCGGAATTGGGTGCATTTGCATACCTAATGTGGTATGTGGTAACTATATTTCTCCTGAATTCTAACTGAGGTATCCCTCTTCCTGATTTGCACAAAAGAATACAGGCATTATGAACCATTGTGTCCAAGAGCACAAATGGACCACCACCAATTTTCCCTTTTATTTCAATTCTGTACAAAGATACATTCTTGTCCATGCAATCTGTACCACCCATGAAGCAGTTGTACTGGCCTTTAACATTTGGCCAGGAAACAACTTTTTTTCCGCCTGACTGTATCTGACGATAATACAGAAACAACAGCATTAATCCAAGTGATAAGAAGGCATTCTTCTTTATTCTGTGCATACTCATACGTCCAACTTTCCATTTTTTTAATTTGCTGTGATGTCGACAAGTGACAATCTTTCAGTACTTGTATTTCGCAACCTGTGCAACTGTATCCTCTTCTGTGAAGATGGTTCATCAGGTTGAAATAGTAAACTGGTTGTAAAAATAAAACTTGAAGGGAAATTTCTTCATTACATCTGGTAGCTGGTCTATCAAAATTACAGTGGTGCTGCTGCTTCACTAAGTTTCGCTTCATACTGGCTATTAGCATTGGGGTTTTTGCCTTGATACATATCAGTGTGTTGAGACACCAAACTTTATTGCCAAATCTAATGGGATTTCCCCTATTAAACTGTTTACAGCTATTTCGACCATAATAAAGAATCATACCTTCATCATATGACAGATTTTATTTATCTCTGAACTGCTGCAGATGTTTAGCTTGAATTATGCTTACTAGCAGTCTCAACTTTGAAAGTTTGACATTTCCTGGTTTGATAAGCCCCTAAAAATAAATAACTGAAATAATACACTAAAAGCTAAAATTAGAAACCATATGAAATATGAGAAACCTATGAAATAAAACCATATTAAACATTTAAAAATTATGAATGTTCCTCATTTCTGAGCATTCATTTCACAACATTCGCGTTATGAAACAAGTCTTATGAATACAATTTGAAACAGAATTTTAAAACTGATTATTTTTAGTAAATTTAAGCCCCAGAAAAAAAATTATTAACTTTGTAAGATTTTTAATGTGATTTTTTTTTTTTTTTTTATTGAACATTATGATCGAATTGTAAAAGTGTTAAAATATTTGTGTAGTAAATAAGTGAGAATATTTAAACAGTGTATGAAAAAGGAAGATATATATTAGGCAGTGCAGACTTTAATATAATGAAATAGTTGGTTGCTAAGGGCAACGGTGAGCAAAATCAATTGTCCCTAGAGGGAATGTGTTAATAGAAGCTTGGCTATTGTAGAAGTAAGATGTCAGGATAAGTGAAAAAGAATGTTAAATTATTCGGCCAAGTTACTGTAAAAGTTATAATATTGTCTTTATTTAAAAACAACTGTGTCAAGTTGATGGTTTTGGAAACCACTGCAATTATAAGAAGATTTTAAATTATATTATGTAATTATTTTATTCCAATATCTCAACCTGGAACATCTTTTAAGTTACAACATACATCCAAGACTGAGTAGCTGAGAAAAGACATCATGCTATCTGCCAGAGTTACTTAAATATTTGGTTTTTAAAGATCTTTTCAACAAAAGCATCAAACGCCTTCAAGTGATTTCACCAACAGGATGGCAAGATGAAAATTCATAATCCCACCAATGTAATTAAAAATTATGCTTCATAATGTCTTCCCAACCAGGGGCTTCGAGTCGGTAGCGTAGATGGTAGCATGTCTGCCTCACATTCAAGAGGTCCCGAGTTCGAATTTCAGTCAGGGTGAGTTACGTGGATAAGGTTTTTTCTGGGATTTTCCCTTATCCTGAAAGATGAATATCGGGTAACTCTTAAGCTCCATGGACTTTGGACTCATTTGAGCATCATTTCACCCATTTCATTCATTGTCCGATATGACGTAATGTTGTAGGATGCAAATTACACAAAAAAGGGGGGGGGGCACTTCGAGATGATCAATGTGAAGCATTGCAGCACTTCCACATCCTATTAACCCTTTATTTGGCAAATAATTTTGCTACTTATGCCACTCTTGTTCTACTTGCTAAACCAGTTCTCATACGGCTTTCTGCGGTGCTTCAACACATTCGACGGTGCTTCAGCACATTCGATTCGAATAGCCATGGTCATTAAAGCGATATGCAATGGGCTGGCCACCCATTCAAAGCTAAACGTCGCGGGTTCCAATCTTGGCAACTGCAGTCAAATGTGCCTGTGGTAAAGGGCGGGGAGGGCCCAAGTAAAATAAACGGTGTGATGGCATGCTTGGATGTCTTTTTTTGTTTTTGTGATTTACGTCCTCCAACGTTAAGTCTTATCGGGTGAAATGATGCCAAATGAGCCCAGGGCCCATAGAGCTTAGAATTACCTGACATTTGTCTTTCAGGATAAGGGAAAACCCTGGAAAAAAACTTATCCAGGTAACTCACCTTGACCGAGATTCGAACTCTGGACCTGTTGAACGTGAGGCAGACACGCTACCATCTATGCTACCGAGGTAGGTGCTTGGATGTTGTCTGGGTATCATTTGACTGCTGTTGCTTGGGTTTTGCCTTTTTATACTAAAAAAACACTACAATGTAATTATAAAAATAATATAATATTTTCAATTGAAAAGACTCAAAATTTTGCTAGTATAACCGACAAAGGCCAGTACAATATTATAACAAAAAAAAGGCATTAAAATATATTTAAATTGAATACAGCTTAATGTTGCCCCAGGGCAATGGTACGATGTTTCAGTAGCCTCATATTGCAAATATAAAATAAATGGCATTTTTAATTGCTATCATGCCTTTCCTTGTTCCCTCTGGGGTATATTTTTCAGGTATAAAGAGAAAAAAATGAATAAAAGCAAATAAAAAAATTACTTGCATTATGCGACGAGCCATTTGTTATCCACAAATTTTAGGTAATATGCAAGACTACACTATTAAAATTCTAGTTGTCTAACTGAATTGTTGTATATGTGAAAGGAAAACTTACATAATTGATTTGCAAAAGTGGTAATAAAATGTGACACATTGTAAGCATTGTTGCTTCACAATAACAAGAAAGCCAACCCAGCATAACGGTACCATGTGCAGTACCGCTAGGCCTTCGAGGATTAAGATTAAAGGAAAAAAAAAAAAAAAAGAAAAAAAAAAAAAGCAGAATAAACATAGACCCAACAGCTTGAATTTACCACATTTTTAATCTGGATTGTAATGCAAGAGGGAAAAATGTTACAATACTTAATCATAATAGCTACTTAACATTTTGTTGAAATTTTATACTATTTTAGGAATTAAATGTGTTATATTGCTGGCATTGAAAAACAGAAGTATTTTGTTATTGCCATGAATAATTTAGTTATTGCTGGTTTTGTGATTGTATATTAGATTCAAAGATCATACTATCAAAGTCATACTATATTGTTTTACACTTTGTTTCTTCACATAGTAAGCACATTACTCATTAGCTCTTATGTCCACCTCAGCAGTCTCTCTGTAACTGTATGCAATTTTTCCATTGATGTGGCAGTCGCTCCAGATACTCCAGAAACCATTCTTTCTGAGTGCTGTGTACTCATGCCTTGACATCTGTTTCCAGTTCTTCAAAATCTTTAAAAGGGCGACTATGCAGAGGTTTCATGTTCCCAAACAAGTGATAATCACTGGGTGCCAAGTCTGGTGAGTGTGGTGGGTGTGGCAGCACAGTGAATCCCATTTGATCAATGGCAGTGGTGGTTTCTCAGCTAGTGTGGAGATGGGCATTGTCATACTGCACACCTTCAGCCCATTTTCCTTGAGGCTTTGTTTGAATGGCACGACGTAAGTGCCTAAGGGTTGCCACATATGCTGCACTGTTAATCATGGCCCTAAATTCTAGCCAGTAAATGAGTATTTTGCCTTTGTGTCCCAGAACACTGTAGCCATTGCTTGCCAGCTGATGGCACTGTTCGACATTTCTTTGGCGGTGGACTGCTCTTATGCTTCCATTGCATCGATTGTTTTACTTGTGGCTCATGGTAATGGAGCCATGTCTCATCACCAGTCACAGTCCTCGACATGAAGTCTGCTGGATCTTAAGCATGGCGTTGCAAAATATCTCTGCACACGTCCACATGCTTCTGCTTTTGGTCTGCAGGCAAGAGTTTAGGCACCCACTTGGCTGACACCTTCCCCAGCTGTAAGTGGTCAGGCATGATGTGCTGCAGGATGTTTCTGTTAAGTCCAATGGCTGCCTCCATTTCCTTAAATGTGATGCATTTGTTTACTTGGACGGCCTGTTCTACCTGGGCTATGTTGACTGATGTTGACATTGTCACATTCCTTCCAGAACTGGTCCCCTTTTCTGTCGATGTGCACCCCATTTTTCAACCATCCACCCAGTTGTAAACAGTTTTCTGTTCTCCACAGACTGCCACCAATTGTGTATGAATTTCTGCAGTGGTCCTACCCTTTTATTAGCACTGTCCTTGTTGGTTTCTTTCCATGTTGTCTGCTTCTACACTGACAGTGTTGTTACGAACTGGGCTGTAATGCGTGCATCCATTGTCTGCTACCAAGCGGTGGAACAAAATGCTAGTTACATGTTACTGCCCCCTTAACTGAACAGTGAACCATATCTAGCAGAAAAAACAAAGTGTAAAGCAATATAGTACATCTCTCATATTAACAGAATATTGCCAGTAAGAAACCTAATTGAAGTTTGAAATCATTAATAGTGTGTTTGTCATTCTTAACTGCTCACATCACTTTGGCAACTTTCCTGGTTACCATTGCATTTGTGTGAATGTTTCATTTAGCCCTTTTTTTTTTTTGTTTTTTGTTTTTGTTATTGTTTTTGTTACTTATTCTTCCTCTGTTTTTCCTTCACCTATCATAATTGCAAAGTGTGGAGTTTTCTTTCAGGATTTCATTCTTATCTAGTTTTGCTTTAACCAGATATTTTATTTTTCCTGATATGTGTAATATCTAATAAACTTTTCCTGATGTCTCTAAGGAAAGAATCCAAGGACAAATTATTATTGTTGCAAGTAAGAGAGAGAGGGAGGGGGAGAGGAAGGAGGGAGAGCACAAGGTTCTATAAAATCCATTTTACTATAACCTACTGATTGGGTCTCAAAACAAGTTACTCCCGAAGTCTGGAAGAGACTTGGGGTGGAATGGTATTGATAATTACATTAGTATATCAGAGACCCACCAGGGCTTACCTTGGAGATGTGTATTTGCATATGGCTGAGGATGCAAAGCGAAGAGTAGCCACTGCTGGTTGGTGGCATGACGAGACCAAATATAGCACCAGCATGAACTCTGGAGAAACTAGACTTAATGAGTGACCTGTCGCATGTTCCCTGAATAAACTTCCAGCATCAAGTCCTTCAGCATGATGCCCAGCTTAAAGTCCATCAGAAAGTCCCCCTGTGTGCTAACTCAACCAAGATTAAATAGGGGTCCTACCCAAAAGCCACATCAGCAATTCCCATGCTATCTATTATTTTCCTCCCAAATATTGCACCATCTTGTGCAGTCATTGTTTACATCATTGAGAACATGTTGAGACCTGCTACTGGCCACCTGTGCATTATTTCTCTTGATCAGCAGGATGTGTGATTCACCAGTGCCAATCAGCAGAATTTAAGCTTTACCATCAACAAACAACTTTGCCCAAACTCAAGGTACAGAAAATGAATTTTAAATAACAATGATTATTGTAATTTCTAAGTCACGCTCAGCCTATATATGCAACACTATTTCAGTTATCTTTGTTATTTAACATGTAACTGTTTCCAACATTCAATAATTGATATTTTAAATTCTAGGCTGCTATTGATGGCCTGCTAGATCCATTGGTTTCAATGGATGACTTAAAACCATGGCAACACCAGTGTATCATCAAGGCATTTCTGTACCAAGAGCAGCAACAGTTGGCACTCTCCTACATAAGAGTACAGCAACCACCTCTAAGAAATATTGAGGATATTAGGTAAGCATTTATTTTATTTGTAAGTTTATTTTCTAATTTTTTAAGAATACAGTCTTTTCTTAAAATATGGTTAAGGAAAGTCTTAAACCCTTTATGCCAAAACCTCCCTTAAAGATCCTGTGAGAGGAGCTATGGGTTGAGCCCTATGTAAAATGTTTCACATATTAAAATTTGTAAAACAATTTTTTTTTTTAAAATATTTGCTGTAATTTCTCTACTACAATATTCATAATCAACTTGAAGGAGGATTGAATAAAAATCCACATTTATTTTATTCAGTAGTCTCTGAGATCTTGGTTTGTTAATAATAATGGTACAAATGTACAGAGTACTGTTAATCTTAAGGACATTTTCCACGCCAAGAGGACATAGTATGGCATTCCTTAAACAGATATCTCCTGCTGAAGCAACTGACCAGTAATCATGTTAAGTTTCAATAAGAATGTATCACCACTGTAGTTTCTTGAATATCCTTGCTTTAAAATTACACATACTTGAACTCTTCTCATTTACATACTTAATTCCTTTTTATCCCAGTTTTCTCAAAAGATAATCCAAACTGAGATAATCCATTCTGTTTGCTGCTTATTAGGTTTAATTTTATGGAGTGAGACAATTATTACAGGTATGTCACTATAGTCAATAACTCTGGTACACCATATTCAAAAGTTGTGTTCATTTACTTTACTATTTGTATTGTAGGGTTTTGTGTCAACTCATACATTTTTTTATACAGCCACATGTATTTATTATGTATTTATATCCGGAATTGTTCAGTACTACTTTTCCTTGATGAAAGTTATGAACTAGAACAGCTATCATTGATCTGACATATATGCCTAGAAATGAAAATTATAAATATAATTTTAGGATATACTCCAAGGCTCTTTTTGATGTGATTCAAAGCTTCCTGTATGATGAAAATTATGTCACTTAAATATCTTGCATTCTTTATGTATATGTGTGCGTGCGCGTGCGTGCACGCGTGCATGCATGCGTGCATGCGTCATGTTAAACTGCTTTGCAAAAACTAGTGCCTTCACCTCTAACATTTTTCCATCGATGGGAACATTTTTCTCACAATGTTAATTGAAACAGACTATGACATTTTTCTAAATCAGCAAAATGTCCTGTTTGTATTCTCTTTACCTTTTGATAGCTGCATCCAGGTGTTGATACGCTCTGTGTATCCTCTTCATTTTTAATTATGGTTTTCATTGTGGAGTAAGGTAGGCGCAAATGGTGGACAACACGGCGCTGGGGCGGGTTTTATCCGGGACCTCCGGTTTCCCCCGCCATCTCATTCCACCGGTGCTCCATCTTCATCTCATGTATCATCAGTGTCACCGCCTGTGGTGTCGTATGTAGTAAAAGCGGGCATTAAACACTACACACACACACACACTTGACTATTCTTCTTTGTTTCTTCAGGACTGTTTTTAAACTCATCCAGAATTTGTTATTTTCACCAAGAGTTAAGGATTTTCTTGTTTTTTTGCTTGCTGCTTGATATTCATACATGTTCTTCTCCTGTTTGTATCTCGAAACTCCACTTAAAATAGATAAATGACTGCTGGAACGATATGACAATGAAAGGATAAATAACAATGAAAACAGCACACTAGCAGTACTCAATTTAAAGCAGAGAAGTGACTATTGGAACCAAGGCTAATACAGGAACGATATGACGACAATGAAGTGATAAAATGACAATGAAAACTGTAAACCGGGCAGTTCCAAGCATACCACCACTAACAATGAAAAGATAAATGATAATGAAAACAGCACACTAGCAATACTTAAAGCAGTGAAGCTATTGGAACCAAGGTTAATAGATTGTTGGAATGATATGACAATAAGAAAATGATAAGCAACCATGAAAACCACAAATGATACAGTTCCAAGGCTATACACAGCAAGCATACCACCATACATTTTTTTAATAACATATAAATGGGTACATTTTGAAGATAAATGTTGTGTTCTGGGCTTATGGGCCGTGGTCTAGAATTTCTTAAGTGAACCAACGTTTCATCAGGAACTGCACCTAGCAGTCTGCTGTAGAAGTCAGAAGTTACAAAGTTACAAATACAAATAGTTCTATACTGAGCAGCCTAAAGCATACTGAACAATGTTATCTTATTACTGCATTTACATGGCCATTATGTTTCATTGCAAATGGGGCCTAATGATCTAAGGAGAAACTAATATGGTATTATGTTTTTTTATAATTTTAAATAAAATTTTAAATTGATGAGTATTATAATTTATAAATATAATGCAGGGAAAATGGAATTGACATAGGGGGAATACAGAGAAAACAAGGTAAAACAGATTTAGAATGCGTGGAGAGTGTGCATAAAGAAACATTAAAGAGATGTGTTGAAGTTGTGTATGTGTGTGTAAGAGAAGGGATTGTAAGTAAGCATTGTGCTAATGATTTTGGTGAGAAATAAAGCAGTTTAAGGTGAACTTTGTGGTTTTTGTTACATTATGAATGGACTTGCAAAAAGAAATAGGTATAGAATTATTTGCATTAAATTTGGTTGCTTATATTCATAAATGACAACATTTGTAGTAAACATTAAATGTTTATCCTGAATGTGTGAATACTTCTCTAAATGAGTGTATCTCCTTTCTCTGAAGGTTATTCAATGAAGATTGAGACTGACTTTATAAATTCGTAGGAATATGATCAAATCTGCATCTGTAGATAAATACATACCTTTGCTAGTAGATACTATTAATTATTATTGTTAAGTTGCATTTTTTCTGAGCTCCTGTTGTGCAAGTAGTGGCTTATAGTTAATAAGGAGTGAAGCTACCTCCAAACTATGGAATGTTGGAAATGAAAGAACAAAGCTATTCTGTCAAGTTTGTGTTGTTTAAAGGAAGACTGGTAACAGATCTTGTAGAACCTATTGGCCAATAAACAATATCTTGTTCTTAACGTTTCTGTTGTCATTAACCATTTAAAAAGTGGAAGGGAAAGTTGTGATTTGGAATGAGGCATTGGTGAACACATCTTTTTTATTATAGTGGAACAGTACCACACATCAGGTCCCTAGAGGTCAAATGGTGACAGTAAGCTATTATTATAATGTTCTTCATTAGCCGGTTAAAGATCACATCCCAAAAGGAGGAGAGATCTGGTTGGCAACTGGGAGTTTCACCACGACAACACACACCCTCGTGTAGCTATGTTTCTGGTCTAGAAAGGCATCACCATCCACCCCATAGTCTAGACCTGGTACTGTGTGACCTTTCTTTGTTTTCAGTTGCCAAAAATTATATTAAAGGAGGATGGTTTGACACTGTGAATAAAGCAGTGAAGGCTTTATAGGAATTTTTAAGTATTTAAAATTAATGGGTTTGAGAAAGTCTCCTGAAAATGAATGATAAGGTGGGACAAGTATTTTCCACTTAATGGAGACTTCATTGAAATAAAATAGACCTCGATTGAATTCTTGATAAAGGTTTTATAGCATCAGTCTCAAACTTGATTGAACAAGTGTTGTACACATTTATATAAACTATAACCAAACAATTCTAAATAAATATCAAATTTGTGTTATAATAAGCCACTTTGAAGTAAAATAAGTACATATAAAGTTTTGTTTGTATGTTATCTTTTTATTCAACATTACCCAAACCAACTATTATGAAACTTGGTATATAACAGTTGGTGTTTTGATGAACCACAAAATAAGAAAGAAAAATATTAGTCTGGCTTATCATTGAGGATTTTGGGGAAAAACAAATTGCATAACAGAAGTTTATAAGCATAATGATCCTCAGAAGTTTTGCTCGTCAAATGTTGGTTGATTAGCTCATGTTATGCAGGTGGCAATGAAGCCATTATCTCTTTACACTCCAGTATTTTGATGGTATTTTGCTATGTTGACTAAAGGTTGGGCAGCGGAGTAGGTGGTTTCCATCCACTTCTTCTTTAAGTGAACAGAAAGAACCAGAGGAGATTTCACTACACCAATCCTGAATAAATGTTTATTGAGATCAAATGTTGAGACAGTGAAAGATTTGCATAAATGTTTTACAGTTAGATGATTGTTCAAAAAAATTATGCATACATTTTGAAATGTTCAGTATCATGGTCATGAAATTTTAAATCCATTTTTTGAAACGATTCCAAGGTCTAGAATCCTGAGGAAATATAGGGGATATGCAATACCAGGAAATTTTTGGTTCTCATATCAATGTTTTATCATGAAAATAGTGTATGTTTTGAAGCATTATAACAATAAGTAAAAGGTACAAGTTTGGTTACTATTACAATTTTTATTAACATTTGATAAAAAGTAGTTTCATTACATTTTTTGAAAACATTGCATGATGTGTATGCTGTCAGAGAGGGAGGGGTTAAAGAGGAAAAGGGGATGTGAGTAAAAAGTAGTGAGTGAGAGGGGAGAAGGCGAGAGAAAGGAGAGTAGAGTCTACCAATCAACGCACCAAGATAACTGGAACTGTGGGTTCTAAGTATTAAATAACTAGCTATTGTTTTCTCTGTATTTTCAGATTAAATCTGACAGTTCTGTTGGTGAATGGTCTAGTACATGAAGCATTCCAGTTTCAGCGACAGCATTCCAGTGATATAAATTCAACTGATTTATTAAATCATTTTTTTAACAGTAAGTAACAGTGAATTATTCTCCTTTTAGGAGATTATAGGCTGTAGTGTAATTTAGTGATTTGTGAAGAATTTGAGTTGATTAGTATAAATGATATATGTTGTTACATATGGCTTTATTTTGGAAATCAATCTATTACAATATATAGGAAACTAAATAATCATAATTGATTATATTACAAGTTATAGTTAAAAGTTACAAAGTTACTTGCATCTGTGACAATCTTAAGTCACACGTGCCCCCTGGGTGGTGCTAAATGAGTAACAGCAAATGGCAAGTAATGAAAAAAAAAAAACAAAAAAAAACAAACATAGAATTTAAATTATATATAATGTTCTTAATCCACTCAAATTCTTTCTGAAGAAAAATTGTTCTTTCTTCTTGTCATTCTTTGCAATGATGCAGTGGGTTAGAGTGTGGTAGCTTTGGTTCTGGGTTAGATATCTCCCTTAGGTGTGGAGCTTTAATGGCTGAATATTTTTTTTTTCCGTTCAATTCATTGGACTACTGGTAGAAGATAGGGGTGTCACAAAAGATCTTTAGGTCGAGTTGTGAGGGCTGTTGAGCACTCTCCCATCTTAATTTATTAGAAATAGGAGGTAAAATTGCATAAGCAAATATTGTTTTTACTCAAAAATAAGACTTCCATTTTTTAACCAAATTATAGCCGAAAAATCAGGAGGGTCTTACAATCACATACTTTGGGCTGCAAAGAGATTGAGTTGCTCTTTTGGTGGCTTTAAGTTTATCATTCTGGTTTTGCTGATAACAAATCATGTTTGGTTTCACCAAATATTTTTGACCGCTGCTCGTACACCATTTTTTTTCAGCAAATTTCAAAACATCTAACTTAAAACCTACAGTGAAACTTTTCAAGAGTTATGTTACTGATAACACAGACAAAACAAAGAGAAACTCACTTTCAGTAAAGCTGCTGCAGTTTTAACCAAAGATTTTGTTTTACTAAAATGGTAAGAAGTAAGCAGGTAGTAAGTAATCTCTACATACAATTTAGAAGACTTGTCATGTTTTAAGTAGCATAAATATAACCTTTTTTTAAGTGGACACCAGTTTTTTGCTTGTAATGATGGTTACATCATCCACTCACTTTAACCCCCAGTATGTCTGGAGGGCCACACCTGTCTTTGGTTAATGGGTCCATCGGTCCTGGCCGAGAGGAGTTTTAAAGTCCATCGGCTTTTCTCACAAGCACCAATTGTGGAACATTTGTACGCCGTGACAGGCCAGCGTAAGAGATGAAGTAGCATTTCCTCTATTTCTAATGTAGTTATACAACAAACAAATTTTTAATTTTGAAAAGATTAGCTGGAGTCAAGTGGGGCAGTAATCGGGAGACACTGAACACCACATACAAAACATTCATCAAGCCAATACGTCTTTATAATGCAGAGGTAATAATTTCAGCAAACTGTTCTAACATAAATCACCTAGAACTATGCCAAATCAGGCCCTGCGACTAATAACTGGTGCAGCAAAATCAACTCCAATCATGGCAATGCAAGCCGTAACTCGGAACTATCCAATACATCTAACTTTAGAGGAGCAGGCACTAATACAACATGAAAAAATGTTGCGGTTAAAAACAACAAAATGGGAGAAAAGATTACTACAACCAATCAAGATGAAACAGAAACAAGTTTCTTACACAAAGTTATGCAATTAAAAACAGATCTGAATCTTCCTAATTCTAAAGAAAACATTTTAATCAAAGAAAACCCAATTAATATTCAATTAGATTTAGAACAAATAGTTACAAAATCTGAAACTTCCAAACCTGTACTAAAAGCACTAGTATTAAAAACTGTGAACAATAGATACCCACCCGAAGAATGGTTACATATGTACACAGATGGATCTAACTTGGACAACAACTCAGGAGCAGGAATTAAGTGTGCACTGTTCTCATTCTATCAACCAGCAGGATACCACACAACAAATTTTGATGCAGAAGTAACAGCTATTCATATTTCAGTCCAACATCTTCTATACAGAATAGATAAATTTAAAAAAGCTGTCATACTTTCTGATTCTAAAGCTTCATTATATGCAGTAAGTTCATATAAAATGAGGTCAATCCAAATTAAAGAATGTCACAAAATGATCCAACAACTTCAAAAACTACAGAAAAGAATTATATTACAGTGGATACCTACACATTGTGGAATTGCTGAAAATGAATCAGCAGATTTTCTTGCCGAAAAAGGTTCAAATTTAATTCAGAACAAAAGCAAAAACGTACCCTTTACATCCATAAAAAGATCAATTAAAAATATATATAAAAGCAAACAAAACCAATCTAACAAAGCCAAAGATAAAAAATGGAACATTTTAATTAAAAATCCAGAAATTATTCTAGAAGTCCCACATAAAGCTGCAGTAGCAAATTTTAGATTACTTACAGAACATGATTATTTGGCCAAACACTTACACAGAATAGGAATTTATACAAGTCCAAATTGTCCTCTGTGCAACAAAGAAGAGGAAACGACTGAAGAACATCTTCTAACCTGTGAAGCCCTACCTGCCGGACCCACTACACAGAAATATTGGAGAGCAAGAGAGCTAATGGCTTCATTGCCAAAGCCTAGCGTTTGAAAACAACAACAATTTAGAAGATGCTGCTATTAGGCATGTGAAAGTCAGTGTCTTACCCTCTCTCACCAGCTATCTGCTCCTTTCTGTGCAAACAAGGAGAGGGTAGAACTTGGCCTTGATCAACTGTTTGCAATAACTACCTGTATATGTACAGTATCAAAGTAATTCAGAATTACAGTGTGTCTTGGAATTACAGTATGTCTCAAATTAATGGACTGGGTCTAACATTTGCACATATATTTTGTTTCCTATAATTTTCTTGCAAAACTTGGTGGGTCTTATAATGGAGAGGGTTTTATTTTCGAGTAAATACAGTAGGAAGTATCATTCAGGTTGAATATATACTGCAAGTACTATTACTGTGATGTCCCATGGTTGTTAAGAGAGAGAGCCATCTGTCTAGATGTGAGTCCATTCATTATCTGGATATCTTAAATTTGTTTTGTTTTCAAGGGCAGATGCTTTAGCTTCAATAGAAGAATGTCCTCTCTTTTTAAAATCTGCAATTTGATCGTTGTATTCTAATTCATTGATGTTCAGTGGCTTGTTAAGAAGCATGAGAGATTCTGTTTTGGATGAGTAATCTAGTTCATTTCTTAGTTGTTAAACTTTTCTATGAAGCCTAATTGAGTTTTTAAACTGAAAGTAGATGTGTGGCATTTTACTCATTTTTTATTCATTGTAAGTCTCAAGAGCTTTTGATACGTTAAAAGGATTTGCATTTCTAAATCTGTCATTATAAATCTATTACAGGTAAATGCTTTTAAGGTCATTATTGAAGTACTTTCAGTAGTCCCAGTAATTAACCTAAGAGCTTGATTTTGTGTGCATCTTTGATTTTGTAATTATGTTTTTTCCAGGTTAATTGCTTGTCAGACAATATTCCAAGATGTTGAGCATTTTCTGTTCTAGTTAATTGGGTATCATAATTTAAAGCAATATTGGTTTATTATAATTTTGAGTTGAACTAATACTCAATGCTCCACTTATTACTAGTATTTACCTACTCTCTGTTTCATATAACCTTGCCCGGCTGAAATGTATCACTCCGCGTTCAACAACCCTCCCCCTCGCCCTAATTGGCTAATCTTTCGCATCATACGCCATAGGCAGTGCCTTCCCGTCACATTTCGTAATAATTGCCGGGAAGATAAATAAAATCATACAAAAATCATACAAATAAGGATATGAAGGCATGCAAAAATACAAGTTTATAATGAACTGAGCAAATTGAAACAGAATGGCTGAGCAATGAAACTGAAAGAGTTTATAATGAAAGGCCTTCGGCCTTTTCCACTGGAATTTTTTAAACCAGCACACATACCTTTCAAAGATGCTTGTCTTTCAGTCTTAAAAGTCGTGTCACACCATACTTTACTTTTCGTGTGTTCTTCGTGTATATTTAGCGATTTGTATCTCGGTGCAGTGTGGTTGTCAAATAGCGTCTTCGCCACACAGCAATATCACCTCTGTCTTTTAGCACATTTTTCTTGCCTCTTTTTTCATTCACAAATCCCAGCTGTATAAGCAATCTGCTGAAATTTGGTAAATTTGCATCCTCATTTACAGCAGACGAAATGTTACTTATGTTAGGGAGTTCGTTTCTAAAGAAAAACTACACACATGAAGACGCACAACACTTTTCACGTATTTTCTCCGAGCACACACTTTTGTTTATTCCTGCTTTTGCCTGGAGTGGTAAGTTTTCCTGTTTCCTCAATTTCGTGTCGCGATGTTCCTACGGATCTAACACTACACCTGTAACTTCAGAGCCCAGCTGTTCGACTTCTCTCACTGACAAAGACGGATTCTTCTCTGTGAGTGCATTAAACACATGCAACACAATTCTTTTTTCGCCTGTTTGTAAATAATTATCCTTGCGATACTTAAGCGAAAAACTGGCAGTAGACTCTGCCATTATACATATAATACATGCGCAATAAATGATCAATAAAATAATTTAGCTCCCGCACTTTCGAATGGCGATGCATGACTAATCCAGTTCAAAACAAGGTCAGTGATAAAAGTCTTATAAACAAATGTCACCACTACCGCTAAATCACATGCTATCGTGCCATGTGCTTGAGAGCAAAGGAACCTCCTCTTTACTTTGTTTAAGAATTAACATGCATTTCAGATAAATCAACTCTGTTGCGTAATATATTTAATTAAAACAGTTACGAAAATATAAATTTGACAATTCTCTTCCAACATATAATGATATATCACCATGTTAAATAACGAACTAATTTTTACCGCACGACAGTCATTACCACAACAGCAACCAATGAGAGGTGATTAGGTCATGTGACCGTTAAGAGATACTGGGCAAGCTTACGTGAAACAAGGTATAGAACACATTTCGTTATGATCTTCCAAACATTGTCAGCTGTTGTCGACTAATGTTGTTAGGAAGATCCTAACGAAACGCGTTCTAGGTAAATGCTAGCAATAAGTGGGGCATTGAGTATTAGTTCGACTCAAAATTATATTAATTTTGTACTTCATTGTATCATAGCCCTTACGCAATGGAGAATAATATTGCTTTGTTTCATTTTTAAGGAAAAGAGCTGAAAGTTATGTTTCACAATATTTACTGTCATGAGGTTTTTATGACACTATAATTTAAGTGTATTCAGAGAAGTTGAACATTTGTGTTTAGAATTTTAAGTTTGTATGATTTCAAAGATTTCCAAAATCATCTGTATACAATGCTGTGTTGATACCTGTTGGAATTACTTGGGAAGATCATTTATAGATATTGAATAGAGCGGAGCTAAATATTGCAATCTGAGGTAAACCTGATTGGGTGCTTTTGAATGTTGATAATGTTGAACATAGGAAGTTGCACAATATCTTATCTTTCTGAGACAAATTCTGATATCCAATAAAGCATATTATTTTAAATTCCCATCTGTTGTAGCTTCTTGATAAAATTACATCTCCATATTGTGTCATATGCAGATTTCAGGTCATTAAATAGGGCTAAGGTATCTTCTTTTCTATTAAATCCTCTAATTTCTTGATTTAATTACTTGCTCACTGGTTTTATGGTTTTTCCAGAAGCTAGCTTGGCAGGGTGTTAGGAGACTGTAGTGTTAAGGATACCAATTTAATCTGGCTGAAAAATCTACAATTTGTGCTCGTATATTGGTTGAATATGCGAGTGATATCTGCTGGCTAAAAAATTATTTAAAGTTAGAAAAAGTGCCTAAGTGATTTGTTATGAAATGACAGTAAGAAATTAGGCCATTTTTTAGATAAAGTAAAAAACTCCTAGAACTGAACAGTGAAAAGAGAGAACATAGATAGATACAATAGTGAGTAGTTATCAATAAATATAAAAAGAAAAATAGAAGTATGTATTTAAAATATAAATAATGAATGACAGGCACTGAGCCTTGGCTAAAGTCGCATTATATTAAAATGGAATTTGCATAGCAGAAATAAAATATTTATTCCCTTCATAGCTCATAATTATTCATGAGATAATTCATTAAGGTTTTATTTTTTGATTATTATTTAAAAATATAAGATTTGTGGCAGGAAAATCAGTCATTAACATTTTGTTTTATCATCTCCTGTTTAGTTTGTCAGCAAATTAATCAGCTTGGTCTGATACTGCAGCTACCACTGACACCTATTGAAGAAGATGCATTTATCAATTTTCTCCAGAGCTGCCAAAGTTCTTTGGCTGATTATATGAGAGTGATGTATTATTTAGAACGTTCCAGGTAAGTTTCCTGAATTCCATATTGGATATAAAGATACACCATGTTTCTCTGAACATAAGATGACATCCAAATGCAAGATTAACTACTCCCCACACCTGCCAATTTGTTTAAGGACTCTAACATCTTTAAAAATGAAAATAAGAAAGAAGAATATACATGATAAGCTAACTGTATAAAGCAATATTTGCAGCAACTCTGCAGATAGTTTTTGTGTAGTGATATGGTTAAGGTGGTTTAAAATTAGGCAATATTCTTGAGTGTAGATTGATGAAAATTATAATATACATTGGAATTCTTTAACTGCTTCACCAATGGCCATTTAACTCCTTCAGGGGCCGGAAACGGATACCCAATAAACAGAAAAAGACATTTAAATTGTTAAATGCTGTAAAAATGCATCATAAATACAATTCCATATCTTCCATATTAAGTTATTTAAACAAAACAAAAACTGGTTTAAAAACCATTAAAGGCAGTATACATCTACAGTAACAAAAAGGTGGAGACTACAGTAATAAATCGTTCAAATTTCACTTCTTTGTTTCACTGTAGCAAAAGCCATTCTTTGTGCCGAACGTGCCTAATATTTGAATCATTTTGTTTTGTGTGTATACGTACGAATGTATGTATGTATAGCTACGCAAGCGACTTCTCCAGTTCAAGGTTTTAGCTTTTAGTTAGAGTACTCTTGTAGAGTAATAGCATACATTCGACTCGTAAAGAGGATTTGCGCTTCAGGATGGGATACAACTTGTAAAGACGAGCATAGGCTTGATTTAGATTGCTTTTGATATGTGTACTCCATGTCAGCTGACAATCAAAGATGGATGCCAAGATATTTGACTGCACATTCAAAAGGTAACCAGGCGACTTCAGTGTTATAGAGTCATATATTTGCCAGAGCAGCAGGCCTGCGCAAGGTGAAAAGCTTAAGAAGCCATTTGATTAAGTGCGATATGCCAGCAAGATAACCAGTGCAGGAAAATGTCCAGGGAAGATTGTAGGGTTACAACGGTAGTTTCAATAGAGAAGTGCGAGGTAAAGATGATTGTATCGTCAGCAAACAGTGCGGTACTTGTTGTAGGAAGTTCAGGCTTGTCAGCAATATATAGACTGTAAAGAAGAGGTGCAAGGACGCTACCCTGGGGCATGCTGACTATAATAGTATGGGGTGAGGAATGCATTGAACCAAGATGCACAAAAAATTGGCATTCGTGAAGATAGCTTGTAATCTAGCTAAGTAAGTAGAGTGGAAGACCTAGGTCATGTAGTTTATAAAGGAGGCCATCGTGCCACACTATCAAATGCCTGAGTGAAATCTAGGAATGCTGCCACAGTATGCTCTTTGGCGTCAAAGCTACAGGTAATATGTTCAGTAAGTCTCAGGAGCTGGTGAGTACTATAATGATGCTGTCTAAATCCAAACTGTTGGGGAGGTATAACTGCAGTTTCAGAGAACCAAAGAAGTCGTTTTTGAATGAGCTTTTCCAGAAGTTTGGACAGAGTTGGTAAAAGACTAATTGGTCGATAGCTCTGTGGGAAACTAGGAGGTTTGTTAGGTTTTTGCAATGCAATGATCTTAGCAAATTTCCAGGCTTTAGAAAAATATCCAATGCAAAAAATTGCCTTGTATAAAGAAGCCAGAAAGCCGATGGTCTTCTTTGTGAAGTGTTTCAATACAACTGGTGGAATAAGATCGTTTCTAGGGGCCTTCTTACTGGGCAGAAATTGAATAATAGATCGTACCTCGTTGGATGAAACCCATTTAATGGCAACGGAGCCGTAGGCCGGGATGTACTCAGGCGCTCCTGAACATGTGCAGTGAAGGCAGGATCAGAGGCCGAATTATGTGTGAACGTAGATTCAAAGTAGGCAGATAATGTTTTGCACTTTTCCAAGGTGGTGTTGCTGATTAGATTGTTGACTCGAAGCGGCAGCATTTGAAGCGGTTCCTGGAGTATCTGTTTGGCCACTTTCCAGAGCAAGCTGTCTGTAGGACAGATAGTTGAGACGAAGTGTTGATAATTGCTGTAATGGTGCTCATCCAAGGCATGCTTAACCTGGCGAATGAGTTGGTTAAGATGTTGTCGTTGCCAAGGCTCCCTATGGCATTGCCAAAGACAATGCATTTGGTGTTTAGCTCGAATCATCTGGAGAAGGTGATCTGGTAACCATGGTGATCTGGTGCCATGGCAATAAGAATGGTGTTGAATGGCACATTTTACAGAGGTGTGAATCACATCTCGAAGATAAGCTACAGCTGAATCAATATCTGTAGGGGTAGTAATAGTGTGAGGTATGTGTAGAAGAGTATCCATATTCCACTGGAAAGCAGTCCAATTGACAGGCCCAGTGATAAGGTGCTCTCGTGGCTGTGTTAATATGGGATCAAAGGAGAATTTAATAACCACCGGACAGTGATCAGAAGAAGACCTCTGGAAGAGGTTCCATGTAAACTGGAAGCATAAATTGTTTAAGAAGACCTATGTCCAAAATATCCGGTTGCACAGCATGATTGTAAGAATAAAATTGGCTCATTCGGAGCAATCACTTGAAGAGCAGAGTCTGCGTAGCCTGGAGTAGACAACGTCTATTGGGAGTGGTTTGACGACAGCCCCATGCTTCATGTTTACTATTTAGATCACCCAGGAGTATAGTGGGTTGGTTATCATTGAATAAATGTTGAATAGATGCAGGCTTTAGCCAGCAGTGTGGCTACTTATACGTGCAATAATTTTAACTGGAGAAACATTTGGTTGAGGGAGTTGCATACCCACAACTTCAAGATCAGGCACAATTGGGAGATAAACAGAATGATGTTGAAGATGACGTTTCACAAGGATGGCAACACCACCAGAGGCAATATTTGCAATTCTGTCCTCCCAATACATGAAATAATTTGGAATCTTGAAGGTTTCAGAGGCAAGCAAGTGAGTTTCACTTATGCAGGCAATATCAACATTGTGGTGATGTAAGAAAGCCGTGAAGGAGGATTTTTTCTCCCTCAAACCATTGGCATTCAAATTTAGCAATGTAAACTGAGAGAAGAAGCGATTATGAACTGCCATTACGCAATATGAACTCAAGAAAAGATATAATATAAGGAACTATGCGTGGAAGATAGGGAGTCAGAAATAAGCGAGAGCATTAAAAAGGCGCATAAGACAGTCAGGTTCAGGCTGTTGTGATGCTGTAGAAGAAGAAACAATGTCTCTGGGGCCAGGTGTGTTAGACGTTTCCTCATGGGCTTGTCACGCAGAGGACACAACACGGGGGGGGGGGGGGGGTGTTGTGGTGACATGGAGGGTGGTGACTGTTGAGGCTGGGAGCTAGCAGCTGCGAAGGAGTCCTATTTGACTCTCACCCAACAGTCCCTGGTGATGAAAGAAATGGTGACTTTTATGCTATCTTGAGAAAATATGAACATTCTTTGAAGTTGGCGGGATGATCACCTCCACAATAAACACATTTAGGCACAGCGGTTCGTGGAACAGTACAGTCTTTATAATGATGTTGACCATCACAGCGCACGCATTTGGGTGCAAGTCTACAATAGTTCTTAGTGTGTCCATAATGTTGGCATTTAGTACACTGAGGAGAGTGCGTGATGTACATAATTGATCCACTTGCACAATGCAATGACAGAGGCAAGTAAGATAAAAGATTTTCATACCAGTTTTGTATTTGTTTACTTCCACAGCACATAATGGCATGGGAGTCCTGTCTTTGTTGTACAGTCGATTTGCTTGTAGGATGGGATAGTTAAGTTTGACCAGTTCATCAAATATTTCTTCGTTGCTTAAAGAATACGGAACATTCTGTATAAAAGCAGTTAACTTGGTGTTATCTGGTGAGCGGAAAGTGTGGTACTGTTGTTTATAAGTGTCTAGGTGCTTAGTAAGTGCATGAAAATCACTGGTACTGGTGATATTGATTTTTACAACCGTGCCTCGAAGCTGAGTAGTGAAATCAGAGAATAGGATAGATTTCAAGTCTTTATTCAGTTGCTGATAATTATTAGTATAATTATTAGGATAATTATTATTCCACATTTGACGGCATGGTAAAAGAGGAGCTGGGCTCAGATAATTTTTCAGTCTCCATTGTTTCAAGAGTCGAAACGGTTATGCGTGGGAATATTGATAATATACCTAATTTCTACGGAATTACTAAGCCATTTTGTAGATATCAGTTCCAGACCTTCATGGCAGCGTTTTCGATCATTAGTTGTGTGTGAAGAGAATGTTGGCTCTTCCAAAACATCGAGTGAGGTAGCACAAGCACTTACAGTTGCACAGTTATGGGTAGCAGGTACTGTTTGCTGCAGAGGTGGTTGTTGTAGCTGGTGGTGTGATGAGAGAAAAACGTGTTGTGAAGAAGCCACTTGGTTAGAAGCTAATGTTGCGTAACAAATGTTAAGCGAAGCTCGCACTAGTTGACCAGTATCATCTGTTTCCATATTGGGAAGAGAAGGTGAAGACATTGTAGTAATGAAACACTAATATAAGAATTAAGGTCACTTGTCACTATGAACACACAGGCAAACCAAAAAAACTCAAACACTGCGCGACCATGAATGTATAAACAACCCTCAACCAGCCAGGAGGGAGGTAACGCACATCCTACCTGCACGGTGGCCAAGGGTGAACTTCTTTCTACACTTGCATTATTGTTAAACCACTGTTCTCCTAGGTCTTGTTTGAGTGGTTCAAACAAATGGTAGCTGTAGGGCAATTAATCTGGATTGTATGGATGATGTTCCAGAGGTGTCCTTATGCATTTTCTTTAGTTTTTTCAGTGTTGAAGCAGCAGTATGTGGCCTCACATTGTCATGGATAACAATGATGTTTTGTATAAAAATTATTTGTGGTTGGTTTATTGACACTCGTCACTTACTTTTTCATATATTTATGAGAGACTAGTTTCAAAGGCCCTGGCCTCCATTTTCAGTTGGGAAGAGATTGAAAATGGAGGCCAGGGCCTTTGAAACTAGTCTCTCATAAATATATGAAAAAGTAAGTGACGAGTGTCAATAAACCAACCACAAATAATTTTTATATTAATTTTGACGTCACTGTTACTAAATTCCTCCAAACACACATCAATGATGTTTTGGTTCAGTTACTGGCATTGCTTGTTGCAATGTGCAGCATTTTCTTCATCCAAAATGTGACAATAATAGGCTGCATTAATTGTCTTTTATTCATGAAGAAAATCCACCAGCAAAACCTATGGAGGGAGTTGAAGAGAGGTTGAAAGTGGAAGCAATGGCTTTTGAAACTAGTCCCTTGATAATAGAAAATCACAAGTGAAGAAGTGTCAATAAACTGACTACAAATAGTTTTTCCGATGGAGAAGGTTTCTAAGTATTTTTCTAAACTGGATTTTAGAATTTATTGGAGAATGGTTTTTCATTGTCTTTTAGCTTTATATTTTTATTTATTGGTTTTTTGGATTTCACCTTAATTTTGTACATGTAACTTATTTGTGATTTTATTTAGTATTTTATTAATTTTTTAATATTTTTTATATCTGGCTTTTGGCATGAATAGTTTTTTAAAGGGCACTGAGAACCGCTGCAGTTGGGCGCTCTTTTATTATGTATCTACCTACCAACATCTTGACAAAACCCCTCCTTAAAATTGTTACTAAACATCAGTATTACATTAAAATTTACATTTATATTTGATCTGCCCTGGTAATTATTTATGACAGAGGTTGTATAGTATATTGCCATGTTTAGTATGTGATTACTAGTCTCAACGGAATTAGATGCTGCAGTTTCTCTGATTTTCTGATAAACATGCACACACATACATTCATAGGAGTTCATCATGGTAATAACTGTCTGCATGGACATTGGTGTCAAAGCATTGTTCAGAAAATGAAATCTTGTATTGAATCTGTAATTGAATCTGTAAGAAAACTTTATGCCAATAGGGGATTTTTAGAATCTTTAAATATGTCTGAAATCTTTTAGGTGTGTGAATAAATTATTTATTTACTGACATTAAAAATGACTTATTGCAGTCAATTTGTGAGCATTTGCTCACAAACTTCTTGTTCACTCAGTTCAGAAGCTTGAAGTTTAATTTCATTTTTATGTGCTATTTGTAAAATATGTTTGTAAATTCAATAATGACTGGTTTGTTAATGTTTATATTCCAAAGAAAAACATATTGTATTTGGAGAAGTGTGGTGTGAGTTGTTTAGACCTTACTCTTGAGCTCCTTTACTGTTGACCATGCTTAATTGGACTGCTCAGAACCAATGAGCAGTATGTGCACTTACATCCTAAAGTGTGCATGAGGAAAGATAAACTTCCCATTAAAATTTTAAGCTGCACAAAGAAGTGTAACAAATCCTATTCCTACCAGTTTTGGCTTTTCTGAATCCTTTTTGTAAGATTTTTGTAAAATAATTGAGCTTCTATGGTAACATGTTAGAATGAGATTACAAAATTAATTAAAACCTAATTCATAAAACCTTATCCATAAAATGTTGAATAAGCTAGCTGGTGGTGTATATCCAAGTAACAAAATAAATAAAATAAAATCTGAATAGACCACCCCGGTACCTTGTAAACTATACCGAGGCATATATTCAAGTTTTCTATTTATTTCCAAAATACATGTCCAAGCAACAGTAGCAGCTTTAGTACCACATTTATCTGTATATTAATCATTTATAATTATTTTAATTTAATAAAAGGCAATGCCGTGGTCAATTGGTTAGATTGCTTCGGTCTCACCAAGGAAGCCCAGGTTCAATCCCAGATGACCACAAAGTGAGATTTGTGGTGGACAACATGGTGCTGGGGCAGGTTTTCTCCAGATTCTCTGGTTTCCCCCACCATCATTCCACCAATTGTTTCATAATCACCTTTCCAAACATTCATCGTGCCCTCATACTATCACTTCTCTCACCCTCACACCAGGCATCAGGCTGATCACCCATCCTGGTTCCCTCTCAGATCCAAAGCTTCGGTTCCTCAGACCTGATCATAAGGAATAGAGGAACAAGAATCCCCTAACACTGCAATAAGTGGTATACTAGGGATAAGAAGCTATTGAAATGTGGACACAGCCCATTAATGGTCTTTTGATAATTGTTACTTATGTTCTCGATATCTAATTCCATTTTAAGGTTAATACCAAAAGTATACAAATTGAAGAGTATTGGGGACTAAAAGCTGATATTGACCTTCACAGAAAATTAGTATTTCCATTTTTATCTTTAATCCTGCATCTCAGAGTAAAGTTTCAGATTTTTTTCGTGCATGTTTAGAAAATATAAGTTGTGAAAGCAAGACATCCCAAAATTTTTGGTTTTATATTTTGGAGAAAATATCGTTTATTTAGAAAAAATGTAATAATTGATTGGAAAGTTGTTTATAATCAGGAACAGAAATATTTAATGATCATGTAAATTTATTATATAAGCAAAATATATAAAAGAGAAGATTTTGAGAACTTTGCATTCTCATTCTTTTTACAGGATTGCTGAGGCAATGCATGTAAATGATATCATCCGTAACCGAAGACATAAATTGAATCCATTGAAAAGAAATAGAACTGAAGGTGGAACTAATGATGAGCGAGATACGATTGTGAAAGCATATGCTAACACTCTTCCTTCAATGACAAAAAGATTAGCTGAGCATTGTGCTCAACAAAAATCAGCACTATCTAACTGGAAGCAGAGTGAGTATCTAAAGGTATTATGTTAAACTTTATATATACATATTGAAAATTGTAGTACTAAGTTAAAAATTTAGTTATCTGTAATTTGGAATTTAATGAAATAATTTACATTATATTATTTTATCAGTTGCAAGACCAACACCAATGTCTGTTGATGTGCATCGAGGTGAATTACAACCATTTCAGTACCGATCATCTCTTCTGCAAGCAGCACTAGAAAAAGCTCGTGAAACATGGAGTCAGATGATACAGCCTCCAATGCCCCTCAGTACGTTGACAAATCAAAAAGAAAGTGACATGCTGGAGACAGTTCCTTTTCTGTGTACTCCTCGTGCACCTTCTGAAACTTTCTGCTTTCCAAGGTATGCAGAGTTTGCAAAAAATCATTTCTTAGAATGTATTTCAAGAACTATTGCTTTCTTCTTCAGTTGATCATCCCAGGATCAGAATCTTAAGTATAGTGAGATGTCATAAAGCACAACAGGTGAGTCTGAACAAATAATCTACATTACCTATGTTATCCTCTGTGGTCTAGACTTAACATGCTATCCTCTAGTTTCTAGGGGCAGGGTTTCAAACCTGATGGAAGACAAGTGTAAAAGTCCTTAGCATGACTTCCTTCAGAAAAATCTGTGCTGTCTATGTGCTTAAATTTTGTATTGCACATGTGGGACACA
The DNA here is from genome assembly GCA_030765055.1 of Mantis religiosa. Classification (NCBI taxonomy): domain Eukaryota; kingdom Metazoa; phylum Arthropoda; class Insecta; order Mantodea; family Mantidae; genus Mantis; species Mantis religiosa. Next base: position 77,382,126 of record CM060947.1, read on the forward strand.
ATTTTACATGCCAGTTAATTTACTGATATGGGGTTGTCACTTTTGAAGACTGGACTGTCCATCTGGATTGGGTTTGAACATACGAGTTCAGTGAGCCAGTGTCTAATCCATTGAGCCAGCATATTGACACTTCTTTCAGAAGTCAAGTAATTCAGTGGTCCTTTGCTGCTAACCATGCTGTTAATGTAAGTTTGCTGCACTTGAAAACCTGCAAACAAAGGAATTTTTGAAGCAATAAGGATTGTCAAAGGAATCATGAACATGATTTTATGAGGAATACGAGATTTAGAATACTAGCAACAGTAGTAGCTTCTTTCTTCTATGTTACAGTACTAATTACCTTCAGATTGGATGCTGCTGGAAATTTTAATTTAATGGTAGGTAACGTATTTTATTATTTGATGGTTTATCCTGAAAGTTTCTTAAGCAATTGCTTCAAGAAGCAATGTTGGGTCTGCCTGACTTTCAACCAGCAATAACACTTTTTTGTCCATTTAAGTATCAATGTAGTGTCCATTAAAAGTTTTAAACTGTTTTAAATGCTCTTTGCACCTGCAATTTTTTGGAGCTGCATTTTGCTAGATAGAATTACCCCATTTGCTTACTGAACCTGGAAGAAATGTGTGCATTTCAATTAAATAAGTCAGATTTTCTTCCAATCTCGTCTCTTTATGCTTTAATGTATGCTAGATTTTTTGCATACTACTTAACAAAATTTGATTAAGTTTTTGCTTATTTTTTTTTTTTTTTGTTAGTTTTTGTTTTTGCCTTATTTGTTGATGATTATAGATAGGTGAATGGTGTTTTCCCAATGACGATATTTTGGATGTAATAGAGAATTAACATAAGAGAGGGGGAGAGGGAGATTTGGAAATTATGAATATGTTATGTATGAGTAATCAGTTCCCATTAAGGATAGAACTTAACATTTTATGTGATATTAGCAGTGAAATAGATAACTCTGTCACTTATATTTTTATTATTTGACTAGATTATGTGCTAATTTCAAATGGTATTTCTATAAGTGGAAGGATGATCAAGCAGAGTTTTTTATGCAAAACTAAAAGAAGAAAGTAAAGGATTAAAGGAAAATAATTATTAGAAGATTATTAGAAGATAGAAAAATTGAGGAAAGTATAAGAATTGAGGAAATGGTTAAAAGAGCAGGAAACAAAATGAAAGTTATTAAAAGGAGATTTAAAAGTAATGACAATGAATGACAATGAATGCAGAAAAAATAAAAAAAAGGATGCAGAGGGAGTTATTGCATTGGAGATGATAGGAGATAAATTAGATAGGAAAAATCATTGTACAGAAAGATGAAGATATAATGTCTATTGGAAATAAAATAGCAAGAGTGAGGGGGAAAAGCTTAGCCAGAAGTTGAATAAGGCAGCAAAGAAAGGTGAGAATAAAAGAATCTGGGCAGTGGTAGGCAAAATGTTAATAGAAAAGAGGGAATAATGTCACAGCACCAACAATCAGGGCTATTCTGTAACTTTTGGTTAAGAATACTGCTAACAGTAGTTGTTACGGCTAACAACTGCGTGCCAACAAATATGGCTGGTTTTCATATCCTGTAACCATGCTTGTTATGGCGAAGGATCTTCTCAACCATGTTGTTAAGCATCTGGAGCGACTCATCACAAATTCATATGCTTTGCAGGCGTGTTTTGTTTTTCCACCGCTCTCAGCGCGCCAGTTCAAATAGTGCAATTGCGATCACTTAAAGACGTCCGTTCTATACAGACCAAGTTGGAATGCAAGCGAGCTACTAAGTCTTCGAAAGAGCAATGCAAATTATTTTTCATTAATGCAGAAGTAATGCCATTATTAACTCGACATAATGATTTATAAATATTGGAAAATATACTATTTTTAGGGTAGTACATAATTTTTAGTAAATATCATCTTATATGAACTAAGAATTTTAAACTTCTATTTGTTTGGTATATCAATGATTTATTGCAAAGCAATACAACAAATAACTTCTTTGCACTTCTTGAAGTAGAAACTAATAGCATAATTAAAATTGGATTTCGTATTTTCATTATAATAGTCTCCAACCAGTACCGGAATGAAGTATAAGCTCTAGGGCACCCTAAGCACGAACTTTCTACTTTTATACATTCTACTTAGCTGAAAAAATAGACCATTTCACAAACATTTCGATAATTGTGCGCCATATAAAATATGCCTTTCTTCATTAGGAATTAGCATAATTCGTCAGAGATTAGTTTTTTGTTGTGTTTTTGTTGTAATTTGCGTCCTCCAACGTTAAGTCATATCGGACGTGAATGAATTGGGTGAAATGATGCTCAAATGAGTCCAGGGTCCATGGAGCTTAGAGTTACCCGACATCCAGCTTGAAGGATAAGGGAAAACCCTGGAAAAAACCTTATCCAGGTAACTCACCCTGACTGAGATTCCAACTCGGGACCCCTTCAACGTGAGGTAGACATGCTACCATCTATGCTGCCAAGGTTGGCAGAGATTAGGTTAGGAAATTCTTCCACTCAAGCATACAGTGATAGGATGTTATATTCACACTTAGCATATACATATATTGTTTCACTTTACCAGAATTTATGTTTAAGCAATTGTCGCAAAGTAATGCAAACCTGAAGTAACAGCGAAATATTTGAAATTCTTTGCATTTAATAGCACTGTCCGGCAACTTTGCCGGTTTTTATGAAATATGAATGAACTGCATCCATGGTATACCTTCAAAGAGGTAGTTAATAAGTTTTTTATAAACTATCTGCTATACGAAAACATTGAGAAATACAGCTCAAAAGCTGAGCTGCAGGGCAAGATGTGAGTAAAGCTTTACTACCTGTATTCTCAGCTAAACTATTTTCTTGATAATTTTGGATCCTTCAGAAATGAACAAGGTGAATAATTTCAGCAAGAAATCAAAGAGATGGATAGGAGGTATCAGGGTCGATTGAACAATCCGGACTACTGTTGGTACTTGAAAACAGAAGTTCCTTAATCATGACTTAAACGTAAATCAGTGCAATAGACTTTCAGAGGAAATATAACTTCACACCTTATTTTACATATATACAGGTATTTCTATATATTTATTACTCAGAAAGTTTTCTTCTTGTATTCATTTTGTAATGCACGATCTTAGCATAAAAATGCCACTCTCAAATTATTATTTGTGATTTGTGAGAAAAACTTACGCCATAGAGAAAAATGCACAGCATGATTTAATTTAGCAGACCAAAATTAGTTGACATCACCTTTCAGTCGGAAACCGGCAAGAAAAGGTTATATTTTGCAGGAAAGTATAATTTCTTATAATTGTAATCAATACTGAAATGAAATACGAGTTCTGGTGAGTTTGTAATATACATGTTCTGTCTTCTACATTTAATTACAAAGAAACTTCTTTAATTTTGGATATTTGTTTGCTTTTGCATCAGCTGCTAAAGGAATGTGGAAGCTATAGTTTGTAGGACTTTCTAACCCAAAACAGCATTTCAAAGGTTACACGACAGAAAATTAAATGTAAATGCTTGATTACAAGATAATTCTGGTGGAGAAATAAATCTCAGAGTAAATATTTCTTCGATATGCTTTTTACCACCACGTAAATGACCAGAGATCAAAAGTTAGGTTAGGAAACTTTACATATTTCTCGTATAAGCATACACTTCATTATTTTTACACACAAAATTTATGGTTTCACTTTACGATGTACGAAAAGCATAAGGTTATCTATCTCCTGCAATGTTCTTCATTCCTTTGTGTTTCTAAGTCAATTTCCAGCAAGGAAAAAGTAGTATTGGTGGCATAACAACATGGTCTCGTCTCTTGTTATCCTTAACCATAACTTTCCTCTTCTCACAAAGATGTTATGGTTAACGATGTAACAGAATAAAAAATGGCGTGTGGCCAGTGGTTAGCGGCTTTAACAAGTGGTTCAGCTTCAATCATACGTTACAGAATAGCCCTCATGAGGTCCAGATTTTTTCAGGGAATTAAAATCTTGATCATGCAAGATAATTTGGTAAGCATCAACTTATGGAAAACAGAGTTGGTGGACAACAGATTTACACTAAGTGAAATAGAACAAATTAAGAAGTTAAAATATAATAAGGCATGCGAAATAGGTGGAATTTCAGGGGAATTTTGGAAAGCATAGGTAGAGGATCAAGAAAAATAAAAAATACTAGTTCGTATACTGAGCTTAATTTTTGAAGATGCTAATATATCCTAAAGGTTCGACTGTTGAGAATGGAAGCAACAGCTTCTGAAAGTATTCCCTCAAAAATTAAAAATGTGACAATGTTAAAAACCAACTACAAAATAGTTTTTTTCAATTAATTTGGATGTCACTGTTACTAAATTCTCCAAACATGCATAAATGCAGAGTATAACTCTTTCAGTTAACATGTTGGGTGATTACTGTAATTGAAATTTGGCCAACATCCAAAATATTATGCTTATGCAATTGAAAAGATTCCTTAAGTCCTGCACATAATTATCAATGAATTTTTTGTTCATAGTTACCACTGTAATACTGACACTTCTTGAACTGTAACAGTAGTTTCAATTTATGTTTATAAAATGTGTGAAAAATTTATACATTTAAAAAAAAAATGTGTAAAGTATGTGTAATTTTGTGATTGGCCATAGTAATAATTGTATTATGTAATGTGGTGACGTAGCAGTAAATCGGCCAATCATAAAAGTATTATAGGAGTAACGATAGTAACGGAAAATCAATAATCTTCAGAGATATGTGTTCTGTAATCTTGTTAGTGATGAGTAGACGTGCAGGAGTAAGGAGTTTTATGTAATTAATGGAATCTTTTTATTAAAGAAGTAAGAATTTATCGATATGCTGGAGGTAACATGCAGTGATTGACTAGGAAAGAAAGTTCAAGTAAAATGTAATCCAGATAATACAATTAAATTATTTGTTACAAAATTGGACTTCTCCAAAATTGTATTTATTTCACTCTGAACCACACCTGAAAACGAGAGATCCCATGACTCTTATTTAAAATAAGATGATACAATTGGTGACTGGAAGAAACTGATAGCCGCAAAAACTCACACGAGAAGAGAAAGAACTGTGCTTCCAACATAGAAATTTTGCTTCAGAACTAAACAGTGCACGTAAAGCAAGTAAGTGAGTTACCAGGTATATGGTGTCAATCACTCAGTTTAACACAATGGCATACTATTAACATCAAGTAGTTCTTGGAAAGGAATTCATATGCAAAGTTAATCCTTGTTTCACATAAGCTTGCCCCGTATCTCTTAATGGTCACATGACCTTATCACCTCTCATTGGCTGCTATTGCAGTATAGACTATTGTGCGGTAAAAATTATTTCGTTATTTAACATGGTGATATATCTTTATGTTGGAAGAGAATTGTCAAATTTATATTTTCGTAACTGTTTTAATTAAGTATATTACGCAACAGAGTTGATTTATATGAAATGCATGTTAATTCTTAAACAAAGTAAAGAGGAGGTTCCTTTGCTCTCAAGCACATGACACAATATCACGTGATTTAGCGGTACTGATGACATATTTGTTTATATGACTTCTATCACTGACCTTGTTTTGAGCTGGATTACTCATATATCGCCATTTGAAGGTGTGTATAATGGCAGAGTCTAACGCCAGTTAGAAAGCGGCGAAAAAAGAATCGTGTTGCATATGTTTAATGCACTCACAGAGAAGAATCAGTCTTTGTCAGTGAGAGAAGTCGAACAGCTGTGCTCTGAACTTACAGGTGTGAGTGTTAGATGCGTAGGAACATCATGACATGAAATTGAGACAACAGGAAAACTTACCACTCCAGGGGCGATATTGCTGTGTGGCGAAGACTTTATTTAAGGACAATAAGACTATACAGGGATACAAGTCGCAAAATATACTACCTTGATGAGACTTGGGTGAATGAAGCACACACAAGTATGGCGTGACACGACTTTTAAGACTGAAAGATGAGCATTTTTGCAAGGTATGTGTGCTGGTTTTAAAAAATGCCAGTGGTAAAGGCCGAAGGCCTTTGATTATAAACTTGTTTCAGTTTCATTGCTCATTCATTCAATTTTAACTTGTTCAGTTTCATTATAAACTTGTATTTTTGCATGCCTTTATATTCTTATTTGTATGATTATATCTATCTTCCTGCCAATTATTATGACATTTACTGCAGTTTTAAATGTGACAGGAAGGCACCGCCTATGGCCTATGGCACGAAAGCATTAGCCAGTTAGGATGAGGGGGAAGGTAGTTGCACACGGAGTGATACATGTCAGTGGGGCAAGGTTATATGAAACAGAGATTAGTGGAATACACAAAATATTCATGTTGCTGCTGCCAGTTGCAGTACTGCATACCTTATGTTTTTTGAGAACAGCTTACCTCTAATTGGTGCCTTCATTGTTAGTTATGAGACCAAGGTGACATAATAACCCTTTCCCTCCTCCCTACTTCAATTTTCAGAGCAGAATAGCATGTGGTCAGCAAATGTTAATCACTACGGTTGCACGGTATATAGATATAAAGCTGTAAGAAATATTCTGCATCATTTGTGCATCCTATATGCAAAGTATTTTTGTCATGAATAATTTTTAGAGGTATTCTAGCAATGCCACAATTAATAATTATTTCGCTTCACTGTGGTGTTCCAATACAGTTAAATCTCGATATAAAAACTACTTGTTTTATTGTAATTTGGAATTAAGAGTAAATAATGTAACGTGTTTGAAAACAGGATATCAGTCCAATCATTGATAATTAAGTGTTCTTCCAAACATGCCATGAGTAGACTAAAGTTGGATCTAGCATTGTGCCACCATGATGCCAGAGCAGCGCATTTTAGAGCAGTTGCAAAGTAAGCCGAAGATCCAGAGTTCATATTCTGGCAATGGTATTGAATTTGGCTGTCTTTTCTACCTTTCCAATATTAGTCTACACGTAGCATTTGTAGAAAAAGAATTATCATTGATAGACCTAATAGTGGTGAACTGTGAAGTGTGGGACTTACTGCTTTGACAGTGTAACCTGTCATTAGATTAGTTATATCAAAATGAATTTGACAACACCTTGTGATTTAGTGGAGAAAACATGGGTTAGCTAGAGAATTAAGTATTGTACAGGCGTGTTGCAACAGTAATTACTTTGTTAGAGCAACACAGAATGCCAAAGATCTATAGTTCAAATCCTGGCTGTGACATTACATTTCTCAGTTTGATTCTGCTTTTCAACTTAATTGGTGAAAAAGTAACAGCAATTTTGTTGAGTTTGATCGAAAGAAATTTGTGTGCAACATACCAAATACATACTCTACGGAACAAAATTCTATAAAATGGATGTTATTCCATAGTATAGTGTTTTTAATTTTTTTAATGCTAAAATATTTTACCATGAGTTGCATGTTGTAATCACTCTAAAGCAGATTTTTATGTATGCTGCAATTTCTTACAGGGATATGACACCAGTAGTTTTCCCTACATTAAAGAAGCTGGTACCCAAAGCAGAGGACGAAGATTTTATGGAAAACATTCCAATGAAACGCTTCAGACACAGGGAACATTTGTCATCAGTAGAAAGCCCAAAGTATGTAACATATATGGGTTTACAAAACAGCTTTTAAAAAGTATTTTAGACATGCCAGCTTCCCCAATTTACGTGGACAATCATCTTTTTTATGACATCTCCATTTTGAGAGATTTATATATTGATAATCAGAGTCCCCAGTTTTCTTTTATTTTCTTTAATGTACATAATTTTCTGTTAAAATTGGCTATACTGTTTTGGTAATATCTTTCAGAAACACAGACACAGAGGAAAATGTAGATATACTATCTTTGCTGGATACACCATATGTGAGAAGAAGAAGTCCATTTTCTGTATCTAAGGAGCAAGAAATGCAAAATTCAGCAGGAAATTTTACTCCTCATTCGATCTTAAAGGTACATCCTGAAGATTTACTCTTACAACAAAGAGTTTAAAATGTCCTGTTTAGAAGAAATCTGTAATTAATCTGTTGTAGCTAATCATTGGAATATGAATAATCCCTGTTTTGAAGGTCAGCCTGCTATAAGTTTGTGTAATTTATATAATTTGTGAAGGTATGAGATCTTTCTAATTTCCCAATATTGTATTGGCATTGAATTGTACTGAAATGTTTTGGGTTTACAGGTTTCCAAATTAGCACAGTCAGCTACTCCTAGGAATACTTACGAGGAGTACTCTGGCAGTGGATCCTCTTCAGACACTGGAGCTGATTATCTTTCAAAACCAGGTAAAAAATAAATAAGTATTCTTTTTCTGTATATGAGGGGGGACCCAAAAGAAACCAGATTGTTGTCATAAAAACTTTGTTGATAAACCTTTTTACAAAATTACTTCAGTCACCTTCAAAATACTCTCCATTACATGCGATGCACTTGTCAAGTCTCTTTTCCCACTGTTGGAAGTATGTCTGGAACTCTTCAAGTTTGATATTGTACAGTGCCCTTTGCGGAGCTGTTTTTACCACCTCCACATCGTCATAATGCTCCCCTTTTAGCATTTTTTTTCATTCGTGGAAATATGAAAAAGTCGCACAGGGCTAGGTCCGGCAAATACAGAGCATGGGGAACGACAGGTCTGTCTGAGATGCCAAATAGTGGGTCACTCGTAAGGCCGTGTGTGCTGTAGCGTTGTTGTGATACAGAAACCAGTCACCTGATAGTCAAAGTTCCTGGCATTTCCTCCTCACATCCTCTTGCAGATGCCTTAAAACATCCAAGTAAAAGAGCTGGTTAACAGTCTGGTCAGGGGGTACAAATTCCCGATACACATTCCACGAACATCAAAAAAGACAATGATCATCGTCTTCACATTTGACCTCACTTGCCTTGCTTGTTTTGGTCTGGGGAGTTGGGAGTCCTCCACTGGCTTGACGCTTGCTTGGTTTCTGGGTCACACCCGTAACACCAACTCTCATCCGCTGTATTGACTTTGTTCAAGAAGTTTTGATCACGTGCAATCTCTGTTTTCAAGTCCTGACACACATTCATGTGGCTGGTTTTGTGCTCCTGTGTGAGGAGGCGCGGAACAAATTTAGCAGCAACACATCTCATGTGCAAATCCTCCCTCAAAATTCGCTGGCACGAGCTCCAACTGATTCCTGTCGCTGCTGAAATTTGGTGGATCGTTTGGTGACGATCCTTGTTGATCTTTTGGCAGACCTTTTCAATGTTCTCTTCATTTCGTGATGTTGAAGGGCATCCAGAATGAGCTTGGTCTTCAACACACATCTCACCACGTTTAAAGCGCCCAAACCACTCGAAAACCTGTGTGCAGCTCATAGCATCCTCCACTCGAAAACCTGTGTGCAGCTCATAGCATCCTCCTAGAAAGCTTCCTGAAGCATTTGGTGTGTCTCCATTGCAGTTTTTTTAAGCAGGAAACAAAATTTCACACACACTCTTTGTTCTTTTAAAGTTGCCATAACGACTTCGCAGAGGTGACCCACCAACAGTCAGAGAAACACAGTACCACACTTGCACGTTCAGCTCTACACTGACGCTGTCTGCACAGCTGTTTCATGAAGGTCTCTACTAACACCATCTAGCGTGAGAACCCTGCACTACATCTACGAGTGGCAGCGACCTCGGAGTCTGGTTTCTATTGGGTCCCCCCTCATATGTGTTTGGAGGAATTTAGTAACAGTGACGTCAAAATTAATCGCAAAAACTATTTGTACTTGGTTTATTGAATTTCGTCACTTTTTTATATCAATGAGAGACTAGTTTCAAAGGCAGTCGCCTCCATTTTCAATCTGTTTCCAACTGGCATCTGTTGTCTGCTCTCTCTCTCTCTCTGGTGGTGGAACTATGAACTTTTTTGTCATATTATCTACTGGTGGGATTTCAAAGTTCATTACGCGATCCTTATTTTTCCATATGAATATGTTCTCCCATGTTGTCAATTTATTTTGATTTATCACTCCTTTTAATCATTTTGGATTTGGATCAATGTCATGGTTTTCATTCCAAAAGTGAAATGCTACTGCTGACTTATCTTCTTGTTTCAATCTGATGTTTCTAAAGTGCTCTTTGACTCTGGTTTTTAGATTTCTTTTAGTTTGACCTATGTAGCATTTTTCACAATTCTTACAACTTATCTGGTATATTCCGGATCTGTTAACTAATGGGATTTCATCTTTTGTTTTTGAATTTAGCAATTTTAAAATTGAGTGTCTATTAGTAGGTGCCAAGGTGATATTTTGTTCCTTGAAGATCTTTTTAAATTTATTAAATGTTTTTGATTAATATGTGAATGAAGTGAATATGTTGTTGCTTTCTTTCTCTTTTGTAAATGTGGTTGCTTCCTTAATGATTTTCTTTAGTTTAGCTTTTCTAATTTTTTTCAACACCAAACTTTTGATGTATCCATTTTCTTCTGCTATGTGTAGTATTGCTTTCTGTTCTTTGAAATATTCTTTTTCCATGGGTATGTTGACTAGTTTGTGTGTAAGGCTGTTTAATATTGCAAGTTAATGTGTAATTGGGTTGTGGCTATTATTTTTTATGTAATTTTCTGAATGTGTTGGTTTCCTGTAAATTCCAAATTTTATTTTTGTGTTGTTCCTGAAGATATTTAGATCCAAGAAAGAGATTTGTCCATTGATTTCCTTTTCTATTGTGAATTTTATGGTCCTTTCTTGCAGATTGAGTAATTTTAATGCATCATCTAAATGTTTATTCGGTACAATTGCAAAGATGTCAACATATCTATGCCAAACTTAATTTGAAGGCCTTTTAATATCATCAGCAGAGGCAAGATGTTTGGTTTTTAACGATTGTTTCGCAAATTTTTCCTTTCTTTGAGAATAATAGATATTTTTAATGATAAATGAGAAACTTTATATTATTTCTAGTCTGCATAGAAAAATTTACATTTATGACAAATTACATAAATATAACGTTAATTTAACATTCTTTTCTTCATAGCATGAAGCTTTAAGTCATGAAAAAATGTTAACAAATTTGACAAAAGCAAGATAAAATTTAACACTTAACAAAGCCAAGACAGTGACATCATCATGCACACTGAAATAACAGCTAAGTGGTGCAACAATAAACTGACGCCACAGCACCCGGCTGGTCCGTGATACTAAGAAATATTTGTTGTATGCTAACTGGAAATGCTATTTATTGGGTAGCACATGTACACAGCAAAAAACTCATATTATGTTGACTAAAGGTACTGAGAAGGTACTGAACTTCATGGAAGCTACTCTCAGGCATTACATTAACCTGAAAATATTGTTCCTCAGGACTTAAGAATGTGTTCCAAAATGCCCAAAAGTTAAAAATGAATACAAAAAATACCTCACTCAAAACCACCTAGATTTAGAAGCTAGACTGTTCCCATTGCTTTTATTGTCATGCTGGTCTAACTGGTTTAGTTCAGCAGTTTACATAGCCAGCTATTTTGATGCAATTGTTGATTTGTTTTCTAAAAAAGAAAAGCTTTCAGTTCCTGTGCAAAATTTGTTAAATGATCATTTTTGCGGTGCCAAGTGCTGCAATATTGTAAAGGTACAGGCAACATTTGTTTCTGAAAATTGCAGATTGATAACAGAGCCAATATTAGAATTTCAATCTAAAAAGCCTGTGGCTCATCTTGTTTTATCCTGAATTAGCTCACTGAGAACCAAATGTGAAATATTCTAGAGTGGTCTCTTTGCAAACAGAGTCAGTGTACTTATAGATCACATCATGGATCCCAGTGTTAGAGGAGCAGAAGAAGAGAATCTAAAAGTTTGCTGCCAAATGACTTTGTCTAAACTGAAACTCCATTATGGCGAAAGAAACTGATGATATAATAACCATAAGAACTTTAGATCATTTGTTTAAGCCTTCCAGGTTAGTTACTAAATCAAATATAGGTGATTTAAATCATGTAATGGCAGCATTTAAACAATTAAATGCATTTAAAACCAGTGGTATTACTTGTGATTCTGCTTTGCTTCTTTGTTACAAAAACCTTTGTGACATTGTTGAACAGCAAAGTCATGGTGATAGCGATAACAGATTAGATGTAGCAACAGCACTCTTGACATTGAAGGCAAAAACTGATTCTTGCTGCAATTTCTGTGAAAAGTCCCTTCAATGTCTTTGGTTGCCGATGTCAAACACTGACAGTGAGAGATTTTGCTCTACATATATCTTAGTTGAGACAGACAAAAGAAGTATGAACAGCGAAAATATCACAACTTGTTGTATGCTACAGTTTGGTGATGTCTGATGTGTGATATTTGATTTTATTCATGTTACCTACTGTCTGCTAATTTCAAATAAAATATTTTAATTTGGGAAAGAAGGGGTTTTAACAGTTGTGTTACTGTAGTTACCTGTCACTTCTCATTTCAGCCATGTCATTACTCATTAATTGACCTGAAAATTTGCACTAAATTAATGCAAATTTATGGTAAATTTCACCACAAAACATCACCAATTAAAATTATTAATGTGAATTTTATAAATAATTGTCACCACAAAATCCTGTCTCTGATCATCAGTGTTGAAATGAATCTAATATATTTGTTCAAACATGTCATTTGTGCCATCATTGTTACAGGCATTGAGCCGTAGATTTTTTTCGGACATTGTAGCAAGTTTGACAACTAGTAACTCTGGGTACTTCAAATAACAAACATGATACATGGCATTTCGTTTATTCTTGATCTCAGTTTTGAATTCTCTTAACGATTATAACTATTGGCTCTTTGACTTAATCTAGCTGTTCAGTCAGTCCATTCAAGTCCACGGCTAAATGCTTTTCCATATGATGATGCCATTTGCTGTGCATTTCTGATTAACTCTGGATCTGAAGTTTGTTGAAATGGAAATGTATATGTCTGTTTGAATTTCTGTTGAAACAAAATGTGAAGCTGTTGTTTCAAACACAAAGAGATGCATATTTGAATTGTTTTAGGAAAACTTTGAAAAATGTGCTATTCATATCAAAACAAAAATTTGAATTATCACATATATGAAAAGTAAAGATCCTAGAATATTTGTGATTGTGAAATTATTCCACTGTCAACATACAATCTTATAAGTACATTGCTTTTTATAGTTATTTCTTTTAGGTCAATCAACGATAGTAATGCCATAACCAGAATTTTAACCGTGGAACCCAAGCACTTTTTCTGAAAGCACTTTTCCAACTTAAGCCCACACAAGGCTTCCAAGAGAATACCTAATTAACAACTATAAAGTTCAATAATAATTGGGCATTTTGGAGCAGCAAGGTTAATCACATTATTAATAAGATTTGGTTACGTTTACACTGTTAAAGTGAGGTATTGTAAACGTAACCAAGGCTCATTTAATAACTAGAAAGATACCAGTCTTACCAGCATTCAAGTAATGTCGGCAAGACAAAAAGATGCTATAATGTACATTAAATTTTAATGTAGTGCGCGAAAGGTTTAACATTGTACCGTGAGTGTGTAAAATAAGCTAACTGTCCCCAAAGTAGAGCTTTGTGTTGAATTGTTCCAGAAATTAGATCAACTCCGGGTACATCAGCTAGACAAATACGCTTCAGTTTTCCAGCTGAGCGACCTTCCTCCAGAAGCACATCTTCAGAGGACTCACCAGAGAGGACTGAGAGAACATCAAAAGAATACTGGGCAGAATCTAGGTAAGAATTATATGTTAAGTGCATGAAGAATATTATATGAGAATCAGGTGAGAAAGGTCAATGTGTTTGGACATACAGCATAGTGTTGCCGAGGCATTGTTAAGCAGTGGGCCGGGGCCAGTGCCAGTGTGTGGGCGTGGAGCTGGATGCATGCCAAGAGAGAGAGAGGGGTGGGAGGGAGAGGGAGAGAGAATCTGGAATTTCCCACTGCCATCGTGATTGTTGTTGCACAATCCACTGAATTCTGGATCAATGAGTGGAGGTATAAAAGTGCCACAGCTGTCAGAGCGGAATTTGCTAGTGAGTTGCAGTTCAGTGGAGTTATGAGGGTTATTGAATTGTGCCATAGTGAATTCTTTTGTTTTTTAACGTGCAGTGGAGCAAACCAGTTGACCTTGAAGACTACTAAACCACAAGGTCACATTTGGTGTCAGGAGTGGAACACGACGATGGAAGCTGCATTGACAAAGAGAAGATGGAAGAAATGAAGATGGTGAGCGACAGCCAGGCCACAGAAATGAAAGTGGCAAAAGACAGCCTGGTCACGGAAATGAAGGCGGCAAATAACCTGGCTGCAAAGATGGAAACGGAAAATAACCTGGCCGCGATGGCCGAAATGGCCGAAATGAAGGCTGAATTAGCCACAGAAATAAAGGCTGCGAACGAGGCTCTCGCCGCCAAATTTGAGGAGCAGTTGGCCGGCGTGAAGCAGGACGCCACGGAGTTGGGTGAGCGCGTCGAAGACCGGCAAACAGCGTTAACGACCTAGAGGAAAGGCCGGCAGCAACACCAAGTCCCTGAACACCATGGTGGAGTACATCGTCGGCAGAATGTTGAAGGATTTGAAGGTCGACCGCCGGGACGCGACACAATATCTGCGCGCGTCAAACCACCTATGTATGATGGCACGTCAACTTTCAAAGTCTTCCGCCGCCAATTCGACACAGTGGCCAAGCACAACAAGTGGTCGCCAGAGGAAGAGGCCGCACTGCTAATAGCCAGTGTCCAGGGACGGGCCGCAAAAGTGCTGAAAGGGGTCCAAACAGCGGCGGCATGGAAGGACATCTTGGAGGCCCTGGAGAACCGATTTGGTAACCACCGATTGGCTGCAGCCAGCAGAAGTTGGGACCATACCAGCTAGTTATGCATCGGGCGACACCTTGCCTGTAGAGAGGGAGGCCCTGCTGCAGTTGATCATGGGGCGGAGTGCCGTGCATCTGTGGGTGTTCGTCTTGGAGGTGGCTGAGGAGGTGATACTGGGATTGGATGGCCTCAGGAGCCACGAGGCGACGGTCGACGTCGGCAGGAAGGTCCTACGGCTCAATGGAGAAGAGGTGATACTTTGGCAACCCGAAGAGCGCCTCGGACACTGCAGGGTGATCCTGAAGGAAGACGTGGTTGTTCTAACGAGAAGCGATGTGGTGTTGACGGCGCGACTGGAAGTCCAGCGGACGAAGAACATAATGCAGAACTGGAAGACGGCTGTGCACGGACTTTGTGTTGCTCGGTCATTGTTGCCGTTCCGAGAGAAGGTGACGGTGAGGCTGCTCAACCCAACAGACATCGATAACGACATCCAGCCGGGACGGAGTTAGGAACGTGCGAGCTCATGCGAACGTGTTAGCGTAACGCCAATCGACAAGACCCAGGAGCCGGTGCCGACGCAACAGCTGTTGTCCTAGCTGGAAGGCTTACTGAAGAGAACCACCGACCATCTGACTGCAGAGCAACTAGAGAAAGTTCGACAATTGTTGGTATGATACCAGCACGTTTCAGCCAAGATAACAGCGACTATGGCCCCACGGATCGAGTGCTTCAGTGCATCGACACCGGAGATGCCAGGCCTATTCGGCAACCACCCAGATGCATTCAGCTGGCAAAACAAGTGGCAGTATGGGACATGCTGGAGGACACGAGATCCAGGGCAATGATTGAAGAGTCTGACAGCCCTTGGTGTTCCCCTGTAGAACAGTGAGCTACACTTCTGCGTGGACTACAGGAAACTGAACGCTGTCACTAGGAAGGACTGCTTCCCCTTACCCCGGATTGATGACACCCTGGACACGCTTAGTGGTGCGCAGTGGTTCTTGATACTGGAGCTGAAGTCGGGTGGCTCTAGACCCGAGAGACAAGCAGAAGACAATATTCTCGACGGGCCAAGAGCTTTGGCAGATCACAGTTATGCTCTTTGGTCTCTACAACGCACCATCTACCTTCCAACGCCTTATGGAGTCAGTAATGAGAGAGGACTTAATGATGCCTGCGTGCTATACCTGGATGACATCGTCGGCAAGAAATTCGAAGTCCATCTCGATAACCTGCGCAAGGTGTTACAGAGACTGCATGCGACCAACCTGAAGCTGAACGCGAAGTGCCAGCTCTTCCAAAAGGAAGTCAACTACTTGAACCACTGGAGTGGCCACATTCCCAGAGAAGACACAGGCCGTGAGAGATTGGCCTTGCCCAAAGCATAAGCGAGAATTGTGCAGTTTCCTGGATCTGTGCAGTTATTACCGCCGTTTCATAAAGGGCTTCACCAAGATCTCCAAGCCCCTCACCCGCCTGACGGAAGAACAGCGGAGTTATGTGTGGACGGAGGACGCCGAAGGCGCTTTCCAGCAGCTGAAGCAGACACTCTGCTGTACTCCTATTTTGGGATTCCCACAACCAGGTGGCACCTTCATTTTGGACACCGACGCCAGTGACCATTGCATTGGAGGTGCCCTATCCCAAGTCCAGGAAGGCCATGAGCGAGTGATAGCGTACTACAGCAAGATGCTGTCCAAGGTAGAGAAGAACTACTGTGTCACCCGGCAAGAGTTACTGGCGGTGGTAAATACCTTGGAGCACTTCCACAAGTACCTGTATAGTCAGCCATTCCACCTGAGGACTGATCACTACGTCCTAACCTGGCTACTTAGATTTAGAAACCTGGAGGGTCATATAGAGCATTGGGTCCAAAGGCTGCAAGTATACGACTTCACCTCCGAGCATCATAGAGGGAAGAGCCACACCAACGCAGATGCCATGTCCCGAAGACCCTGCCGGGAAGAGTGTGGACAGTGCACGAGAGTGGAAGAGAAGAAGCATGCGGCAGTGCCTGCGGATGGATGGTATAGCGCAGGCCTGAGGAGGGAGCAGCTGGCAGACGCCGACTTGGGGCCACTCTTGAGGCAAGTGGAGGCAGGAACAAGACCGACCTGGCAGGACATCGCTCCCAGAAGCGCTGCATGTAAGTCGTAGGAGGCCCAATGGGACTCGCTGAAAACCAAAGAGGACGTGCTTTTACGGTTATGGATATCACCTGATGGGAAGATGCAGAGGGAGTAGTTGGTACTTTCCCAGAGTAAGGTCCCGGAAGTCTTAGAGGAAATGCATGCCGGTACTTCAGGAAGACACCTGGGAGCAAACTACGATCGACAAACTCCGACAGTGCTACTACTGGCTGAGGCAGAGATGGTGCCGTTAATGTCATGTGTCCACGGCGAGACGCAGCACCCAAATTAGGAGCCGGGGTTGCATGCAGCATTACAATGCCGGAGTGCCTTTCAAACGCATCATTGTCGACATAGTTGGACCATTTCCAGTATCTAACAGAGGCAACAAGTACGTGATTGTAGCCATGGACTACTTAACCAAGTGGCCGGAGGTGTATGGCATCCTGAACCAGGAGGAGAAGATGATTGCAGACTGCCTCGTGGAACAACTGTTGTGCCGTTTTGTGGTCCCGTTAGATTTCCAGAGCAACCAGGGCACCAATTTTGAGTCCCATCTGATGGAGGCACTGGAAGGACTTTGGGTGAACAAGTCTCGCACGACACCTTTACATCCGCAGTCGGACGGCATGGTTGAGAGATACATCAAGACCCTAGAAGAACATTTGAGGAAGGTCGTGGCCAGTCATCAGCAAGACTGGGACGTCAAAGTGCCACTGTTCTTGCTGGCTTACCGCTCGTCTGCACACGACACCCCTGGGATGACGCCAGCCAGCGTAATGTTCGGCCGAGAGTTACGCCTCCCCTGTGATCTGGCTTTTGGAAGCCCCCCGGACGCAAAACAGCCAGCAACCGAGTACGTGGAGAACCTGGTGGACCATCTTCATGACATGCATGAAATGGCTCATCAGAACATCCAGATGGTGAGGTACTGCATGAAGACCCGGTACGACAGGCAAGCCAACAGCCAAGGTTTCCAGCAAGGCAACCTGGTCGGGTTATAGTGCCCTACCCGGACCAAGGGATGCTGCCCAAAACTTCAACAACCGTGGCAAGGACCGTACCTGGTAGTAAAGAGAATTAACGACGTGGTCTACTGCATCCAGATGGTGCCCTGAGGAAAGATGTTGATGGTAAACCTGGATCATCTGGCCCGTTACGATGGTGCTGTTCGGGACAACCAGCCATGAGCAGGGAGCAGTATCGCCGAGGCATTGTTATTCGGTGGGCTGGGGCCGGCGCGGAGCTGGACACTTGCCGAGAGGGAGAGATTGAAACAGAGAGAGAAAGAAACAGAAATAGTCTGGAATTTCCCACTACCATCGTGATTGTTGTTGAACGATTCACTGAATTCTAGAAAAATGAGTTTGGTTATGAAAGCGCTGCGGCTGTCAGAGCGGAGTTTGCTAGTGAGTTGCAGTTGTGCAGTGGAGTTGTGGAGGTAATTAATTGTACCACAGTGAATTCTTTTGTTTGTGGTGCAAACGAGTCGACCTTGAAGACTTTTGTTAGTATGTCACGCAATGTTTGCTGCTGCAAAGGGGTGTACAAAATGTCTTTTTACTGCAGTAAAGAGCATTATAAATTTCTGCTAACAAGGCTTTTAATTCTACGAGCCCACAAAGTCACAATAGAGTTCAGCATTGGACATTGGCATTTAGTTTAAATGTTTCAGATCTAATTGCATTCTCTAATCTTATACTATACATGACAGCAGTTACCAGAATAAGGCACTGAGTAGCTGCTATCATTGATTTGTATTTTACTAGTTGACCTGGCGAACTTTGTACTGCCAATAAAAGTTGTCTGAACTTATCTATAAATAAAACAAATTCGGATTAGTTTGCTAATTATTCTGCAATTGGGGTGAAGTTTAAACACAACACAGCTATAATTAAGTCAATCAATTTAAAGCTTTCTGATAAACAATACTTCTTACTTTTGTTGTGGTGCATAAACATATAAAGGTGATGGTTTTCTGAACACACAATGTGTAATTATCCATGAGCGAAACATGGAAACTACAAGTAGATTCCACAGACTTCTGATGACTGCCTTTGCAATTTATTTATGGTTATCACAAAGGCGAAATGTATGAGAAATTGTAGAAGCTTAAAATCAAAAGGTAAATCTGTTGGAGTCATTGGAATATGCGGGACCAATATACTCTCCTTTTTACTTTCCCTTAATAATTGTTGCCTCAGTGACATTATTTATTAGCTTTTTCACAGTTAGTCTTGTTGCATTGCACAGTCATGGTTTTTAATGTTACACAGCATGATCACAACTGATCCTACTTTTAATTTTAAATTGAGAACTGGGAGTCTAGCAATTTTAATGAATTTAAAAACTGTGGGATAGTTGATGTCATCCTGGTTTACAACTGTGTCATCTGATTTGTATGAAAACAACTCCCCCTGAAGAAACAGACACTCTAGAATGCAATTTGACATACCAACATGAATATTAGCATTATCTGTGTCTCGCTGGTCATCTGTGCCATCAGCATGTGATGTAGCTCATCGTACAGTTGACTGACTTCTACAACCTAAGTCAGGTCAATCTTCTACTTGGTATAGTAAACATGTTTCCGTGAACTTCACAAAGTCACAAAGGAATTCAATTAATTTTGTGTCAATTCAGTTCACATTCCCAAATTCACAAACACAAATTATAAAGAAGGTACCCAAGGATTCACCAGTATTTGACAATTGTCTGGTCAAATATTAATAATGTTATTGTGCATTCAGATATTAATGTTGTGTCTAATCTTCAAAAGGTATATCATCATTCTACATAACAAAATTTCAGTCTTGATAACAAATAAGCATTATCTAATAAAATATGGTAAGTGAAATAGCTTTGAAGACTTTGGCAAGGAGTGGCATATCTTTCTACTTTGTAATGCTTTTGTTTGTCAATAAAAGAGGGTGTATGTATTCCGTAAAAGTTCACGTGTGTACTTTTATCTTAAGTTAAACTACAGTTTTTTTTCCTCACCTTTTAAACCTTCCTTGGTCTTATTCAAATATTTGAAAACCAAAATTAGGTGGATTGTTTCAGCCGTTCTCGTGTTTTTGTGAGATTAACAAATGTCAATTCATATATATAAATATATATTGTCGCGGCAACGAGCATAAAAGTTTTGGTGCAAAATAAATAACAGACGGATAGTGTTTCACGGAGATAAAGAGCTTGCATAAGCAGATAAACATAGCGCCGGAGATAAAGGACTTGCCGGCACAGATTAAGTTACGCTTCTGGAAGGTGATAGAACATTCAATGTCTTGAATGTTCCAGAGATATCTCAAATTTATCAATGAGGTATTTAAGAAGGCGACGACTTGCCAAGAGGCAGTCGTAAACAGAGTGGAGTAGTAAACAGCTGTAAGGACCGACGTAACAGGAGTGTTGTAAACAGATGTAATCAGAACGCTGTTGTGGTGATTGACCTTGGTAGATTGCGATTGTGTATGTGATGTAATACTGCTACTGTGAGTGTATTTCTGGGCAAATAAAGAACGATTTGAATTTCTACAAATTGGACTTTTAATTCTACGAAACCACAATCCCAGTTGGTGTCAGAAGTGGGATGTTACGACATAGAGACTGCATTGGCACTGATTTTAGAGAAGTTGGAGATGGCAAATAACAGCTTGGCCGTGAAGATAGCCGAATTAACAACGAAAACAGAAGTGGCAAATAGCATCCTGACCGCGAAACTACAAGAAATGAAGACGGCTAACGATAACCTCACCGAGAAGATGGAAGAAATGAAGGTTGCGAATGAGGCCCTCGCCGCCAAATTTGAGGAACAGTGAAGGAGGACGTCACGGGTCTCGGCAAGCAGATCGGCCAAGTGGACGAGCGCGTCGAACACCTGGTAAACCGCGTAAACTACCTGGAGGGAAAGGCCGACGGCAACACCAATTCCCTGAACGCCATTGTAGAGGACATCGTTGGCAGGAGGTTGAAGGATTTAAAGGTCGACGCGCCGGGACGCGACACAACAGCTGCGCACGACAAACCGCCTAAATATGACGGTGCGACAACTTTCGAAGTCTTCCGCCGCCAGTTCGATATGGTGGCCAAACACAAGTGCTCACCAGAGGAAGGGGCCGCACAGCTAATAGCTAAATAGCCAGTCTCCAGGGACGGGCCGCAGAAGTCATGAATGTGGTCCAGTCAGCGGCAGCGCCCAAGGACATCTGGAAGGCCCTGGAGAACCGCTTTGGAAACCACCGCTTAGTCGCAGCATACCGCAACCAGCTGAAGTCAAGGTCACAGCTGCAGGAGTTTGCCCTGGCAATTGAGCAGCTGGCTAGCAAAGCCTTAGTCGACCTCTCACCAGAGTTCGTAACCCGAGAAGCTGCCTACACCTTTGTCGACGGGGTACGAGCCACGGAGATACGTCAGCGCCTAATGCTTGGCGACTACAAAACCATCCACGAGGTGCTAACGGCAGCGTTAAGGATGGAGGCGTCCAAGGTAACAGCTACCCCGACTTCCAGAGCAAGGAGTATCCGCTATAATGGAGACCGAAGACCAGTCGAGGGACGCCGGCGAAGACTTAGTGGCGTGTGCTGCGGGTGCGGCCAGCCGGGACACCTGGAGAGAGACAGCCGACAACAGGAAGAGCAGCCGGAAGAACGAGTGAGGCCCGGCATGGAGAGTAGCACGTCGGCGCCGTCTACATCATCTCGAGTGACACTGCGCGCCGTCAGCCGACGGATGGGTGAGAGGTAAGCCGTGCCGCATGCTCGTAGACACCGGAGCAGCCGTGACCGTCATCAGACCTGACGTAGCCAGGGGTTTGCCGACGAGGCATCCAAGCCGACCATACCAGCTTATAACGGCATCGGGTGACACCTTGCCTGTGGAGAAGGAAGCCCTACTGAAGTTGACCATGGGCAGTTGAAGAATACACTTTGCAGTGCTCCTATTCTGGGATATCCGCAACTAGGCGGTGCCTTCATTGTGGACACTGACACCAGCGACCATTGCATTGGAGGGTGTCCTATCACAAATCCAGGACGGCCATGAGCGGGTGATAGCCTACTACAGCATGACGCTATCCAAGACAGAGAAGAACTACTGTGTCACCCGGCAAGAGTTACTGGCAGTAGTAAAGACATTGGAGAGTACTTCCTCAAATACCTGTATGGTCGGCCATTCCACCCGAGGACTGACTCTGCCCTTACCTGGCTACTGAGCTTTAGAAACCTAGAAGGCAAGACAGCACGCTGGGTACAGAGGCTGCAGAAGTATGACTTCACCTCTGAACATTGTAGAGGGAAGAGCCACGGTAACGCAGACTCCATGCCCCGAAGACCCTGCCCAGATCAGTGCGGCCAATGCACAAGAGTGGAAGAGAAGGAGCGTGCCACAGCGATCAGAGTGATCACGGCAGTGCCTGCGGATGGCTGGGATAGTGCAGGCCTGAGGAGGGAGCAACTGGCAGACGCAGACTTGGGACCACTCTTGAGAGAAGTGGAGGCAGGGACAAGACCAACCTGGAAGAACATCGCACCGAGGAGCGCCACATACAAGTCGTACTGGGCCCAATGGGACTCACTGAAAATCAGAGAGGGCGTGCTGTTCCCGATATGGGAATCGTGTGATGGGAAGACGCAGAGAGAACAATTGGTACTTCCCCGAAGTAAGGTCCCGGAGGTCTTGGAGGAAGTGCATGCCGGTACTTCAGGAGGACACCTGGGAGCAAACGGGATGATCGACGAACTCTGACAGCGTGACTACTGGCTGAGGTTCCGAGCAGACGCTAAGCGATGGTGCCCTCAATGTCATGTGTGTGCGGTGAGGGGGTCGGGGTGCATGCAACAGTACAACGTCGGAGTGCCATTCGAATGGATCGCCGTCGACATAGCTGGACCATTCCCAGTGTATGAGCGAGGCATCAAGTACCTGATGGTGGTCGTGGACTACTTCACCAAGTGGCCGAAGGTGTATGCCATCCTGAACCACGAGGCGAAGGCAATCACAGATTGCCTCGTGGAGCAAGTGTTCTGCCGATTTGGGGTGCCATTAGAGCTCCACAGCGAGCAGGGTACCAATTTTGAATCTAACCTAATGAAGGAGGCACTGGAAGGGTTAACAAGACCCACACAACACCTCTACATCTCCAGTTGGATGGCATGGTCGAAAGATACATCAGGACCTTAGAAGAACAGCTAAGGAAGGTCGTGGCCAGCCATCAGCGAGACTGGAACGTCAAGGTTCCACTGTTCTTGCTGACCTACCGTTCGTAAACACACGGTACCATTGGGATGACGCCAGCCAGCTTAATGTCCGGCTGATAGTTACACCTCCCTTGTGACCTGGCCTTTGGGAGCCTCCCGGATGCAAAACAGCCAGCTACCAATTATGTGGAGAACCTGGTGGACCATCTCCATGATATACATGAGATGACTTGTCAGAACATCCAGAAGGCGAGCGACCACATGAAGACCCGATTCATCAGGCAAGCCAAGAGCCAAGGGTTCCGGCAGGGTGACCTGGTCTGGTTGTGCCGCCCTACCCGGACCAAGGGACGCTGCCCGAAACTTCAACAGCCGTGGCAAGGACCGTATCGGGTGGTGAAGAGGATTAACGACATGGTCTACTGCATTCAGAAGGTGCCCCGAGGGAAGATGTTGGTGGTACACCTGGATCGTCTGGCCCACTACGATGGTGCAAAAGTTTCGGCGCAAATAAATAACAGACGGATAGTGTTTCATGGAGATAAAGAGCTTGCATAAGCAGATAAACATAGCGCCGGAGATAAAGGACTTGCCGGCACAGATTAAGTTACGCTTCTGGAAGGTGATAGAAAACATTCAATGTCTTGTTTGTTCCAGAGATCTCTCGAATTTATCAATGAGGTATTTAAGAAGGCGACGACTCGCCAAGAGGCAGTCGTAAACAGAGTGGAGTAGTAAACAGCTGTAAGGACCGACGCAACAGGAGTGTTGTAAACAGATGTAATCAGAACGCTGTTGTGGTCATTGACCTTGGTAGATTGCGATTGTGTTTGTGATGTAATACTGCTACTGTGAGTGTATTTCTAGGCAAATAAAGAACGATTTTTATTTCTACAAATTGGACTTTTAATTCTACGAACCCATAATGTCACAATATATAGATTTACGAGGGTCAGCTAAGTCCTGGGCCTCACATAGAGATGACGCCACTGGGCCAGTTTGAAGGATAGCATCATGGTGTGACCTTGTGGGATCATAAAATTAAAAGTCGAGTTTGCAGAATTTCAAAATGCTCTTTATTTCCATAAAAAGACACTTGTACAACTCTATCAGCAGAGTGACATAACAAACAGGTTCGAAACCTTCAAGTCCGTCTCACAGATGTTCACCCTGCACAATTGCAGCTCACTGACTGCTTCTCTGCACTCGCATCTTCACCCTCTGAGCTCTTATACATGAGCAGCTGTTCTCAAGGTTTCTCGACACCTGATGAAGCCACACAAAAGCTACCGATCTTTCGTGAAGAGCCAAGAACACCAGGGACTGTCTCTGTCTCTTTCTCCCTCTATTGCTCCGTCTCTCTGGGCATGGCTTGGGTGCTCTTTTGGCGTTTGCTTCCGAGCAGCCTTGTGAAAATATAGTTTTCTAGACCAGCTTGTCTCCACAATTACAGGTCAGGAGCTTGTTTAGTTTTTGAAGAACAGCTTTTTAAGCAAGGCAGGTATAGAGGTTTCACGAAAATGGAGGATTTGAAAAATGGACCAGCGATGAAATACTTCCATTTGAAAGGCATAAAACCTAAAGAAATCAAGGAGGAAATGCACATTACAGCAAATAATATTAAGGAAAATGCTTAATGCCATAAAAAAGGTTCATATGAAATAATGCTATACTAACAAGAACCATGTCTTCTGTGTTTACTTTTTATTTTATTTTAAGTGAAGCATAATAAACTCAATATAAAACTTGCTCCAAAAAAGATATACAATCTGAAAAACGTACTAAACAGTTAAAATACCAGACCCTTAAATTTGAAGTCTGGAGTATGTCAAATTGTGAAAACTGTAATAATTTTACATAGAGAAAACCATCAGAAACCTAAAAACTAGATTAAAGGAACATCAGAGGACCACCAAATATAAATACACAGAAAAATCAGCAGTAGCTAAGCATATCTGGAAGGAAAACTATGAAATAGGAAAAAAACATCAAATTATTAAAACCAGTTAATTTAAAATTGGATATTGACATTTGGGAGAAGATTTTTATCTACAAAAATACTAGGAGTTTATTGAATTTTGAATTTCCGCTTCCAAGTCAACTACTCAAACTTTGCAAACCTAACACCAGAGGGCAACCAAAATTAGTTGAAAATAATGTACAGCAGAAAGACTGTTGGCAGTCACCAAACAGCTGAGGTTGGATGTAATGGTGCCTGAAAAGACATTTTCCTAATTTTAACATCTAAAAGGACAAGTGAAGTAAGTTTAACAAGTGACTAAAATTTATTCAATTTATCTCAAACCTAGTTCTAATTAAAGCTGTTATAGCAGTTTTTGAAGGCAATAAAAAGAAAACGCAATAAAATATCATTTATGTAAAGTTTAGTTTAAGAAAGGGACAGAAATCTTGAGAAACTTTGGGATGCATCCTGTGAAGATGCTGAAGTTAAGTTTGAGATTTACCTAAAATTTTATTTTTGAGTTATGATATTCTCTCCATAAAGCCTCTTCCTTCCTCCCTCCCTCCCTCCCTCCCTCCCTTTGTTATTTCAGTTCAGGAAACCCCAAATCTGAATACTGAAATTTGGGAACTGTTAGAAAAAGTAAAACTAGATAGACATATTTATTTTGTGTGTCTCCATTGGTATAAACTTACCTGCAAACAATGGCAAAATTGGGTTGCTTATGGTAACTCAGATTGCCCAATTTTCTCTGAGAAGAGGAATGTGGTCAAGAATAGCTCAGTCTGGTATCATCAGAATAGCACTATAATTTATACGTGGGGGACAGATATTCAATAGAAACAAGAAAATAAGCTCAGTAGCCCTAGTAACTCCTTTGGAAGAAAATAACATGAAAAAAGTTCACATTCTTTACTATATTCCAAAAATAGGGGGTTGTGTATAATGATTCCTGTATGTGTAAATGTTCGATTAAGGTTAGGCATGAAAGATTTTTTTGTATGCTGTATATTGTAACCATGAAATATGGAATGAAAAATAAACTTTTTAGATTAGATTAAATAAAAGTTATAAGAAATGTTATGCAAATTAAGTTGTTCAAATATATGTATAGGTGTAAAGCTGTGTAAACTGCAATGTGCAATAAATTCAAATTCAAATATTTGAAAACTGTTCTTAAAGCGTAACATTAAGTAGTCCTCCACATTAAATAATGTCAAGAAAAATTTGTTTAATAGTAGCTTCAAAAAACTGGTACCACAAACTTCTAAATCATGGTTAAACAGTTCAGCTGAAGTGGGTGCGAGTAGTAGACAAAACTAAAAAGAAACATAAACAGTCACAGATAAATCAGCAGTTAACAGTATATTTTAAATGTGAATCAGAAATAGATAACACATCACTGTTAAAAATATATTGAAACGTATTTTGGTACATAAAACTGACATTATTATGAGCTTGAGGTTCGAGCACTCGGCATCTTCACCAGATCATCTATTATCAGGCAGACATACCAGGACAATGTGCCACCTCCCTCATCTGAGGAGGGAAGCAATGTCTTCCAAAACATCCCTTTGTTTAATACCCTGTTTAATATCAGAGTGAAACAAATTTGTCACTACATTGACTTCCAAATTTCTAATTTTAATATTTTTAATATTTATTGCCAGTCTTACTTTTTGGAAAGTAGAGAACATGGATTTTGCCATTTTTATCTTTAGTGAAATTAATATTTGCAGTTATATAAAGCTGAAGATTATGATTGGTACCTACAGAAAACCCTAATGATCATGTGTTGCTGTTTTTTTCAGGTACTCAGGGAAAGAGAATTCAACACAAATTTCATCTGAAATGAATAGCAGATTATCACACAGTATAAGAGTTGATACACAGAGCTCTAAATCAATATTCGGAATGGAAGAAGAGATGGAGCCTGGAATTGGGGATATGTTAGAGGAGGAAATGAACTTCACGCTGAATCTGTCACAGTATTGTAAAAGACAGCAAGTTCTATCCAAAGGTAATTTGGTGCTTCTTAAAGAGCACATGTGAAATATGTTAGTGAAACAGTTAAGCATGCATGGGTAGGGTTCATGCATCTGTTTACAGATGTTTGATCATAATTATGACGTGTGTTTCGTGATGGGTGCAGGTCCTGTCAGTGACTGATTGTGTAATTTGATAAGATACCTGTTTACATATTTCTAAAAATAGTAGATAACTTAAGGTGCAAGTCAACCCCTGTAGTCTGAACTTTGATTAAGGAATTCTTAGGACAATTTTAGAAATTAAGAAAAGTTGCTAACATTTATGCCCAAGATCTGAAGATAAAGTGTACTTTTCCATAATTTCTGTGATAGATTAAGATTTTGATTTTCTTATGAAGTATTATTAAATGATTTAGAAAGAATATTAATTTTAATTACATATATGTACTACTAAATTGGTTTCACACAGAATGTTCTTATATTAAAGGTCTTGGTCATTCTCCTCAGATCTCATAGCTTGCAAATGCTGGGGAGATACCTTAAAACTTAGGCTTGGAACTCTGAATTCCCACAATTCTTCCAAATATTATTTTATTGCAAATATTATTTGTGTCTACCACCTGTTAACAGATGGGTCTGATTGTTTTGAGTTGTCCAGTATATAGTGAACCTATCACAGCAGAATGGATCAAGAGTTAGTTGCTCCTAGTAGTGGCATGAAGAATGCACAGATTATTAAGGTCATGGTGAATTATCTTATGATTTATATTGGTGTGTACTCTTTGACTACATGTCAAGTACTCTTGGCAGACAAAATAGCCAAGTGTGAGTGAGGCGAATTTTATATATATTGGTATTTAGGATTTAAGCTGAAACTTTGGCAGCTTTAACTGTTGTATATTATACCTATAAACTGGCAATAATTTGGTACAGGAAAACGTTGTTGTAACATTCTCATCCGCTGACTACTAGATAGTAGTGTTTAAATAGTGTATTGTTTCCCAACTTGCCATGTTAACATGATTAATTGCCTACCTCTGTAGTTTGGAAGTAGTGTGCATGCCATGATGTTTGAGTTTGAATGTCGGTTAAGGCGAGTTACATGGGTAAGGTTTCCTTGGGGAATTTTCTTTGTCCGGAATAGGGGAACGTCAAGTAATTTTCAGCTGTAGGAGTGCAGCTTCATTTGAACATTATTCCACTCATTTCATTCTTTTATTCATTCTTAAACTTTGAATAAAAACTAAATTGATAAATTTAAAAATATTTGCATAAGTACTATGACACAATGAAGCACAAAATTAATATAATTAAATTAAATTGTTTTAATTTCTTTTTAAAAGTTGCAGAAGTGTCTGCAGAACAAAACATTGAAATCCAGCACAATGTTAAACAGCATGGCAAATCTGATGCATCAATTTGCGAAGATTTGGAGGAGATCTTTCATAGTACTGATTGCTATCATGCAACTGAAACCTTTGACAGGTAAACTATTCTTTTTATATTTAGTGTATAGGCTAAGAGTAACATATGTTAAAATATTCCCAGATATTAAAACTAGTTGGTTCTGTATACACCTCTATTACTTGTTTATTACACATTTTGTTGAGTTCAAGGCAATACATATACTAGACAACCTAACTTTTTCCTCATTGTGATTTAGAACACACCCTATGGTGTACATTTGTGTGACTAGATGTACAGTGAATCTTGTGCATCAAATGTCCATAAATAAATAATAATGTCCATAAATAATCAATAGATAAAAGCTACATAAGCAATAATATACAACATACCCATATGGTCAGATCGTAATCCTCATGCTGTACTTCAGACTAGATATCAGCAACAGTTTAGGATTAATATGTAGGCTGGAATTGTAGATGACTGATAGGTCCATACGTTCTACCAGCATGTCTTATAGGTGCTGTTTACAGGAACTTTCTAGAACACACTTCCAGACTGACTGCATGAAGATGCGCCCTTGCAAATAAGACAAAAAATGTGTGTGTTTATGCATGATGGGACTCTGGCAATTTTAGTTGCATTATTCAAGATTATGCTATCATGACTGATGGATATGCAGAGGAGGAATATTTTCCAGACTTAGGATTACTATAGAGGGGATTCGGCACCGAAACCTGTGGTTTATTGTACCTAAGCCCAGAGTGGGGCATCCCCTGGAGGAAGGATGAGGCGAGAGGGTGGTCGACCCAAGGCACCAAGACACCCGTCGACACTTTGACCCTGATAGAGATTACCGGATGAGAGATGATGTGAAATGATAATGGAGATAAAATGGAGGGACAGGAAATTTTGGGGGATGTAATTATCCTACCCAGCATTCTCCTGGCGAACTGGCTGCATTTTGTTTGTGGTGTGCCTGTAGTAACACTAACATCGCTTTTTCTATTCTCTGTTAACGTGATCCCGAAACATGTTAACATCAATTCCTTTCTTGGAAGTGTTGAAAACAGTGTTGTTATGATAAATTAACTTTAAAGAGAGTCGATTAATGACACTAAACAACACTTTTAAATTTTTGCCTCTATCATCAGCCGGCTCTTGACTGGTTCTCATTGGTGTAGTTGACGATATTTTGTCACAGGTCTCCTCTGGTGGCGGTTCAAGGAACTTGCTGAACAAATCTTTCTGGGGGATGTCGAAATTGAATACTTTGTTCCTATTTTTTGAAATAAAGATTTGTTCCCATGTGGATAGTTCTTGTTTTCCTGATGTATGTTGTAGTAGTTTTGGATTTATGTTGTGGTTTTTTTCCCAAAAATGTGTGGCAACTGCTGATTTTTCTAATTGTTTATATTTTATGTTTCTAAAGTGTTCCTTTGCTCTTGTTTCTAAACTTCTTTTGGTTTTTCCAATATAAATTTGACTACAGTCATTGCATTCAATTTGATATATACCAGATTTTTTGTTAGATGGAATGGCATCTTTGATGTTTGAGCAAATTAGGTTTTTTAAGGAGAAATGGTTGACTGGTGCTAGTTGAATGTTTTGTTTTTTGAACACTTTTTTGAATTTATCATAGGCCCATGGATGGTAAGTGAATTTTTTGAAAATCATATTAGTTTCTGTAGCTGAGAGGGTTGTGGTTTCCTTTAGTAGCTTCTTCTTTTTTGCTAAGTTCACTTTTTTGTCCACTAATGATTTGGGAAAGTTATTTTTTTGTGCTATTTCAATTATTTTGTTGTATTCTGTTTTGTATTCTTCTGCTGTGAGAGGGATGTTGACCAGTCTGTGTGCTAAACTATTGAAGATTGCCTGTTTGTGGGATCTTGGGTTGTAGCCATTAGCTTTTATGTAGTTGTCTGTCTGTGTTGGTTTTCTGTAAATGCCAAAGTTTATCTGTTTTTATTCCTCATTATTTTTAGATCCAAAAATGGTAAATGCTCATCTTTTTCTATTTCTACAGTGAACTTGATGCTTTTTTCTTGGATATTTAAAAGTTTTAGTGCATCACTGATGTGTGTTTTTGGTACTATTGCAAAGATGTCATCTACATATCGTTGCCAGAGTTTGAACATCCGGAAAATGGTAAAACAAGGCAGCGGAAGTCCACAACAAAGGGCTGTGGAGAGAAAAGTTTTAAAATTTGAAATTAATAAGCAATACAAAAATTTGGATGATATAGAATTAAAACTTTACAAACTTTATTCAGTTTTAATGAAAGTGCTGGGAAATGTGATGTGGGAAAACTTTGAACATAATTATTTGGCAGTCCTAAGCAAGAAAATGAGAGAAAAAACCGTACGACTTAAATACAAACTGGCCAATCTGTTCAACATGTCTTTACACCGAAATCATACCGGGAAAAATTTTAAAAACATCGGGAATATCAACGAATGTTGATCATCAATCGTCACACACGCTAAATACAATAGTAAAATAAGTTGCGTAAACGAAAAATCGAGCACACAAATCTTTGAAAATGTCGTAAACCTATCTAAGCAAATTTTCTCCAAAAAAGAATTGGGTCTTTTAAATAATGGATTAAAAACATGTGTCAGTTTCTCAAACAAAATTGAAGACTACATTGCAGATATCAACATTTCGACACAAATTCTACCAGTATCCATACAAAATTCAGTAAAAAGCCATTGTGAAAATATTTTGGAGGAAATAAAGAACAGATCCTTTCAGAAGAGTAAACATAATACTATCCATTCTTTGAAACAGAAAAACGTTATTTACACAAAGGCAGACAAAGGCAACAAGATTGTCATAATGGAAAAATCAGATTATATTGAAAAAATGGAAAAAATGCTGACATGAATATGAAATCATTAACAAAAATCCTCTAAAAGCTTGCATACAGTCATTTGAAAAAACAATAGCAAAATCAAGCATAATACCAAACAAATATGCAGTTAAACCGGATAACCCAACCTTACCTAGACTTTATGGCTTACCCAAAATACACAAACCATCCATAACAATGAGACCTATAGTTAGCAGTATAAATTCACCAACATACAAACTTGCAAAGTGGCTAACAAACAAATTCAACTCATTTCCAAAATTTGACAGCCTAAGCATCAAAAACACCTATTAACTTATAGAACACATTAAGGATACTGAACTAAAAGAAGAGGACACACTAGTCTCGTTTGATGTTAAATCACTGTTTCCCAGCATACCAGTTAATCAACTCCCACGTTGATAGAAAAATGGCTCAAATCACTTGGAATGGCATCACCTGAAATTTCAGACTACATCGAACTAACCAAATTATGCATAGAACAAAATTTCTTCCAGTTTCAAACAAAATATTTCCACCAAACTTCAGGGTTAGCAATGGGCAACCCCCTATCACCCTTCCTGGCCGATCTGTACATGAATGCATTAGAAATAAGGATCAACAAAGGTTTCCCTTGGATGTTCAAACTCTGGCAACGATATGTAGATGACATCTTTGCAATAGTACCAAAAACACACATCAGTGATGCACTAAAACTTTTAAATATCCAAGAAAAAAGCATCAAGTTCACTGTAGAAATAGAAAAAGATGAGCATTTACCATTTTTGGATCTAAAAATAATGAGGAATAAAAACAGATAAACTTTGGCATTTACAGAAAACCAACACAGACAGACAACTACATAAAAGCTAATGGCTACAACCCAAGATCCCACAAACAGGCAATCTTCAATAGTTTAGCACACAGACTGGTCAACATCCCTCTCACAGCAGAAGAATACAAAACAGAATACAACAAAATAATTGAAATAGCACAAAAAAATAACTTTCCCAAATCATTAGTGGACAAAAAAGTGAACTTAGCAAAAAAGAAGAAGCTACTAAAGGAAACCACAACCCTCTCAGCTACAGAAACTAATATGATTTTCAAAAAATTCACTTACCATCCATGGGCCTATGATAAATTCAAAAAAGTGTTCAAAAAACAAAACATTCAACTAGCACCAGTCAACCATTTCTCCTTAAAAAACCTAATTTGCTCAAACATCAAAGATGCCATTCCATCTAACAAAAAATCTGGTATATATCAAATTGAATGCAATGACTGTAGTCAAATTTATATTGGAAAAACCAAAAGAAGTTTAGAAACAAGAGCAAAGGAACACTTTAGAAACATAAAATATAAACAATTAGAAAAATCAGCAGTTGCCACACATTTTTGGGAAAAAAACCACAACATAAATCCAAAACTACTACAACATACATCAGGAAAACAAGAACTATCCACATGGGAACAAATCTTTATTTCAAAAAATAGGAACAAAATATTCAATTTCGACATCCCCCAGAAAGATTTGTTCAGCAAGTTCCTTGAACCGCCACCAGAGGAGACCTGTGACAAAATATCGTCAACTACACCAATGAGAACCAGTCGAGAGCCAGCTGATGATAGAGGCAAAGCCTCAGAAACATGTTCCGGAAAAATTTAAAAGTAAGTGTTGTTTAGTGTCATTAATCGACTCTCTTTAAAGTTAATGTTAACATCATCTTAAGTAAATGCATCTTAACATATCACTGTTTCTAGCTTCTTCCATATACTATAAAAGGCTGATATAATTGTTAAGGTTAAAGAACTTTTCTTAAATGTGCTGCTTTTTGGCATTCTGTAAACCACTTTTTATGCTATATTTAGTTTTTCTGGATTGTTAGCCAACTGAGGTAATTGATACAAAATTAGTGCAGTCTGTGATATTGTCCTGTTACAAAAATGTCACACAAAAAATATAAACTATCTGTGAATATTTTTAAATTTGCACTTATTGCTTTAAACAGGAAGATTTGACCTTCCAAAAAATTATATTCTTATATGGAGAAGTTTCCATTCAGCTGCTTAAGTTATGTCACTGGCCTTGTGAAATGAGTTTGAATTTCAGGTTAGGAAAGGGAGAGAAGAACAGCACAGAATTTGTACTTTTTATTATGTTACAAGTTTTACCGATTTACATGTATCTGCAATTAGTTGCTTATTTATTTTAAAGTTTTTTGGCTTCCAGTGAGACTTTAAGAGATACAGCATCCAGATTTTCCTGGAATTTTAATTTTTTATATTACCATAACTATAAGTACATAGGTACATACTTTTTATTCATGGTTTGACAATATTAAGCTTTAATTCAGATCTTTAGAAACATCCTGGCATTCTAACAATTTTTTAGTATTGTAATTGATTTCTGATAATAAACATGTTATAGATATTAACTAAGCGAAAGATCATAATGAAAAAGTTTTGGTTCACTAGTTGTGTTCTATCTCTAAAAGCATCAAAATAACTTCTTTGTGAATTGAGTAACGTTTTAGCAGGAAGGTCTCAGGATTTATGGTGTTCTTATGCAGTTTTAACAATTGGTTACACATTAACAAACCATTAAAGATTAGCTCTGCTCTTAAGTCTATTGAAATTTCATGTGCTAAATGTCACTGAAGGTAAGATGGAGAATGAGTTTGTAGGTGTACATTGTTAAAAGTGTTGTTTCTCAAGCTAATTATTTATTCAAGACCTCGTGGGTGTTAGAAACATCAGAACTCGGGTGTGGAATATGTCATAGTTTACCAATGTAATTTACAAGAGTTGCATCAGTTTCTTTTGTTTCACATGCAGTAGTGCTACAGATAGTGTTAACGATTAACCATCACTAAATTGTGGCAAGTTTTACATTCAATTGATCACCTGAATTGTCCTTCCTTTCCAGGAGGCTATGATTGATATATATTGTGACTTTGTGGGTTCGTAGAATTAAAAGGCCGAGTTGCAGAAATTAAAAATCTCCTTTATTTTTGTAGAAATACTCTTATAGATTACAGCAGCATTAGGTTATGTCACCATTGGTCTACCAAGGTCGATCACAATAACAAACAGTGACAGCAGATTAGCTCTCATTACAATAACACTTCCAGCTGTCTCTCATTCACAACACTGTTTCACAACTCACTGTTTTACAACTAACTAACTTTGCGAGCCGTCACGTCCTTAAATACCTAATTCGTAATTCTAGATTGTTCTAACATGAACCAGAACCCGACCAATCTCTATCAGACCAGAAATTTCCGGAAGAATAAAGAAACCAAATATTCTATCACATTCCAGAAGCGTAACTTAATCTATGCCGGCAAGTCCTTTACCTCAGTTATCTTTTGCTTGCCGGTGCTTGTTTATAATAGCCGCACTATCATTAACTGCTTAGCAAGGCTCATTATTACCATGAAACTTTATCCACCGACTGTTTTCTTATTTGTGCCGAAACTTTTATGCCTGTTGCCATGACAATATCATTGAAATGTTTTTCTGCATGGTTGATTTTGTTTATAGGCAAACAGTTCATGTTGGGCAAAACATAAACTATAGTTTAGTATTAGGTTGTCTCATAAGTAATGTCAATTTTTTGATTTTGGTGTTTTGGAAAATTTATTAGGTTTCTATGGTTTGGCAATGCTATTTACAGGATGCCATGGCTAGTGTTGCATACATTACAAACATGCATTAGTCTTCAGTTGTTAATAAACAATCACAAAATGGAGATAACAAAGTTTGTTTGAACTTAGAGTCCTTTCTAAAACACTACTGGAAACAACTGCTGCTGCCACAGCTCGAAGAATATGTGAAGTGGAATGAGGTGTCGTTAATGAGCATGTGGTACAATGATAGTTGCAATGTTTCAACAATGGGGATGAAAACACTGAAGATTTATCTTATTCTGGAATAATGAGGATACAAGCCAAGTTTTGCAAGCAAATCCATAAAAAAGTACCCGTAGACTTTCATAAGAACATGGTGCATAAAAAGATACCATACATTGCCACATTAAGACACTTGGAAAATCATACAGAAGCTATAAATCTGTACTTTATGAACTGATACCTCAATGGTGAACATATAGTGGATATTTGTCATCAATTTATTCGTAATCCCATAGATGATATTTTTGTCAGAAGAATTGTCACCTGTGATGAAAAATGGGTACATTATTGAAACCCTGATGATGTGAAACAAAGGCTTGGTTCCTTCCAACCTGTCAAAGTCATTGTTAAAAGGTCCTCCTCCTCCTCCTCCTGCCCCTCCTCCTCCTTCTGCCCCTCCCCCTTCTCCTCCTCCTCCTCCTTCTCCTCCTCCTCCTCTTCCTCCTCCTTCTCCTCCTCCTTCTCCTCCTCCTTCTCCTTCTCCTCCTCCTTCTCCTCCTCCTCCTCCTCCTCCTCCTTCTCCTCCTCCTTCTTCTCCTTCTCCTTCTATTCATGGATTAGGCTCTTGCCTGTTCTGTCTTCACAGTGTCTCCTTCCATCTTTTCCTCGGCCTCCCTACGTCCCTCTTTCCTTTAGGACTATATTGGAAAACTACTTTTGGCAGTCTTGTCATCCATTCTTCCAACATGTTCAAACCATCTTCTTCTGAACCTATCCATTCTTGAGGTATTAGCTTCCACTTGTAATTCATTTCTTATATTTTTATTTCTGACTCTATTTTGTCTTGTACATCCTTTTGTTCTTTTCAAGAATCTCATTTCCAACTTTGTATTCTGCTGATGGTTCTTTGTGTAGGGACCCAGTTTTCACATCCATAAAGTAACGTTGGGACCGCCATGGTGTTATAAAATTTTATCCTTGTTTCAGATCTTGTTTTATTCTTTAGGGTTTTGTGAATTGTTCCACAAATTGTTTTAAATCTCATTAATTTTTTTGTTCGTATCTTTATCTTTCTCATTGCTGATTTCACACCCTAAATAAATTGAAGGAGGGTACTTGTTCCAATACTTTGTCATTAACGACTATTTTCAACCTTATTGGTATTTTGCCCCAGTTTGCCATTATTTTTTACTTTTCTATTGATATTTCAATATTAAAACTATTGCATATTTGGTTAAGGTGATGTATTGAATATTGTAGATCATCTTCTGTTTCTTGTATAATTACTACGTCATCTGCATATAATAAAATATTTAAAATATTTTCTTGGGCTACTTTTATGCCTGCGTCAATTTTTTGTCTATAATTTTGGATTATTTTATTAACATAGATGTTAAAAAGTGTCGGTGACATTGGGCAACCTTGTCTGACTCGTTTGTTAGTTACAATTTCTTCTGATTTCTCTGTCTTGAATCTTAAAATTATTTTAGTGTCTTTGTATAAACTTTTCACCACCTTTACCAAATGTCTTGGGTAGCCTTGTTCTTTCATTATGATCCAGAGCTTTTCTCGGACTACATTATCAAAAGCCTTCTAGAAATCTATAAATGCTATATGTGTCTGCAGATTATGTTCTCTTCTTTTCTCCAGTATCTGCTAGAATATGAAAATATTATCTGTTGTCGATCTTCCTTTCCTGAAACCACTTTGTTCTTCACCTAACAGAGATTCAGCTATTATTTTCACTCTTTTATTTATTATTCTAGCATACAATTTATAGATTGAACTCAGAAGGCTAATACCTCTGTAATTCTTGCATTGTCTTCTGTCACCTTTTTTAAATAGTGATCACTTCTGCCACTTTCCATCTCTCTGGAATTTTTCCTTTTATCCAACATTTGTTCATGATATGTAATAATCTTAAATGTAATAACATTCCTCCATTCTTTAAAAGCTCTACATTTATCATATCTTCTCCAGGTGCCTTTCTATTTTTCATCAGTTTCAATTCATTTTTTAGCTCTTCCAAATCTATTAAATCGACCATTCCTTCTATTTCTTCTTCCTCGTCATCTTTATTATTTTATGGTGCGTCCTTATACCATAATTCTTTATAATGCTTTATCCAAGTGTCTTTTCGTATCAGTTCCATTCTTGCTACATCTCTTTCATCCTTAGTAAGTTGTTTATAACTTTATAAGCGAAATTCTGTCTCCCATGTATGTCATGCTCTATTTGGCTAATAAAGTTTTCCCATGATTGTTCATGAGCTTTTCTTACCATTTGTTTTGCTAAATTGCATTTTTCTTTATAGGCGTTTCTTGTTTCTTCATCCTTCTTCTGTATCCACTGTAAATATGCTTTTTGCTTCTCCTTTATTACTTTTTTCTATTTCCTCATTCCAAATTCTTAAACCTTTCTTGCTTCTAATTTTCTTTTTCTTCCCTAATACCTCATCTACTGCTTTGTATATACAGTTTAGTACACTTTGCCATTCATCTTCTAAATATTCCTCAGTTGTCTCTAATAGATACTTTTCTAGTCTTTTCTGATACAGATCCTTAATACTTTCCTCTTGTAATAAATATACTTTATATACTTCTTCCTGGGTTATATTTTGTCTGGTTCTTAGTTTTCTCCATTTTGACCAAAATTTGAATTCTGATATCAATATATAGTGATCCGATCCAATATCACATCCTCTGTATACGTGCACATCTTTCAGTTGGGGTCTCAATTTATCATTTATCAGAAAATAGTCAATAATGGATCTTTGACCTCGAGCTGTCCATGTATATTTATTAATATCCCGTTTTCTGAAGAATGTGTTCGTAATTTTCAGATGATTCATTCTGGCAAATTGTTGAAGTTCTTGCCCATTATTATTCATATGTGGTTCTCCACAATCTCCTACTATTTCTGGTATAGGAAATTTCCCTACTCTAGCATTATAATCTCCACATACTATTAAGTGATCTTTTTTATTTATTTTATTTATTTGTTTTTGCAATTGATAATAAAATACTTATGTTTCCTCCTTTTTCCCTTCTACAGGAGCATATATTCCTATCACTGTAAGGTGACCTCTGCATATTTTCATTCTTACTATTATGATTCTTTCATTCACAAAAGTATAACTTTCCACTTTCGATCTCCACTTATTATCTGTGAAAATAGCTACACCTGCTCTTGCTCTTACATTCTGCTGTACTCCACTGTAGATCATTATATTATTATCCTGGTCTTTGGTTCCTTTCGTCTTCTTTTTAGTTTCTGTTGCTACCAATATATCAATTCTCTTCTCTTTAATTATCTTCTCTAGTTCTTCTTCTTTAGAATATAAACCTCTAACATTCCATGTTGCTACTCTCAATTTATCCGCAATACTAAATCGTTGTCCTTTTCCATGTCCAGGTTGTTTACCGTTATAACCAGCCGTTTTCCTTTTACTGTGAAGAATCTGAGTAATTTAAGTGTCCTATGAAAGGGTTACCAGCCCATTGCGTAGTTGGTTTGTCTTGGGTATTCCTTCCCTTAGGTGGATTGCCTTTACCCAGCTACGGAGTTCCACCTACTCCCTACACTTTGAGTTCGGAGTGTGAGCATCTCCTAGCCTATGATGTTCCCACGTCATAAAATCTACAAGGCAGCAGATTCTCTATTACCACTTGAGAGACAGGGTGCCTCTTCCGCCATTCTCGTTTCGACTCCTTTTATCTCTTCTGCCGAGAACTGCCGTTATGGTCTTCGCCTTTGGTCCGCCCCGGGTATTTTATTTCCCTGGTACCCGTCATATCTGACGAGCTTTCCTCTATCCGCCACTTGGGGAGGCGCCCGATGCGAGCGGCAACTCCACATGGGAGGTCCATCATTATCAGTCCCAAAGTAATGTGTGTCTGGTGGAATTTTGGAGGTGTGATTCACTGGGAGTTTGTTCTAAATGGGTGGGCGATTGATGAAGATCTTTATTCTCAACAACTGGAACAAGTTCATGAAATTTTGAGGCGGAGATACCCAGCATTATAATCTGTTCGCTGTAAGAATAAAGTAAATGTCAAAGAAGACGTAGTGCAAATGAACTGCATTGACTGGTGGATTTTGATACACCCGTGTTCTTCCACAATATATTTCCATAAACCATTTCAATGGTTTATTTCAATAAACCATTCAAGTTGTTATAATATAAAATTAACATTATAAAGTAATTATAGTAAGAGCAGTGACTCAAAAGTTTAAAAATGTACTGGTTGAGTAACAACAAAGATGACAGTTAAATTTCGGTGACGACATTGCTGTTTAGGTGTGCAATGATGTACTAAAAGGCACAGCTCATTGTGGAATGCGGAGTAATACTTTACTTTATTCTCACAACGAGCAGATTATAGCTAACCAAAAGAATTCTTTTCCTACAGGACAATGCAAATACCCCATACTTCACAAACAACCATGGAAAGAATTCAGGAGTTGGGAGGAATCAAACTGCTACCACACCCAACATACAGCCCTGATCTCGCACCATCTTTTTTGATCCATGGCCCATTTTCTACGTGGAAGAAATTTTGACAACATTGAAGCAGTGCAAATGGGTTTCACCGAATTTTTGCATAAAAAAACGAGAGACTGTTACCATCGTGGGATAATAAACCTCACTGAAAGATGGCTCAAGACCATAGAATCTAATAGTCTATACTTTGAAAATTAATTAATTGCTTGTCAGAAAACATTTCAAACAATTGTTTTTCATAAAAAACGACATTACTTATGAGACAATATATATGTAGGTGATATATTTTCTTGCATTGCTACACCTTTTGCTTTGACTAACCTGTTTGATGCTTTGAAATTAACAGATCAGCAGTGCAAAACAAGAAGACAAAGGATGTAAAGATTGATGCAGCTGAACCCATGGAACAGGGAAAAAATGAAGCATTCACGGAAGTCATTGTTATTGGTGAAAAGAAACATGAGAGCAAAGTAAAACAAAGTTCACCAGGTAAGATCTAAGCATCACTGCTTATAGTTGTATCAGTGTACCTTTGCGACATGTCTGAGATAGGATTTGCATGTTAGCAGAATACTATGAATATAAAGAACAAAGTGGAATTCCGTAAATTATGCCACTGTAGTTAATAAATGCAGCATTAATCTTAATGTACAATATTATTTAATGTGTAAACCAATAAAGAACTAGAAAAGGGTTGGTGTGAGTGGCTCAGTTGTTGGCCTTCTCTTCAATGTCGTGGGTTTAAACCCAGCCCACAGACGGTTTATAAGCGTGCTTAAAAACAATTTATTAGTACATTTATTGGCATGTAAAAGAACTAATGAAGAATGAAATGTTGGCACACAGGCACACTTAATATGGTCTTTGCAATTGACTGCATCATTAACAAAGTATTTTTTTTCACAGGAAAGGATTTGTTGTAATGTAATTTACTTAAGATGAGTTCTTCCAAGAAGAAAAACAATTGTAATTTAAGAAATTCACTTATCATCCAAAAACATTTTACAAATTTGAGACAATTTCCATGAAGCACATCAGCCTAGCCCCACAGAACAAATTAAGCATAAGAAATTACTTTGTAATAGATTCAAATAAATATACTACAAGACAAAAGCTGGAATTTACAAAATCAGTTGCTCTAATTATAATAAAGTATACCAGGTGAGTCAGCTGCTCCTATGTATTCTTATCTATGCAACCTGCAGTTTATAGTCTAATCAGAAAACGTGGACCCTTTTAGCACAAAAGCAGTTATTGCAGCTCTGCCCTTCTATTTGGTACTATATGCACCCAGCATTAATACTTACAGCCCTGAATGGGGACCAAGAAGCTGTGAAAAGCTTAAATAAATGATGGCTTTTCATGCACATAATACAAGCGAGATGATAAACAAATGCTTTACCAAAGAACAACGTAAATACGTAACAGCTGGACGAGTTGATTAGCTGCTGGAATATGGTGATACAAAGGCTAGGTTCAAAAAGACATCACCTTGTTTTGATTTTTGTTTTCTTTCCCCTAGTCTTTATTGTCTGTATTTTAGTTACTAATTTATTTGTACTTAGTGTTGGTTCTCTTGTGATTAAGATTTCACTGCCATATTTGATGAGAGGTTTAACATATGTTCTGCAGGTCGTGCTTAGTGTGCTTTGATTGCAGCCCCATTTGGCTTCAGCTAGTCTTTTTATAACGGGAATTCTTCTTTCAACTTTCTCTTTGATTGCTTGTACATGATTGGAGAAACTTAACTTGTCTAATATGACTCCTAAGTATTTTGTGTTAGGACTTTTTTTGGGGAGGGCTGCTGTTGATATTCAGATTAAAACTAGGATTCTCATGGCAGAGGGAGAAAAATGGATAAATAGTTTTAGATTCAAATTATAAAAATTGAAAGAAGTGTAGAGACAGTGAAGCAAAGTTAAAATAAAAGTGAATCGAGAAGATATTGATATATTGCTTCACTCATATTGTTTTTCATAGGACATGTTTCAAGAGCTGTTGCTCCCATCATCAGCTGAGTCTCAACTAGTGCAAATTGTAGTGTTTTTCTTCTTCTCCATGTCGTCGGTAGATGACATGATGTATTTGTCAAAGAGTCCCGTGGTGGAGTTTCGAAATTCATGATTCTATGACAATTTTTATTGAAGATTTTTTTTCATACGGAAAGATCTATGGGATGATTAACATGTTTTATTAAAGCTGTCTCCAAGTTAATGTCATTGGTATTCAAAAAATGAAAAGCAACTACTGATTTTTCTGTTTCACCGTTTTTAATGTTTCTTATATGTTCTTTAATTCTGATGTCAGTATTTCTTCTTATTTTTCCTATATGTATTTTAGGGAAATTTCACATTTGATCTCGTAGATTCCTAGTTTTTCTTTTGCAGTAATTGAATTTTATTTTTTTTTTGGGGGGGGGGGGGATGGGCCTTTTAACAAATTCTTGATATTGAATCTATTTTGAGGTGCAAGAACTATGTTGTGCGTTGAGAAGATTTTTCAGATTTTATTATGGACTGATGGGTGGAAGGTAAATTTCTTAAAAATTTGTATCTCTTTTGCCCCTGTAGGTTCCAGGGTGGTGGTTTCATTTATTTTCTTAGTCATGTTGAGTTTGTTAATTTTTTTCTCCACTAATTTTGGGTTGAAACGTTTGGACATAGCTACCTATTTTATGTGCATGTATTCTTCTCTGTTCAATGGAAAGTTGATCATATGAAAAATTAAACTGTTGAAAATGGCATGTTGGTGTTGTTTTAGGTGGAAACTGTTGTTCTTAATATAATTATCCGTGTGTGTTTGTGCATATATAAATATCCGTGATTATTCCATCCATATTACTAGGTCACCTGCGAACATACTAACTTCAATGTTCTGGATTCCCTTAAGAGTTTTATAAGTTCATTAACATATAAATTAAATAGGGTGAACTGCTTGCTGCTCCCTGGTGTAGACTGTTTCATTCCATTGTGTTTTGACCCATCTTCATGTTAAGAATCTTCTGATCCAATTTACAGGAAACCAACACACATGGATAATTATATTATAAACAACAGTTGGAACCCAAAACAACACC
The DNA here is from genome assembly GCA_030765055.1 of Mantis religiosa. Classification (NCBI taxonomy): domain Eukaryota; kingdom Metazoa; phylum Arthropoda; class Insecta; order Mantodea; family Mantidae; genus Mantis; species Mantis religiosa. Next base: position 77,424,866 of record CM060947.1, read on the forward strand.
AACTTGCCGTTTTCAACTGGTTAATCTTTTGTATAACTTTCTACTGAGGAAAGAAGATGGTAAGCTAAGATCTTGATTACATAGTTTGTTGAACATTGATAATAGGAGGGATTTGGCCTTTTTTCCGCTATGTTTTAAAAATTCTGGGAAAATATTGTCAGGTCCTGGCTGGTTGTTTTTTTTTTTTTTTTTTATTTTAATTATTGCATTGTTCAGTTCATACACGGTGAAGTTGTAATCAAATACAGGTTCTTTTGCAGAGTTCTTTTTGGATTTCCTTCGTTGGTATTCTCTTTCTCTTTTCTTTGGTTCCTTGTTGAGATTGTATTGATTAAGAAAGTGTTAAGAAACTCTTTGGCTATGATCTTTGGGTTAACAACTTCTACTTTTCTTATTTTCATGGGTTGTGTGCACTTTGTCTTATGTTTGTTGTTTAATTTGTTTAATAACCTGTGTGCTGTAGTTTCTAAGTTCGATAGTCCATCTTACTTAGAAAGTCGTTCCATGCTTGTTTCTTGGCTTCGTTTATCTTTAACTTCATAGTTGCACATTCCTTTTGCCAGTTGATAAGTTTTTGGTATTTGGTGACTTCTCTTACTTTTTTCAGCTTCTCTTGCTGCAACTCTAATTCTCTTTTGGTTGGTTAGTTCTTTGTTCCAGAAGGATTGTAAGCTTTAATTTTTCCTCTTGGAATACCTCTCTTTGCACTCTGTCGTAGTGCTTCAGAAAAAGCAGAGATAGCTGTATATAAGGATTCTTTTATTATGTCATTGGCTGCATTCTCTACCATTTGAGTGAATTTATTCCGGTTTGCTTTTTTGCTGTTCCACCTTATTTTTAAATGATTTCGGGAGGGTTCATTTTTAAAGATATTTTATTACTATGGAAATTCTATGACCTTACCTGGATCTCCAATTACACTGGTCGACAAAATTTAACTTTTTTTCTTTCACAAGAATTAAAATAACAGATTCTAAAAGTATTTTTCGTGCTGAATTCAAATATAATTACAGTTTTTCCCCATCGGGCAGGAGTTTTGTGTGATATTCATTTGAATTTTTTATAATATTCCAAAAAATCCGTAACTTGCTATCTAACTCAAAATTATAACTACTGATTCTGACTTACCTATAAAGTGGTAGATAGTGATTTTCGGGTATATTTTGCATCTGGAACGTCTCTAATTTTAGTCCAACAGTAGTCAGCCAGCATATTGGAACTCCACTTGCCTTGGTACCTCTTCTCTATTGTAGAAATTTGCTGATGAAAATGCTCACCGTATTCATCGCTGACAGCTCCAAGGTTTTCGGGGAAGAAGTCCAAGTGAGAGTCCAAGAAGTGAATTTTTAAAAACATGTTGCGTCCCTTAGCTTTATAAGAATGCAGAAGATCAGCCTCTATGTCACGATAGTTTTCTGCTTTATGGTTTCCAAGAAAATTGCAACACAAACTTTTGAAAGACTGCCAGGCTGCTTTCTCCAGTGGATTTAACAGTCCCTCGAAATATTCATGAGCCATTAATGATCGGATTTGTGGTCCTATAAAAATTCATGCTTTCAATTTAGCATCACTGACTTTGGGGAATTTTGATTTCAAGTACAAGAATCCATCAGAAAGTTTATCCATAGCGTTGACGAAATTTTTCATAACTCCTAACTTAATATGCAATGGAGGTAAAACTATTTTTTCAGACTTCACTAAAGGGACACATGCCACATTTTTCTGGCCAGGGATAAGAGATTCACGTTTTGGCCATGACTTTCTAACGTAGTGAGACTTCTTATCTCTGCTGTCCCACTCGCACAAAAAACAGCAAAATTTGGTGAACCCAAGTTGCAAACCAAGCAATAAAGCAATGATCTTTAAATCACCACACATATTCCATTCATATTTTCCATATTGTATTTTCTCTAAATCTAGTTTCATATTTTCATATGTCTCTTTCATATCAGCGGCATGCGCTACCGGTATTGATGGAAGTTTATTGCCAATATGTAGCAGCACAACCTTCAAACTTACTTTAGAGGAGTCTATGAACAATTGCCACTCATCTGGCCGGTGTTGAAACCCAAGAGTTTCCATAAATGAACAAATATTATTACAAAACACAATACCATTTTCTTCAGAGAAGTATACTTTGAAAACACTATGGTGGCTATGATATCTACTAATTCTTACATCTTTTTGGAGTAGATTCCACCCTTTGAGTCTGGAAGCTAAAACTTACGCTTGCTGTTTAGACAGATTTAAATCGCGAATCAGGTCACTAAGGTCTTGCTGATTGGGAAAGTATGGTTCTGATGAACAGCTACTGGCTTCATATCTAAGATCATTTTTATTTTCATCTGAATCATTTGGAGTTTCAGTCAGGTCAGAACCAGAGTTATCACTTAAGGTCGTATCTGCATATACTGGTACAGCGAACTCTTCACTGTGTAAGACAGGTGTCATTGCAGATTGCAAATTCAAATACTTAACTGTATATTTTGTTTTAGATGTGATTCCTTTAATATTTGTCAAACAAAACTAACAGTCAGTTAAATGATCCTTCGGTTCCCTCCAAATCATGGGAATTGCAAATGGCATATGATGTGTACCATTTTTCCACCCATTCAGCAGTCTAACACACGAAACACAGCATGTATTTGGGGCCCAGCTCTTATCGAAATCACCAACTTGACAGCCAAAGTAAAGTTTATAACACTTCTTTACAAGTGGGGTCAAATTTCGCCTCTGAGACTTGGTCAGCTCACCACAAATATAGCAGAAATTATCTGCATGATTTACACAATTTCTTGGCATGATGAAAAAATAAAGCACAGAAATACAACATGCACAACATACACAATACACTTCTAAACAGAAAGGAAGGAAATATTTCACTACTCAACAATCTCACAGTCAGCTCAATACGGACACATCACAATGCCAAACAGGTCTGAACATGTCTAAACAACAACAATGAACAACAATGAACCTGCACAGTCATGTTTTATTGCGCTTCAGCATGACATTGCAAATAATTTCAATAATACAGCTTGAGTAAAATAGCTACATATGAGGTAACGGTTCCTATGACAGGCCAAAGAAAATGCTAAAATCATATTTTGAAAAGTAGCTTTTACAGAAAAACTATGCCTGATGGGAAAATTCTGACTACATATCTGAATTCAGGATGGAAAATGTCACTAGATTCACTATTCAGATCTCTTGTGAAAAAAACTTTGTTGACCAGTGTTATTGATTTTTTTGCCCTGATCACAAATATTGGCTAATACCATAACTAGGTAGGTAGAGCTTCCAGAGTAATGGATGAATGTCTTGGAGTCTTCTTGGTTGTATAGTACAAATAATGCTTTGCTGTCAACAAAATCTTTTACTATATGTCCTATTTTGTTACGATAAGGGTATTCCCAGTTAGGTGAGGCTGCATTGAAGTCTCCAACCATAATAGTATTTCTTGTAATAGTTAATACATATAAGTTGAGATTGTTATTATTTGGCTGTAGACTCCTATACTTTGATCTGTGTCTTTATCCATACAGTGATTGCTACTATATCTGAAGTGTCTTGATCATTCATTTCTTTGACTATTTCAAATTTGGAAATTAAGTTGTTAAAAAGTCTACTATGAAGTATAAAGTTTTACTGGATCTTCAGATTTATTCAACCTTTAGTGCCAGAGGTTTTAAATGAATGTCATCAGTTCAGCGAGCCCCTTGTCTAGAAGGGGCAGTGCGGAATGGAACCTTGGACTGTATACATTTCCAACTTCGTAAACAGGTTGATGTTCTAGGCAGTGCAGAACTGTTTTTCACCAGGACATTGGAAAGGTATGACACAAGTCCTATTTCACTAAGGTGTCCCTGAAACTGTTAACATCCACTGCCACCACTTGCCTTTTGCAGTCCTGTGCAAGAGGCAATACGTGATAAACTCATTTCCTAGTACTGACGTCATATGCGGTCAAAATATTGGCGGCAAAGTATTTTGTAAACACCTATAATGTTGTAAAAATGTTATTTGTATCATATCAAATTATAGGCCCCAAGAGGCAAAACAAAGGGTAATAAAATTTTTGAGCTGAACACAAAGGATTTAAACCCAACTTGAAGTGGCAGAGTGAAGAAATAACCTGTATAATACAGTTTGGCCAACGCTACCTTGTGAGAGAAGGTTCGGACATGAATAAGTAACCAGACCTCAGACCACACCTCAGAATTTTATACAGTGTTTACTGCTTCATACAGTGCTTTGAGCTCGTTTTGGTGATTTTAATGCAATTAAAAAAATTGCATCTGCCATTACAATGACTGTGTGAGGTAAATACTGCCGTAATTTGTGACAGAAGCAAAAACAATCTACCTAATAGCATATTTTGACATGGATGTAGAACAAACATATGTTGGCTGAAAATTTATATCCAGTTGGTCCCACTGTATAAATCTGCAATTTTGTGTTCCAGTGTTATTGGCAACTGATGCATGTAATAGATTTTTCCTTCAGGGACGTGTTCAAAGGTGTGTGTGAATGTATGCTAATGAACAAAAGTTTGTAAATTCATCTAAAATTATAAATATTAAAAGCAGAAGCATTATTAACAGTGAAGTATTCTTCATATTTGAGTTTGATTTTTGAGTCACTATGTTTACACTCAAACTTTACTTACTTGTTGTTGTATAATTGAAACGTTTTCAAGATCATTTAATCTCATCCTCAGCTGTTTGGAGACTAAATGAACATTCCTCTTCTTCCACTACTACGGAGCTCCGATCACTCTGCCATCTGGTGTTAGGGGCACTAAGTTTTAATACTTCATTTAATGCCGGGATTTCAAAATTAATAACTTTATCACGGTTTTTGTTTATGAATATATTTTTTCCCAAATATCCAATTCTATGGGTGTACTTAAAGATTTTAACAGTTTAATGTTGTGGCTGATGTGGTTTTCTGTCCAAAAAATGGTGTGAAACTGCAGATTTTTCTGTTTGTTTCAACTTAATGTTCCTCTGGTGTTCTTTTTTCCTGGTGAACAAGTTTCTCTTAGTTTTTCCTATGTAGCTTTTCTCACAGGTTTCACAATTTATCTGATAAATTCCTGATTTCAAATTGTTGGGGATTGAATTTTTTAGTGGTTTCTTTAGCAGGTTCCTGAGACTGAATTTGTTTTGGGGTGCTAGTTTTAAGTTTAGTCTTTTGAAGATTTGTTCACATTTTCTAAAAGCACATGGATGGTAGGTGAATTTTCTATATTGCCGATTTGTGTTTTTAAGTGTTGTGAGAGTGGTATTTTTTGATATTATCTTCAGTTTTTCCTTTCTATTCATCATGTTCCTTATGATGGCTGGGTTGAATCCATTTAATACCGCTATATCTTTTATGTGTTGTTGTTCTTTCAAAAATTCCTCCTTACTCAGTTGGGATGTTGTATAGCCGGTGAATTAGTCTTCTAAAGGCAGCTAGTGTGGGCTTCCTGTATATTCCAAAATGTACACCATGACGATTTCTAGTTATCTTGAGGTCCAAAAAAGGGTAGGGTGTTGTCTCTTTATACTTCCATTGTAAACTGGATGTGATTATCTTGCAGGTTTAGTAATTTTAGAGAATCTTCTCTAAGTTTTTTTCCGGAATGATAGCAAAAACATCATCAACATATCTCCGCCAAAATTTATAAATATGCCCTCTCCACGATGGCCCCTACTCTTTCCGGCTGCTCTCCCGTGTGTGGACAGTCTCTCTCCAGGTGTCCCGGCTAGCCACACCCTCAACACACACCACTTGGTCTTCGCCGGCGTCCCTCGGCAGCCCTTCGATCTCCAGTGTAGCGGATACTCCTTGTTCTCGACGTCAGGGTAGCCGTCACTTTGGCCGCCTCTATCCTTAATGGGGCCGTTAGCGCCTCGTGGGTGATCTTGTAGTTGCCGAGCATTAGGCGCTGACGTATCTCGACGTCTGGTACACCGCCGACGAAGATGTAGGCGGCTTCCCGGGATACGAACTCGGGTGGGAAGTCGACTAAGCTTTTGCTGGCCAGCTGTTCAACTGCCAGACTGCGGCCAAGCGGTGATTTCCGAAGCGTTTTTCCAGGGTCTCCCAGATCTCCTTGGGCGCCGCTGCTGTATGGACCGCGTTCAGGACCTCTACGGCTCGTCTCTGGAGGCTGGCTATTAGTTGTACGGCCTCTTCTTCTGATGACCACATGTTGTGCCTGGCCACTGTGTTGAATTGGTGGCGGAAGATTTCGAAAGTTGACTTGCCGTCGTACTTTTGTGGTTTTAACGCGTGTAGATGTTGTGTCGCGTACCGTCGCGTTGGCTTTCAAATCCTTTAATCGTTTGCCGACGATGCCCTCCACCATGGCGTATAGCCACTTGATGTTGTCGTCTTTACCCTCTAGGTCGTTAACGCGGTTTGCCAGGTCTTCGACGCGCTCGCCCAACTCTGTGGCGTCCTCCTTCACGCCGGCCAACTTTTCCTCAAATTTGGCGGTGAGGTCCTCGTTGGCAGCCTTTATTTCTGTGGTCAGGCAGTCGTTCGCTGCTTTCATTGCCGTGACCAGGCAGTCGTTCGCTGCTTTCATTGCCGTGGCCAGGCTGTCATTCACTGCTTTCATTTCCGTGGTTAATTCGGCTTCATTGCAGTCATCGTCGTGGCCAGTTTATTTATTTGTGGTCTCCCAACTTCGCGGCCAGGTTGTATATGCCGCTTCTGTCTTTGCAGCGAGTTTGTCATTCGCTGTTCTTATTTCTTCCAGCTCTGCTAGAATCTTTGCCAACGCAGCCTCCATCGTCATCTCCCACTCCAAACACCAAATGTGACTTTTGGGTTCGTAACATTAAAAGTCAATTAAGTTAATTGGGAGTCGATTAATAACACAAAACAACACTCACTTTTAAATTTTCCCGGAACCGGTTTCTGAGGCCTTCCCTCTATCTTCAGCCGGACATCGACTAGTTCTCATTGGTGTAGCTGGCAATATTTTGTCTTCGGTCTCCTCTGGTGGCGGTTCGAGGAACTTGCTGAACAAATCTTTCTGTGGGGATGTCGAAATTGAATACTTTGTTCCTATTTTTTGAAATAAAGATTTGTTCCCATGTGGACAGTTCTTCTTTTCCTGTTGTATGTTTTAGTAATTTTGGTTCTGGATTTATGTTGTGGTTTTTTTCCCAAAAATGCGTGGCAACTGCTGATTTTTCTAATTGTTTGTATTTTATGTTCCTAAAGTGTTCCTTTGCTCTTGTTTCTAAATTTCTTTTGGTTTTTCCAATATAAATTTGACTACAGTCACAGCATTCAATTTGATATATACCAGATTTTTTGTTAGATGGAATGGCATCTTTGATGTTTGAGCAAATTAGGTTTTTTAAGGAGTAATGGTTCACTGGAGCTAGTTGAATGTTTTCAACACTTCCATGAAAGGATTTATTAAAAGTCAAGTTTGCAGACATTCTAAATGCTCTTTATTTCTGTAGAAAGACAGTTTGTACACACCTTTGCAGCAAGATGATGTGACATACACCAACACAGTCTCGTGGCTTCTGCACATTTAAATAAACAAAAGAATTACTTTCAAATCACTAGACATTTATCATTTCTCAACTCGCAACTTGATGCAGTTTAAATGTACACACACACACACACGCACACGCACACGCAATTGACCACTCTCTAGCAGCTCCCTGCCTACACTGGCTGTCCAATCCAGTCACTTTTATAGCCAAACCATTGTTTCTCGAAAGTTGCCAAAGTTTCTTGAAAGCTCCCGAAGCTTCACAGACTTTCGTGGGGAGTAAGAACATCCATGTCTCAACTACTATGTCTCACTAAAGAGATATGCCCTTTGATTACCACATCCAAAAGAACTAAGGGTTGTCCAAAGATACATACAATATCATCACAGGTGATGAAACATGAGTAATATTATGACTCTGTAACGAAGAGGCAGTTTTCAGGATGGTCTATTACAGGTGAACATCCATCCACGAAAGTTTGGAAAAGTGGGAGTTCTGGGAAGAAGATGGTAACCACTTTGTTCACCAAGATAGGCCGTCTTACCTCTGTGAAGTTGGACACATGTTGCACAGTTAATGCTGAGTGGTATATGACTGAATGTCTGCCAAAAGTCATTGCCACTTGGATGTCACAGTGTCTGAAGTCTTCTGCATTGAGACAATGCCTCAGTACTTACAGCAGCCAGAACAGTTGACTTTAGGAGAAAGAACAGGTATAAATCTTGGCACGTGCACTGTATTTGCCGTACCTGATCACAAAAGAAAACATTTGTGGGTAGCATTTTTCATCCAATGAAGAGGATGTTGCTGCAGGCAACAGATTACTAATTGACATACCTAAAGAAGCTTGGACTGAGACCTATTTTAAATGGTTCTAAGGGATGGAGAAATGTATAAGTGCTCAGGGAGAATGAATGAAAGTAAATGGGTTGGGCCCTTTTGGCCCGTTGCACGTAGGTCACATGTTGGGCCCATTGTGCCCCTCTTATTGGAGTGGTTATTCAAGTCCTGTAGCCTTCAAAAAGGACAGGATAAATCTTGGATGAGTACTATTTATATCATCTGGTCTCAGTTTGTCTGGGGCCAGGATGAAGTTTCTAAGTGTAGCAAGTGCTTCGCATTCACACAAAATATGTAGAGAAGACTCATCTTCTCCAGCACAGTGCTCAGGGATAGTATTTTGAAACATTGTAACAGTTATCTTCTAAATAAAATGCTTTTCTGAATCTCTGCTAAAACCTTTCGGGATAACACTCATATCTTCCCTTGCATTTCAATTCTCAATGATAAAGTATTATAATGGTAACTTTGAAATCTTATTCCCTTGAAAACTTAAACTTAAGAAAGGGCATTTTAATACTTTGCACAGAAAAATTGGAAATAAGTCCTAGTAAAACTCACATACCTCCTTTCATAGATTAACATATGACTGGAGAAATATATGTAGAACTGGCATTCAAAAAACACTTCTGTCCACTTGGAAACAAAATTGATTTGCCTATAAAGTAAAAGGTAAAAGTAAAAATTAATTCCCATATTCTGGAGGTGCTGATTTGATCGTTACTATGTTTGTCTTTTGATATTTGTGTAATAAAATGCAATACTTCTTTCAAAATTATTTCTGTTTTATAGTTTTCTCCATTTCTACTTCCATGAACAAAAGGTTTTTGAGTGTAAGCAGCACATATGACTTCATTAGTAAATGTGTATGGTTTTACATTTGTCGTAATAAATAATTCATCCCTATCCACACAGTGGTACAGTTAATATCTATTCTTAATGTTATGTGTCCTAGAATTATTCCAAGAAAAGCAAAGTTTTTTTTAAAAAAACAATTGTTTCTCATTTTTAGCAGTAGAAAGCCATATTATGGGAAGTGATCATGAACATCTGTCAAGCTTTGAAGTAAAGGCATCTACTTCAGAAGCATCTACAGCAGATTCAGAAGATACTGGAGGTTAGTTCAAACAGTTTGCTTTTAGATTTTTGGATGGTTTTAAATGAGCTAGCTTTTCGAAATTGGTTAATTCTTTATGGATTAAGCTGCTCAGATGTTTTACACTCAAACAGTAAAATTGCCTTTACAAATGAGACCTATATAAATGCAGTGTCCATTTCTACTGGTAAAAGGAGAAAAACTGGTTTCTACGGTTTCACCAGTAAATGCCTGTTTACCATGTTTGTCAGTTTTTCAAAATGTGTATTGAAATAAAACAGTAAATTTCATTTAAGTTTTTGGGGTGGACTAAATGAGGTTGATGTTCATTAGGATGGGCAGGGGCACAACAGGAAGACATTTTTGTCTCATAAGCTGCATAGACTAACTTCACAATTAATTTAAATTCATTATACTTTTATATTGTAAAGTTGGTTGTAACACCTACATCACTGGTTGTAAATTCTTCTAAGTATTACTTAAAGTTAGTTTGCTTAATTCTTGTATGAAAATGAAATTACTTTCTCCCTTCTATGCTTCATAACTCTGCTTTAAAGAGCTAACAGCTTATTAACTTTTTGCTGATTTTTACCCTTTAGGGCATGTTACAATCTGGCATTAATTTATAATGCCTGTTACTGAAGATGCCTCTATAAATTGTAGGAACATTGAGTATTACACATTTATATTTTTAAATTAGAAAACTTAAGCCTTCTCAATTAAAGCATTTTCTTTAAATAAAATGTTTTGTTTGTTGCCAAATTCTTATTTGTTGCTGAATTCTTTTACACTTGTAATGTGTGAACACAGTTTCAGGAAACAAAAGTCAGCTAAATGATAGTGTGTGCATAATTGAAAGTAGTGAAGACACTTCTGAAGAAAGTCAAAACCCAGGAGACTCAAGTGGTGAGATTAATTCCAGCTTCTTTGATGTAAGCTATAACTTAGAGGTCTCGGATTCAAAACTGGAGCATGAAACAAGGAATGTCAAAGGTAGGTATAATTTTAAGTCACATTTCATTATTTTAGTAGACTGCTAAACTGCTGGCTGCTTGCTGAAAATATGCACTGCCAGTTGTCTGAAGCCTGCTAGAAATTCTTTAAGGAATAAGCCCATTTGAAAAACTACTGAATTTCAATTTGACATTTCTTGGCAGCTAACAGGTCATTATCGAGTGCAAATACTTACTGGCTTCTAAGTGTCTTTAGAACTATGATACGTCTACTGTTGTATCTAGATGAACACTTTAATGTGATTATCTAGATTCAGATTCAGACAATTTATTAGCCATAGGAGTCAACCAGACTCATGGCATTGTAAAAAATACAGTTTGTGTACAATATTAAGTTTCGGGCAGCGTCCCTTGGTCCGGGTAGGGCGGTACAACCAGACTAGGTCACCCTGCTGGAACCCTTGGCTGTTGGCTTGCCTGTATATTGGGTCTTCATGCGGTTGCTCGCCTTCTGGATGTTCTGACGAGCCATCTCATGCATGTCGTGGAGATGGTCCACCAGGTTCTCCACATACTCGGTTGCTGGCTGTTTTGCATCTGGTGGGTTTCCAAAAGCCAGATCACAGGGGAGGCGTAACTCTCGGCCGAACATTAAACTGGCTGGCGTCATCCCAGTGGTGTCGTGTGTTGACGAGCGTTAGGCCAGTAAGAACAGTGGCACCTTGACGTCCCAGTCTCGCTGATGGCTTGCCACGACCTTCCTCAGGTGTTCTTCTAAGGTCTTGATGTGTCTTTCGACCATGCCATCCGATTGGGGATGTAGAGGTGTTGTGCAGGTCTTGTTAATCCCAAGTCTTTCTAAGGTTGGACTCAAAATTGGTGCCCTGGTTGCTGTGGAGCTCTAACGGCACCCCAAATTGGCAGAACATTTGCTCCACGAGACAGTCTGTGATTGTCTTTGCCTCCTGGTTCGGGATGGCATACACCTCCGGCCACTTGGTAAAGTAGTCCACGACCACCATCAGGTACTTGTTGCCTCGGTCAGACTCTGGGAATGGTCCAGCTATGTCGACGGCGATCCTTTTGAATGGCGCTCCAACGTTGTACTGCTGCATGCGACCTCGGCTACTAGTTTGGGGCCCGCGACTCGCCGCGCACACGTGACATTGCGGACACCACCTCTCAGCATCTGCTCGGAACCTCAGACAGTAGTAACGCTGTCGGAGTTCATTAATCGTCCGGTTTTCTCCCAGGTGTCCTAAGTACCGGCGTGTACTGCTTCTAAGACTTCCGGGACCTTACTTTGGGGAAGTACTAACTGTTTGTTCTCTCTGCGTCTTCCCATTGGGCGATTCCCATACCCGGAATAGCACGCCCTCTCTTGTCTTCAGTGAGAATCCCATTGGGCCCAGTAGGACTTCTAGGTGGTGCTCCTCGGTGCGATGTCCTGCGAGGTTGGTCTTGTACCTGCCTCCACTTTCGTCAAGAGTGGCCCCAAGTCTGCGTCCGCCAGCTGCTCCCTCCTCAGACCTGCGCTATCCCCGCCATTCGCAGGCACAGCCGTGAAAACTCTGACAGCTGCGGCACGCTCCTTCTCTTCCACTCTTGTGCATTGGCTGCACTCCTCTGGGCAGGGTCTTCGGGACATGGCATCTGCGTTACCGTGGCTTTTCCCTCTACGATGTTCAGAGGCAAAGTCGTACTCCTGCAGCCTCTGTACCCAAAGGGTTGTCTGGCCTTCCAGGTTCCTAAAACTAAGTAGCCAGGTTAGGGTGGAGTGGTCAGTCCTCAGGTGGAATGGCTGACCATACAGGTATTTGTGGAAGTGCTCCAAGGTCTTTACTGCTGCCAGTAACTCTTGTCGGGTAACACGCAGTAGTTCTTCTCTGCCTTGGACAGGGTCTTGCTGTAGTAGGCTATCACCCGCTCGTGGCCGTCCTGGACTTGTGATAGGACGCTTCCAATGCAATGGTCGCTGGCGTCAGTGTCCACAATGAAGGTGCCGCCTGGTTGTGGAAATCCCAGAATAGGAGCACTACACAGTGTCTTCTTCAGCCGCTGGAAAGCGTCTTTGGCGTCCTCCGTCCACACATAGGGCCGATGTTCTTCAGTCAGGCGGGTGGGGGGTTTGGCAATGTTTGAGAACCCCTTGATAAAACGGCGGTAGTAACTGCACAGCCCCAGGAAACTGTGCAATTCTCTCTTATCCTTCGGCCGAGGCCAATCTCTCATGGCCTGTGTCTTCTCTGGGTCTGTGGCCACTTTGGTTGGTGAGACTGTGTGGCCCAAGTAGTTGACTTCCTTGCGGAAGAGCTGGCACTTCTTCACGTTCAGCTTCAGGTTGGTCGCCTGCAGTCTCTGTAGCACCTTACTCAGATTCTCGAGATGGTCTTCGAAGGTCTTACCGACGATGATGATGTCGTCCAGGAATAGCAGGCAGGCGTCGTAAGTTAACCCTCTCATTACTGACCCCATTAGGCATTGAAATGTGGCTGGTGCATTGCAGAGGCCAAAGGGCATAACTGTGAACTGCCAAAGCCCTTGGCCTGTCGAGAATGCGGTCTTCTCCTTGTTTCTCGGGTCTAAAGCCAATTGCCAGTAACCCGACTTCAGGTGTAGGGTCGAGAACCACTGCGCACCAGCTAGCGTGTCCAGGGTGTCGTCAATCCGGGGTAAGGGGAAGCAATCCTTCCTGGTGACAGCATTCAGCTTCCTGTAGTCCACGCAGAAGTGTAGCTCGCCATTCTTCTTCGTCACTAGAAGTATTGGGGAACACCTTGGGCTGTCAGACTCTTCAATCACCCCCTGGATTTCATGTCCTCTAGCATCTCCCGTACTGGCGCTTGTTTCGCCAGCGGAACGCTCTTGGTTGCCGAATAGGCCGGACGTCTCCAGTGTCGATGTTGTGGAGCACTCGGTCCGTGCGGCCGTAGTCACTGTCGCCTTGGCTGAAGACGCACTGGTATCGTCTCAGCAGTTGTTCCGCGGTCAGGTGGTCAGCCGCCCTCTGCAGTAAGCCTTCCAGCCGGGTCCCCATGTGTTGCGTCGGCACCGGCTCCTCTTGTCTTGTCGATTGCTGTCACGCTGACCACGGGCTCGCACGTCCCCAGCTCAGTTCCGGCCTGGACGTCATGATCCGTGTCTGCCAGATTGAGCAGCCTCACTGGCAGCTCCTCTCGGCACGGTAACAATGTCCTGGCTACACATAGTCCGTGCACCGGCGTCTTCTGGTCCAGCGTCATGTTCTTCGTCCGCTGGCCTTCCAGTCGCGCCGTCACTACCACCTCGCTTCTTGTGGGGACAACCACGTCTTTCTTTAAGATGACCCTGCAAATTCCAAGGCGCTCTTGGGGTTGCCGGGGAATGACCTCTTCTCCATTGAGCCGCAGGACCTTCCTGCTGACGTCGACCGTCGCCTCGTGGCTCCTGAGAGCATGCAATCCCAGTATCACCTCCTCAGCCACCTTCGCGACGAACACCCACAGATGTACGGCACTCCTTCCCAAGGTCAACTTCAATAGGGCCTCCTTCTCCACAGGCAAGGTGTCGCCCGATGCCTTCATCAGCTGGTATGGTCAGCTCGGCTTCCTCGTCGACAAACCCCTGGCTTTGTCAGGTCTGATGACGGTCACGGCTGCCCCGGTGTCCACCAGCACGCGGCACGGCTTCCCTCTCACCCAACCGTCCACGATGAGGCTGTCATCCATCCGCCGGCTGACGTCGCGCAGTGTCACATGAGGGGATAGTGGTGATGGCGCCGACGTGCCCCTCTCCACGACGGCCTTTACTCGTTTTCCGGCTGCTCTCCTTGATGTGGGCAATCTCTCTCCAGGTGTCCCGGCTCTCCACACCCCCAACGCAGGTCACTACGTCTTCGCCGGCGTGGCTCGGCTGGTCTTCGGTCTCCCGTGTAGTGGATACTCCTGATTCGCGATCTCGGGGGATAGCCATCACTTTGGCCGTCTCCATCGTTAATCCTGCCGTTAGCGCCTCGTGGATGGTTTTGTAGCCGCCGAACATTAGGCGCTGACGAATCTCCGTGTCTCGCACCCCGTCAACGAATGTATAGGCGGTTTCCCGGGATACGAACTCTGGTGGGAGATTGACTAAGGCTTTGCTAGCCATCTGCTCAATTGCCAGGGCGTACCCCTGCAGCGTCTCCCCTGGCTGCTGTGACCTTGACTTCAGCTGGCTGCGGTATGCTGCGGCTAAGCGGTGGTTTCTAAAGCGATTCTCCAGTGCCTCCCATATGTCCTTGGGCGCCGCCGCTGTCTGGGCCGCGTTCAGGACTTCTGGGGCCCGTCCCTGGAGGCTGGCTATTAGCTGTGCGGCCTCTTCCTCTGGCGACCACTTGTGTTTTGCCACCGTGTCGAATTTACGGCGGAAGTCTTCGAAAGTTGTCGCGCCGTCGTATATAGGTTTGACGCGCGCAGATATTGTGTCGCGTCCCGGTGCGTCGACCTTTAAATCCTTTAAGCTCCTCCAACGACGTCCTCCATCATGGCGTTCAGGGACTTTGTGTTGCTGTTGGCCTTTCCGTCCAGCTGGTTAACGCGGCTCGCCAGCCAGGTTGTTGTTTGCCGTTTCCGTCTTCGTTGTTAACTCGGTCTTAATTTCTTCAATTTTCTATAAAATCTTTTCCAATGCCGCGTCCATGGTCAAATGTTCAGCTTCCTGACAGCAATTGTAACTTTGTGGGTTCGTAGAATTAAAAGTCTGAGTTGCAGGTATTCCAAATGTTCTTTATTTCCGTAGAAATACACTGTTCAATTCTCATGTAACATTACGTCACATACACAACACAATTTACCAAGGTCGATGACAATGACAAACAGCGTTCTGATTGCATCTGTTTACATCAGCTCAGCTGTTTACTGCTTAGGACTGACTGTTGGCAAGTCATCACTCCCTTAAATACCTCATTGATAATTCTAGATATTTCCAGAATAAACAAGAAATCAAATACTACACAAATAAAAATATTTAGTAAATATTCTCCACTTAAGCCGATGACAATACTTCTATTATGTTTTTGCGAAATTAATTTCATGGACATTTGCCCACCATTACCATTTGCCCACCATTAGTTACCATTTGTGGGCAAATGTCCATGAAATTAATTTCGCAAAAACATAATAGAAGTATTGTCATCGGCTTCTTAAGTTAAGTGGAGAATATTTACTAAATATTTTTATTTGTGTAGTGTTAGTTACTACTCTGTAAATAGCTTCATTTTCTGTGTAAGAAATCGAAAGTTCTATACAACAATCAAGATATCACTAGAATGTTCCATTTACCTCACTTATCTGTGTCGTAAGTGTTTTATCTCCGGCGCTGTGTTTATCTGCTTATGCAAGGTCTTTATGTCCGTGAAACCCTAACCGTCTGTTATCTATTTGCGCCGAAACTTTTATGCCTGTTGCCACGACAATATTTAAAAAAATATAAATATGCATTACAATATAGTTGAAAATGTTACAAATTAAAATGAAGTCTAATAATAGTACATTTTAAAGACACAGAAAAATAAAATTTATATTACAACTTTATATTTAAAAATTCACTTATGCTAAAAGGTAAACATTTTATTATAATCAATTGCACTGAATGCCTAAACCTTCTGTAATTTAAAATCTAGTTTTATGAGGCAAGTAATTATACAAAATACTACCTAGATGTAACGTGCTATTAAGGCATCTAGTAAGTCTATGATGATTTAAATGGATATTGCTGGATGCTCTAGTATTGTAATCATATAATTGAGAATTCAATTGCAGCAGATTTAGGTTTTGTTGAATGAAAAGCACAGATTCCAGAATATAAATGCAAGGAAGAGGTAAAATTTTCAAATCTGAAAACACTTTTTTACTACTGTTTCTAACTGGCACTTGCAATACAATTTTCTAAATCCTTTAAGTTAATTGATGGAAATTAATAATTTCTTCACACTAGCTGTATGAATAATTTCCATCAATTAACTTAAATGATAAGAATTTAATGATGAAGCCTGGGATTCAAGTACTTTCAATAGTAAGTCACCACAGCCTGCCTTGGTAGCGTGCTGGTAGCATGTCTGCCTCACGTTCAAGAGGTCCCGAGTTCGAATCTCGGTCAGGGTGAGTTACCTGGATAAGGTTTTTTTCCAGGGTTTTCTCTTATCCTGTAAGACGAATGTCTGGTAACTCTAAGCTCCATGGACCCCGGACTCATTCAAGCATCATTTCATCCATTCTATTCATCATCCGATATGACTTAATGTTGGAGGACGTTTAATAATAATAATAATAATAATAATAATAATAATAATAATAATAATAATAATAATAATAATAATAATTAATAATAATAATAATAATAATAATAATAATAATAATAATAATAATAATAATAATAATAATAATAATAATAATAATAATAATAATAATAATAATAATAATAATAATAATAATAATAATAATAATAATAATAATAATAATAATAATAATAATGATGATGATAAAAACAGTGTATCTTGAATACGAGAGCCCCTAGTGGTTTGCTGGGAAAATATGAGTTAGTTGGAGAATTTAATGTCAGGACGGCATGTTGGCCATGGTAGATCAATGGGTAAGAGCGACTGGATGGAAACCTGAAGATTCGTGGTTCAGATCCCGACTATGGCATTGAACTTTTCAGGTTGACTCTATTCAATATCCTTTTTTGCAATATTAGTGTTCCCTTGGTTTTTGTAGAAGACCCCCAGACCATTATGCCATAAGAAAGATGTTCTAGAGGTGAGAGTTTGTAATTAATCATTTTGTCCCAAAGTTCCTAAATGATGATGCTTTCCAAAGCAAACATGTTATTAGGTGGTCTTATAAGTCAAGTTGGATTTTTGATTTTGGGGGTTTTGGAAAATTTATTGTATTTCTTTGGTCTGTGCTATTTACAGGATGCCATAGCTAGTGTTGTATACATTAATAGCATTTATCAGTCTTCAGTTGTTAATAAACAATCACGAAATGAAGATAACAAAGTTTGAACTTGGAGTCTTTCTTAAACGCTACTGGAAACAAGATTATAAAGGCGCTGTTGCAGCTTGAAGAATATGTGAAGTGGAAGGAGAAGGTGTGGTTAGTGAGCATGTGGCACAAAGATGGTTTAAATGTTTCAGCAATGGAGCTGAAAACACCCATGTTTTGGAAGACCTAAAGTATGGAATATTGAGGATAATGCTAAGTTTTACGAGAAAATCCACAAAAAAGGTATCCGTAGGCTTTCAGAAGAACTTGCTGCATCGAAAGACACCATACATTGCCACATTAAGACATTTGGAAAATCATACAGAAGCTGTAAATCTGTACCTCATGAACTGTCACTTCAACAGGCTGAACGTAGAGCGGATATCTGTCATCTGCTTATCCGTAATCCTATGGATGATAGATTTGTCAAGAGAATTGTCACTTGTGATGAAAATAGGTATATTACCAAAATCCTCATGCCTCGAAGCAGTGGCTTGATCCCCGCCAATCTGCCAAAGTTATCATTAAAAAAAATCAGTTCGGTCCCAAAGTAATAAGTGTCTGGCAGAATTTTGTGGTGTGATTATCTGGGAGTTTATTCCAAACAGGTGGGTGATTGATGCAGATCTTTATTCTCAATATCTGAACGAGTCCATGAAATTTTGAGGTGATACCCAGCATTAGTTAATCGACAGTTAACACCAGTTAACCATGCACGGACAACCTTGGAAAAAATTCAGGAATTGGGAGGAATCGAACTGCTACCGCACTCAACATACAGCCCTGATCTCGCACTATCAGATTATCATCTTTTTTTATCTATGGCCTATTTTCTATGTGAAAGAAATTTTGACAACATTGAAGCAGTGCAAATGGGTGCCACCAAATTCTTTGCATAAAAAATCAGACTGGTACCATCGTGGGATAATAAACCTTGCTGAACGAGGATTCTGACCATAGAATCTAATGGTCTCCACTTGGAAAATTAGTTAATGGCTTGTCAGAACATATTTCAAATAATTATTTTTATTAAAATACAACATTACTCTTGAGACAGTATCTATATTAATAAATTGTTTAATCCTATGACCTTTTAAGGTTTTCAATGTTACTGAAGCCATGATTGCCTACCATCAATTTAGATAGGTTTGTTAAATGCCCTACAATGTCCAAATAAATGTGGTTACCTAATCATTGATTAAATGAGTTTCATTTGAGGTAGATATTCAGGTTAAGCGCTTTTAAGCCTCAGGTATAAAATGGCAAAAAAGATAAAGCACAACAGTGGGAGATTTAGCCCAGTCTTGCTTTAGAGAGTAAAGTTAATGAGGGCAAATTAAGAAAGTTACCAGTGCCATCAAAAAACAGAATAAGTGAAATGGGAAGTAACATCAAGATTTAAAAAATGGCAGTTTGGAAATTGGTGCATGAAACACTGCTTGGCTGTTTTGAATTTAAAAAAATGAACTAATGATCATGGATGAAAAAATTCATGCTCACAAATTTGAATAATTTAGAAATAAGCACTTCAGATCCTCAACTTCACAGATGAGAGCAGCAATTTATACCAATAAAGGAGATCAGTTAAATAATAATAATAATAATAATAATAATAATAATAATAATAATAATAATAATAATAATAATAATAATAATAATAATAATAATAATAATAATAATAATAATAATAATAATTAATAATAATAATTAATAATGATGATGATGATGATGAGGATGATGATAATGACGATGACCACGACGATGATGATAATGATAACAGAAATAATAATAATGCCCAAATTTATCAGCAATTAGCATTCAACTTGAAAAGGTATCTTTAGACTATTAATTTCTTTGACCCTTTCAGAAAGTGATGTTTCTTCATTATTCCAGATTTGATCACTTAACGAATTCTTGTTGACTTCCTCAAGTCCTTTATTCATGAATAATATGAGTGATAATTGGAGTAATCACATTAATAATATGTTACATAAAAAAACTGAAGCTAAGAAGAGTGAAGCAATACAAATATTACAATAAACTGTAATAATTTGTTACAAACTTCACTTATTTTTTTTAGAAATAAATTCTCTACAGTTCACAGGACTAGGTTTGCAAATACTTCATTTGCATCTTCAACCACATTGTTTATTTCTGTTATTGTTACTGTCACTAGGTGAGAATTATTTTTGTATTTATTACCAACCTCTGAAAAGTAAAACAAATATATTGACAGAATTGATTGGCAGTACTTCAAAAACATCACACGATTTATGTTTTTTAAGATAATTTTTCCCAAAACATTAAATCCATCAGTCCATTTAATTGCTTTCATAATTTAACTCCTTGATTAAATGACCAAAAATGATCTGACACAGCTGATTTATCATTCTGTTTATACCTAATATTTCTAAAATGTTCCTTCATTCTGGTTTCCAAATTATGTTTGGTCCTTCCAATGTAAACCCGCTCGCAAACCAGACAGTTAAATTGATAAATGACAGATATTTTTATTTCTAAAATTTTATCTTTTTTAGAGAAAATTAATAAATGTTTTTTGTATTATACTTATTTTGAGGAACAAGATTATACCAAACTCTTTAAACAATTTTTAAAAATGTTTTATTATTCCAAGGATGGTAAATACATTTTTTAGAGCTATAATCATCTTTTATTTTGTTAAGGGTAGAAACATAATTTACATTTTCTTTTATATTTAAATGTTTTGTCTTTTTACACAAAAAATCTTTATTTAAAACTATTAATTAAAGCAGTGCTAATAATGTCTTTATATTCTCTTTTAAATGCCTCTCTATTTAGGGATGTATTTACTAAACTATAAATTAAACTATTTAAAACAGCAAATTTGTGTAAAATTGTTAAAACATTTATTTTTTTATATGATTATCAATATGAGTTGATTTCCTATAAATACCAAAGTTTAGTTTATTATTTTTTGTTATCTTTAAATCTAGAAAAGGAAGATAACCATTGTTTTCAATTTATACTGTGAACTTTATTTATCTTGTGAATTTAGAAATTTTGGAGATCATTTTTGTGTTGTTCAGGAACATTAGCAAAAATGTCATCTATGCATCTATACTAAGTTTTAAAAATTAAAGAGAGTGCTTTAATAACTTGCATTTCAAAAAAGCTCATAAAAAGATCAACAAGAAAAGGGAAAGTGGATTACTCATGGCTTAACCAGAAGGTTGTTTAAGAAATTGACCATTAAAATTGAAAACATTTATGATCAAAACAAAGATAAGTAACAAAATTGTGAATTCTAGTATTCCATCCTTCATGTGTTGCTAATATCAGAGTATCGTATCTTATTCTTTAAGAAAGATGAGTAAGTGTGACAAAATCCACAAGTAAGTCCTCATGCAATTCTATGGAACTCAACCATTTTTTTAAAAGCATCAAAAAGTTTTTTTTTTCCCCCTCTGAATACTAGGAAATAAGGCAGTTACATAAAAGGAAACAAGTTTATCATTCTTAGATAGTATTGCATTGCTGATCCGTTTTACTAACTCAAAAGAATTTTTAATACTTAAACTCTCAAATTTATCAAAAGTACTACATTTTTTATGCAACTATTTAGCTAAATTTATACAATTTACAATAAATTTACATATAATGAATTTTATAATTCCTAAGTGTGGAAATAGAATTATACACATTGTAAATTCAAAAGATCCAATATATCAAAATTCTTTTGCATTGTGTTTTAATTTAAGATTACAGAGGGAATGTATTTTGTTTGCTAATTGGTGCACAATGCTATGAAAGGCCAGATTGTGTGTGTCTATCCATCATAATCATGGTCCTTCTACAAGGGCTAATATAATATTTGTGGATTTAAACTTTGATTGCACAACTTCCAGAAATTGATGAGTGAATGTGTACGAACATGCTTAATAGACAATTCAAATTGAAAAGTCTTATTCCTCACTGTTTATTATTTTTATGGCTGCAGGATATGTTAATCATTTTTTGTTAGTTTTTTTGTAGTTACTATGAAGCACAAAATATGCATCTAAGATCATTGAATAGCCTAAAAAGTGATATTTTGTTATATATGTATATCTGTGATACCAGGAAGAATTTCAGCATATGTGACATTAAGAAGCAGTATTACCAAGTCTTCTTACAGAGCAGAATTCCTATTTATTTGAAATGTAGTACTTATAAGTTTAGTGCACTCAAAGGTTTACACAGTCACGACAAAATTATCAAGCTTTGTTGATTGAGGAAACATTTGATAGATTTCTTTTGCATGAAATTCTCAACGTACTAGCATATAATTAAATATGGATATTTTTTCCTATGTCTGTAGCTTATTTATCTCCTTTAGTTTACTCTCTTCATTTCTATATATTGTTTTAAGTTAAACCTTCAACCTGGTATGTATAAATAATAGTAATAATAAATAAAGTGCACTCGAAAGAGCATTAATGTTATACATTATGGTTTTTGTTTTATCAAGGCGTTCAATGACCCCATTCATCTTCTACACTGTTTGAAGTGATATCTTTTACACTTTTGATCACATAATTTGCACTCCCATGAGTCATTTGGTTGGTGAAATTTCCCTGTCTTGCACAGTTTATAATGGAATCCGTGTGTCGCCAAACCTATAATAGCATGTCTTTTTGGTTGGTTGCTCCTGGTCCACTCCCTGTTCATCTTGGCATCTGTTGTGAAGAATTCCTTCTCTATCTCATTCTCCTTTGTTTTCTTCTCCCTGCAACATCCATTGCTGGTAGCGTCATCCTGTTTCGCAGGTCCTCCAGAAATGGTGTTTCTCTAGCCAACATACAGATTATTCTACTCTGTTTATATTTGCTGGCACCTAGTGCCCGCTTATGGAATCTCGTCTTAACTTTCTCTGGTCTCTCCAAATCGCTATCTGTATGCTTCTCGCATTTTAATTCTGTTCCATAGATAGTGATTGGGTGATTATTGACTCAAATAGTTGCATGGCTTATCTCTAGCTCTAGTCTTGTTATGTCTTTGATGTTACAAATTGCTCTTATAGCTGCCGATGCTCTCTCCTGTATGTGTGTGCTGAAAGACTGCTGTTTGCTGCAGTGTGCCAAAGTATTTGAATTTGTTTGCTAGTCACATCGGTTTTAACCTAGCTTGAGGGTGTCACTTGCCGCTACTCGCCCTCTCCTGAAGACCTTTGTACTGTCTTGTTTTTATATATTGCAAACTCATTTTCAGATGTCCATGCTCTTTGTTTGCGGATCCAATTGCAGTATGTCTTAAGAGATCACGAATGAAATGGGTAAAATGAAGCTCAAATAAACCTAGGATCCATAGAACAAAGTTACCTGACATTTGTATCCTCAAGATAAGGGAACACCCCAGAAAAATCTTATATGGGTAACCCAGT
Source organism: Mantis religiosa (assembly GCA_030765055.1). Taxonomy (NCBI): domain Eukaryota; kingdom Metazoa; phylum Arthropoda; class Insecta; order Mantodea; family Mantidae; genus Mantis; species Mantis religiosa. The sequence goes on from CM060947.1 coordinate 77,447,668, forward strand.
ACTTGAAACTTTGAGTGGTAGACACACTACCCCTATACCACATAGGCAGGCTCATTTTCATATTGTGTGAATATGCATAGGTATGCATATAACAGGATGGAACAATTCCTAATCCTAGTGTACATTGAAGTGTTCGTTTAGCATTGGATGGTTCCAGACACTGATTTTCATTGCTCTTGTAGGTAGGGAAATCCAGGACTCAGAAGTAATAGACAGTGATGAAGTTGTATGTTTGGAATATGAGACTGGAACTTCTGAAGTGCAGAGCAAACGTTATGAAGACCTCAAACCTGTTGCAGTTTCATCACCTGAAATTGCTATGGAAAGGAACTTAGCAGAGAGAGAACAAGATGTAATCCAGATTGTGAAAACTGATGAAGGTAGGCAAACGGACAAATTAAAATCTTATACCTCTAAATTGCTGTACATAAGAGAAGCCGATTGCCGTAATACCCATTTGGATTCTTTTTCTTCCTTTTCTTATTCTTTCTCATTGATGCCAATATCACTATGGCATGAAGATGAAATTCTAGAAGGTTGTAACAGTCCTTGCTCCTCATTTCTTGCAAGAAATGCTTTCTCTTTTTCTGTTACTTTCCCTTCCTCTTCCTGAACTCATCTTCTGTGTATTCTGTTCTCCTATTAGTGAATTCACCATTAAGGCTGTGTATGGACCATTCTTGATCCAGGACTTTACCATGATGAATGGTCATTTGATTGATGATGGTAAGATTGAATATTTTACAGAACTGCATCACAAACATTGAAAATGTTGCAGCAAGCCTACAAAAAGCAAGGAATGGGGAAAGCTCAAGTGTTCGAACAGCATAAAAGACTTCAGGAAGGGTAAATGACCTTGAAGATGCTCCACGTCCCGGAAGACCGTCAATTTTGAAAACAGACATCAGTTGATGTCATGTTGCAAATGCCCATTGTTTATTGTTGACAAAGATTGTTGAGATTATGAATATATCCTAGGGAACAGCTGAAGACATTGTATGAAATATTCTGGGGTATAGATAAGTTGCAGCAAAATGGGTGCCTCTTGTGATTAGTGAAGAACAGAAGGCTCAGTGTGTGATGGCGTGTCAGCAATGGAAGGTGGGAAGGCTTCAGTGAGAACCAGATTTTCTGGACAAAGTCCAAATGGTTTCATAATTCAGACCCAGAGAAAAAGCAGGAAAGTGTCCAGTGGAAGCATCCTTCAAGTCCAAAATCCAAAAAAGGTGAAAGTTCCACCTAGTGCAGGAAAACTGATGCATCTTGTATTTTTCGATAAGAGACATTGTTTACAATCACGTGGTGGAAAAGCAATGTACTGTTATTGCGTATTACTGTTGTGAGGTTCTGAAGGTGCCATTAAGGAGGAAAGTTGCAACAAAATGACCAAATCTTGCTGAAACAGGATGGATCCTTCATCAGGATAATGCACTTGCTCATCGCACCATCAGTACTCAGGAAACAATCACTGAATTATGCATTGAGGTTATGCCACATCCACTTTATTCACTGGACCTAGCCCCATGTGATTTCCACCTATTTCCTGGAGTAAAAAGAGTTTCGAGATCATCATTTTCAGAGTGATTGAGAGCTAAACAATAAAATTTTGGGTGTACTCATTAGACTATCAAAATGGGGCTTGAGGGACTGTTTCGAACATTGGACTTAACACTTGAATTGTTGTATTGTGTCCAAGGGAGAATACTTTCAAGGTGTCTAATGGAATTTGAATAAAGGTGAGCAGTATTTTATGTACATACGTATGCACATACACCCCATATTTAATATATGCAAGTGCATATTGTGACTCTTTGGGTTCAAGAAATTAAAAGTCCAGGCTACAAACACTAAAAATTGCTCTTTATTTCCGTAGAAACACACTTTGTTCAATCTGACAGCAGAATTACATCACATACACAATACAACTTGCAAGGTCATCGACCACAAAAGAGTTCACTTTTACAGCTTGTTCATGGACACGTGTCCATTTACTGACTGACTGACTGACAGTGGCAGGCGGCGGCTCCTTTTATAGCTACTCACTGTTCCAGAAATTTGTGGAATGTTCAAGATGTCACTAGAAGAAAGACGAACTCTCCAGAAATCCGTCTCCTTCTCCCCACCATTTCGGCGAGCTTTTATCTCTGCATTGCACTGCCCGTCTCTTTGAACTCATCCCTCGCGCCACCTCATCTCAACAATGCATTCGGACAATATACAAAACAACAAAGAGCAGAGCTAAAACAATATGTAAACAAAACTGGAAACAGGTGGCCAGTAACTAACCAGAATCTTGTGAAACATCATTTAAAAGCATTTTGTAAATATATCAATTCCATTAACCTGTAAATATATTAAGTTATTCTATAGGTCTAATGTACAATTTGTAAAATAAACTTAAAAATGATGTAATGTAATGCATGTAATACAACTACATAGTGGGGCATGCAGATTGGAAGCAATAAAAAAAATTAGAAAATGCATATATCCGTCCGTCGATCCATCCATGCATGCATTTAAGTATGTATGAAGACTATCCTGAGAAATAAGGTGAGATGTATGTATGATATATAATAAGATGGTGCAGGCGTTTATGTGTGCGTACATCTCAGCTTCTTTCTCAACATAGTCTCCATACATACATCTCCACTCCACTCCTATCCACTTCTCTTCACTCTCCTCTCTCCTCTTAATTTGGTTCTTTGTTGTAGTGCTTCTGGTCATTCATATACTATGCGATGTACTGTTTGGTGTCCTGTGTTGCATGAACATGTAGGGTTCTCTGCAATGTGGATTCTGTGTTTATACGAATTGGTATTTCCATGTCCTGTAGTTAGAGCTGTGAAACACGGCGTGAGTGACAGATTCACCTTGAGTCTCTCTCTAATGGGGGGGAAGAAACTCCTTGTTATGCTTCTTTTGTTGTGTTGTTCCATCTGTTCTTCCAACCCTGTATTCCTTTTTCTCTAATTTCTGCTTCAATTGTAGATTTTGGTCTCCTGTTGTAAACAGTTTCTATTCCTGTTTTTCTTCTGCTTGCTTTGCTAATTTGTGTGCTAGTTCAATTCCAGGAATGTCGATGTGTGCTTTTAACCACTTGAAGTATATTTTCCAGTTTTGTTGACTAAGTGCTGTTATAATTGTGTATATCTGTGTTGTGGAATTATGTTTCTTGTTGTTCTTGAGAAGTGACAAGGCTACTTGACTGTCTGTATGGACTGTAATAAAATTATCTTGTACAGTTCTCCTACCTTAAGGTTATTGATTTCTGTCATACCTTTTAGGAATGGCTTTCTGCTATATTAGAGCAATTTTGGTTCAACTTGAATTTTAGTGATTTGATTAGGTTTACTCCTTTGAAAATTGCCTCACCTGCTCCAACTTTGTTTGCTATCTTGCTGCCATCTGAGTAGATGTTGAAGTAGTTAGTGATGTCTGCATTTTCTGTAATTTTGATTTTAACTTTTTGAGCTGGATGGTTCCATTTATTAAGTTACAGTGGTGAGTCATAATCTTATTTAGCTTTTAGTGTCTTTTATAGGTCTGCTTTCCCTTTTATGGTTATTGTTATAGTCTGTACTCCCACTATGACACAGGAGGCCTCGTATAAGATTGTGTGGTAGGCTTTTGCTACCTTGATATTAATTAATCTTTGGACTCTTTGCAGTTTTAATGTGTTCTTGACTCTCTGTGCAGCTTTTACCCATAGTGGCGCTCCGTGTGTAAGAATAGGTGTGATTGGCCCTTTATTTATGATGCTTAATGCCTTTGGGCCCAGACCTCACTATAATTTTGCTATATTTTCCCTTGTTGCTTCTGTAATGTGGTCACTTATGTGGCTGTCAAAACTGAGATTTTGGCTATGTTAATGCCTAGGTACTTGATTTCTTCTACTTGTTCTACTTTTTTATTGTTTATATAGAGATTGATTACTTTATAAATATTAAAAACAGAAGCATTATTAACAGTGAAGTATTCTTCATTTTTGAGTTTGATTTATGAGTCACTATGTTTACACTCAAACTTCACTTACTTGTTGTATAATTGTATAATTGAAACATTTTCGAGATCATTCGATCTCATCCTCAGCTGTTTGGTGACTAAATGAACATTCCTCTTCTTCCACTACTACGTGCTCCGATCTCCCTGCCATCTGGTGTTAGGGGCACTAAGTTTTAATACTTCATATAATGTTGGGATTTCAAAATTTATAACTTTATCACGGTTTTTGGTTATGAATATTTTTTCCCAAATATCCAATTCTATGGGTGTACTTAAAGATTTTAACAGTTTAATGTTATGGCCAATGTTGTGGTTTTCTGTCCAAAAATGGTGTGACACTACAGATTTTTCTGTTTGTTTCAACTTAATGTTCCTCTGGTGTTCTTTTTGCCTGGTTAACAAGTTTCTCTTAGTTTTTCCTATGTAGCTTTTCTCACAGGTTTCACAATTTATCTGATAAATTCCTGATTTCAAATTGTTGGGGATTGAATTTTTTAGTGGTCTTTAGCAGGTTTCTGAGACTGAATTTGTTTTGGGGTGCTAGTTTTAAGTTTAGTCTTTTGAAGATTCGTTCAAATTTTCTAAAAGCCCATGGATGGTAGGTGAATTTTCTATATTGCCAATTTGTGTTTTTAAGTGGTGTGACAGTGGTTTTTTTGATATTATCTTCAGTTTTTCCTTTCTATTCATCATGTTCCTTATGATGGCTGGGTTGAATCCATTTAATACCGCTATCTCTTTTATGTGTTGTTGTTCTTTCAAAAACTCCTTACTCAGTGGGATGTTGTATAGCCGGTGAATTAGACTTCTAAAGGCAGCTAGTTGATGGGAAACTGGGTTGTATTCCTTTTTCTTTATGTAATTATCTATGTGTGTGGGCTTCCTGTATATTCCAAAATCTACACCATGACGATTTCTAGTTATCTTGAGGTCCAAAAAGGGTAGGGTGTTGTCTCTTTCTACTTCCATTGTAAAGTGGATGTGATTATCTTTCAGTTTAGTAATTTTAGAGAAACTTCTCTAAGTTTTTCCAGAATGATAGCAAAAACATCAACATATCTCTGCCAAAATTTGTAAATCTGTGGGAAGGCCTTTACTATGTGTGTTTCAAAATAGCTCATGTATAGGTCTGCTAAAATAGGCGAAAGTGGGCTCCCCATAGCTAATCCTTTTGATTGTCTGTAGAATTTTTGGTTAAACATGAAGTAATTATTCCTTATGCATAAATCTGTAAGATTGATAATGTCATCTATTTCTGTGGGGTCCGTTGTAGTCTGGGTTAGCCATTTTTTGAGGAGTGTAGGTATTTTTTCTACTGGAATGCTTGTAAAAGGTGCCTTAACGTCAAAAGAAACTAGTATGTGATTTTCCGGGATGTTGTTCTTCTGTAGGTGATTTATCAGTTCTAAGGAGTTCTTTATTCCCAAACTTTGAAATTTGTCATATGATTTTAATTTTCTTACTAACCACTTTGCAATGTGGTATGTAGGTGAATTGATGCCATTGATGATGGGTCTCATGCTATTGTCTTGTTTGTGGATTTTTGGCAGACAGTATAACCTTGGTGTGGGGTTGGAAGATTTTAAGTTGTATTTTTCAGATGTACTTAAAGTTTTTGTAACTGATAAAAGCTTTATTGACAGAAGTGATACTTGGGGTGTGATACTTATATCTCAACATAGTCTCCATTGATGGCTATACACTAGGTATAGCAATGTTCCTGCTTTTTCATCCTGTCGGAACAATAGGTTCTGTCAAGTTCTGCAAAATACTCATTGACGGTGACTATCACTTCTTCATTTGATGAAAATTACTTACCGCCAAGCCAAATGTTCAGTGGGGTTGTCCATTGCTATGCAGTCACCCCTATCACCCTTCCTGGCCGATCTGTACATGAGTGCATTACAAATAAGGATCACCAAAGGTTTCCCTTGGATGTTCAAACCCTGGCAACGATTTGTAGATGACATTTTTGCAGTAGTACCAAAAAAAAAACACATCAGTGATTCACCAAAACTTTTAAATATCCAAGAAAAAACATCAAGTTCACTGTAGAAATAGAAAAAGACGAATATTTACCATTTTTGGATCTAAAAATAATGAGAAGTAAAAACAGACTAAACTTTGGCATTTACAGAAAACCAACACATAAATTTTGAAGCAATGGTCCACATGTAGATCTTGGTTTCACTCTCTCGATTATTCTTAGAATCCATTTTTGGTTATGGATATTGAGATGCAATGAGTGAGTTGCCCCATAATATTATACTATATCTTAATGTGGAATGAATGCTACAAAATACATTTTTCTAAGTGTAAGTGAACCAATTGTCTAAAATTATAGCAGAGTGTTTTCATTTGTTTTACTCAGTTGGTCGTTATGTGTATCCCATTTTAAGTTGCTTATTATCCACAAACCAAGAAATTTAGTTGTATAAGCATATTTACTTCGTTATTGCTTACAGTAGTTTTTCAAAATGTATGCAAGTTAACAGCATGGATAGTCAGATATCCATATTTGGAGTCCCATATTATTCAACTTATTGCTGTTTTATGATAGAAATTATGCAATTGCAGGGATATGTAATGGTACAATCACTGTAAAAATTAAGTGAAGGAAGTAAAAAAGAGGATATGAATATTCTTTACATATTTAAAACAAATGAAGGCATTGACTTAATTTGTGGTCATTTTATTTTGTTTTGTGTCACACAAAAATTTGAATGCACTAATGAATTTGTGACTCATAAGTCAGGGTTTTTAAGATTGTCTTGTGCCTTTGCAGAAGGCCATGAAGCATTAGTGCATGACAGACGGTTACAAGAAGGGATACTTTCTGACGAAGAAGAATCCATAGCTAGTGAGGAGGGAAATGTACATGCTATTACCAAGGATGATACAGGATATGGTGATGAAGAGGTAAGTATAAGTATTTTATGATGCATTATGTTAAGATTAATACAAATTAAAAAGTTTGTGCACATGCATGCACTGCCACTGCCACCAGGTTTATTTTCTCTAATAGCTGGGCAAAACTGTTTACATTTTAAAATATTCAAATGTTCATTTGGGGGAAAGGCAAGTAAGGAAGCTCATACAATGTTTCTATTATTTAAAGATTTACTTAATTCAGAAACTAAAAATCAAATTGTTTGTTTACAGCTTAATGAAGACGTATTTGAAGAACAAACTCCAATACAAGAACTAGGCATAGGTTCTGAATCATTTACCTCCAGAGATGGATATTTGGAAAAATATGGTGATTCAGAAGAACAAAGAATGCAGGAAAACATTGATCAAGCAGAAATTCCTCTAGAGCAAAAAAAGGCTTACACTAACATCCCTATTTCCGTAGTGTCTGTTAGTCCTAGTGGCAGTTATGTGACCATTGAATTAAGTGATGCAGCTCAAGAGAAATCCTATAACTTAAACACAGAAACCATGGTTGAAGCGGAACTTCCTCTAGAGCAAAAAAAGGCCTACACTAACAACCCTGTTTCCGTAGTGTCTGTTAGTCCCGATGGCAGTAATGTGACCATTGAATTAAGTGATGCAGCTCAAGAGAAATCCTATAACTTAAACACAGAAACCATGGTTGAAGCGGAACTTCCTCTAGAGCAAAAAAGGGCCTACACTAACAACCCTGTTTCCGTAGTGTCTGTTAGTCCCGATGGCAGTAATGTGACCATTGAATTAAGTGATGCAGCTCAAGAGAAATCCTATAACTTAAACACAGAAACCATGGTTGAAGCGGAACTTCCTCTAGAGCAAAAAAAGGCCTACACTAACAACCCTGTTTCCGTAGTGTCTGTTAGTCCCAGTGGCAGTAATGTGACCATTGAATTAAGTGATGCAGCTCAAGAGAAATCCTATAACTTAAACACAGAAACCATGGTTGAAGCGGAACTGAAAGAACCAGACTCAGAGGAAGAGCTTTCTATTCTGGCTTTTGAAAGTGTCGAAGTATGTTTGGGTGATGAGGAAATGACAGAACAAAAAAATATTACTGAAATACCAAACACAGAAAGCATTGCTGAAACGGATGTGAAAACTGTTATTTCTGCTAAAGCAGTATCAGAAGTACTGGGAAATGAGAACATTCTTAAGACTGATATTGAGAGTTCATCTAAAGAAGTGGAAGATGATGCTGCTTCTTCTGTGTATCACAGTGCCTTTGATACTTCCTTAGCTTCTGTAGTTGCAACTGATTCTGAAAATCAAGGGATAAAAAGTGGTGCAAAAAAAGAATCTTCGTTGCAGCCGAAGGTCTCTAAGGGCAATGAAAAACAAAAAGGTGGAACATGCTCTTTTGAACAGAGACTTAATTCTCCTACAAACATTATAATGGAAGCTCAGACAGGTGATCAAAAGGATTCAATACACTCCTGTAATAGTGAAACAGGTGTACAAGAAATAACTACAGATAATTTTCAAAAAGGTTACAAATATTCCAAGAGAAGAGCAAGTTGTTTACAACCCAGTAGCACTTATCTGGAAGAGAAAGTAGATAAGAGAAGAAGATCCAGCAGGAGAGCAAGTTCTCTTGCTCCAGAAAGCATTGGGTCATCACAAACTAGTAATATTGATCTACACAAAATGAAGCCGTCTATGAAAACAGTAGTATTACAGCCTGAAAATAATCTTGAAATCAGTACAAGAGCTGATTCTCTTCGTGATGCAGAAGACATAATAACACAGGATTTTGGAAACAGTAAAAAGAAAATAATTCGTTCTGGTAGTAAAACAGAAAAGGAGGCTCTCACTGAAATTACAGATGCAATATCTTACAACTCAGCACCAAAAAGGAAGAGATGGTCTTCTCTTCATCAGGAATCTGTTTACCCAGAGCAGACTGATGAAATAATTAATATAAGAAGAAAAACAAGAAGATCATCTTCTTTGCAGCCAGAATTTCTGGGAAGTAATAAAGCAAAGGATTCACCTTTACTTGAGAAGATAGACAAAGAATTGAAAGGCTCAAGCTGTGCAAAGAGTGCAACAATTTCTGATTCGGCAGGAATACGTTTGAAACATAAAGAAAAGGCTGATTTTGTTTCAGAATCTAGTAGTTCAAAATCTGATGAACTTAAATTGGAAAGGCAAAGACTGACACGGAGTAGAAGATCAGGTTCTCTGCAGCCAGAAGTTTTGCTGGTCACAAATGTTAGTGAAATAGAAGACAAAGGAACACAAATACGTAGAAGAAGATCAGTGTCATTACAGTTTCCTTCAGAATTGCAGGAAACAGATAAAAAGGAGCAGATGAGTCCAAAAGAGGAGTCTTCCCATTCAGGTCAAAATGTAACCAGCAGACGTAGAAGTGCACGATTTATACCTTCTGTTGATAGTGATAACCATAGTAAAAGTTCAGGTCCTTTACAGCCAGATGCATTGCTGATAGTACAAACTGATGAAAAAGAAAGCAAAGGAAAAGAATCAAACAAGAGAAGATCAAGACCATTTCAGTCACATTTTCCTTCAGAATTGAAAGAAATGGACTCAAAAGTGAAAGTGAAGATTGAAGAAAAGCCTGCCCATTTGGATGAAGATGTACGCCTCAGACGTAGAAGTAGACGATTTGTGACTCCTACTGACAATGAAAACCTTAAAGAGAGTACAGTTCCTGATATGAGAGAAGATACAGATACCATATTTAGTGAAGATGGGAATAGCACTGTGAGCAGTGATGCCAGCACTATTAAACGAGAAGAATTCCCTCAGCATCTTGTTATGAGAAAAAAACGCTTTAGTTCTGCTGGCTCAAGCGTAAGCACAGTTAAGTATGAAGAGCAGTTGAGTACTGAGGAAGAAAATGAGGCAGAGAAAACCAAATCCAATAAAGTGTTAGGAAATATAGAAAATTCACAGAAAGTAAAAGATGTTACAAAGACAATGCATGGTAGTGGTAAAGCTAGGTCAGTACATGGCGATAGAATTACTAGTAAAGAAATCACTGACATCAAAAGATGCAAAAGAGGTGGTTCTGTTCCTTCAGTTATTGGCAGTGATGTAGGAACTAATGATGGGACTGTAAGTGTGAACATTGTGCCATCAACATCCAAAGAAAGCAGTTTACCAGAACAGGAAAGCAAAATTACGGAAGCAACCAACAGCTGTAATGAAATGGAGAAGTATGTAAATGCAAGAAGACTAACCAGACTTCAACGGTCTGCTTTACAGCGCAGTATTTTGTTGGCTAAGGGATCTCACTCCTTTAGGTATGTAAATTTATATTTTATTAACATCTATTGACATTTGTCTTCATTCTTCTGGTATTCTGACAACAGAAGATGACAAGTTTCTGGGAACTATCTATCTACCCTATCCTCAGTTCTGTGGTCGACTGATAGGTGCAACCGGTGTCTGCATCTGGCTTGGTGTTGTGCCGCCATCTGATAATCTGGTAAGTTTGATGATGTCAGTCATGGCGGACCCCCAGGGGCCTACTTCAGTAGGTACGGGTTTGGCGCACCCGGGGTCCCGAGCCAACAGTCTCCTTTGTGTGGGCTCCTCTTCGTGGTTGAGGGAGACGGTCAACAGGCCCACCCACGTGTAGGCCGTGTGTGGAGACCCTAGGAGAAGGTTTTTAGATTCTTGTCTAGTTTAGAGTTTAGGATTTAGTGAACAAAATTTTTAGTAGGTTTTGATTGATGCTTTTTATGTACGTGTATTTTTAATAGGTTTTGTTACACTTTCTAGTGTTTAGAAAGTTTTATATCTGGCTTTTGCCATGACTAGTTTTTTAAAGGGTGCTGATGACTGCCGTAGTTGAGCGCCCTTATATATATATATATATATATATAATCATCATCATCATCATCAGTCATGGCGGGAATTTCAAAATTCATCAGGAGGTTCTGTTTTTTTAGTAATGAATATGTTCTGCAGCAAGATTTTCCAACAAGCTGTAGGCTTGGCCATGGTAACCCTCTTTCTCCATTGTTAGCTAATCTGTTCATGAGTAATCTAGAAATGCATATTACTAAAGCCTTTCCACAGATTTTCAAATGTTGGCATAGATATGTCGACCATGTGTGTGCTATACTTCCTAAAAGACTAACAGATGATGCTATAAAGTTGCTAAACCTGCAATAAAAATGTATAGTTTTTACCATTGAAGTAGAACAGGATGGATGGCTACCTTTTCTAGATTTGAAAATTATAAGAACACAAACAGGATTAGAATTTGGAATATACAGAAAAGCAACAAAAGTTGACAATTACATTAAACGTAACCCATTTAACCCATTACAACATCAATATGCAATCTTCCACATCTTGGTTCACAGATTAATCAACAGACTGCTAACAAAAACAGAATATGAACAGCAATACACATACATACACCAGGATGCCAAATTGAACAACTACAACACAAATTTCAAATTTCATCAACAAATTGATCTACAGAGACAAAAGAAACAACTTAAAAGACTGTGTTAGAAAAACTAGAAAAGCCAAACATCAGATATGGCAAATTTATCTTTCATCCAAAATACTTCAAGAAATTTGAAAAAATATTTAAGAATTTCAACATAAAATTAGCCCCTCAAAACAAACAATATCTGCAACCTCCCTCTGAAAAATAGCACACCAAAAACTCAGTTATCAGACATTTACCAAATGAACTGCCATGGTTGTGACAAGATATGCTTTGGGAAGACAAAGAAATGTAGAAACAAGAAGAAAGAACACTTCAGAATTATTAAATTCCAACCCATGGGCAAGTCTGCCATAGCACATCACTTTTGGTATGAGAATCACAACATCAAGCAAGAAATAGAATAGATCAAACAGGCAAAGAAACCTCTAGAACTGCGGATTTGGGAAAACATATTCATTATTAAAAAAACAGAACCTCCTGATGAGTTTTGAAGTTCCTGCCGTGGATGACATCAAACTTACCAAACTATCAGATGGCAGCACAACACCAAGCCAGAAGCAGACACCGGTTGCACCATCAGTCGACCATAGAACTGAGGATAGGGCAGAAGTTCCCAGAAACTAGTCTTCACAAAACTTGTAAGTGGAGAAAAGTGTATGCAAGCCTCATTTGCCTAATTTTAATAACAATGTCACTCCACTTTCTGAAATATTCTTTTTATTCTATATAACAGAAGATGATTTAACAGCAATTTTACCCCTTCAGTTACTGTGAAGAGGTAAGATAAAGATCAATGACTTTCATATAGGAAATTATGCCTTTTCTTTCAATTTTGAGAGGATAGGTGAATTTTGACGTGCAATTTGTCATTTATGAGAATTTGACGGACATGGGTGTTGTATAACTTCTATAGCTGTACTATATATGACAAAATTTAAAATGTATGTGCTTTAGTCTTTTGAAACCTATTACACCTTATGCTGTTATGCTTTGTAAGGGACCAAAGGAATATGTGTGTAAATAATGGAAAAGTGTAATCACGGAAACATATAAAAATGACCTGAAAAAAGAAGTCTGTTACACAAATGCATTTTATAATACAGAGAGACCCTTAATATCAAGTATTTCAATAATAATTGGAAGTTTTTGAAGGTTAGTCACAGTAAGGTTAGTCACACTATTATTTGAACTCAGTTGTGTTTGCACTATCTCACTGAGTTTTGTAAATCAGAACATGTTTTGAGAACATGCATTTCTATCATCAGCAGATGACCAATTAGTTGTATTGCTGGTGGACATCTCAGGTGGTGTTGGTGATATGAACCACTGAGGTTGTATATTGTGATCAAATATATAAGCAACACAAAAATAAATTTGAAAACAGACTAAAAGAACACCTCTAACACAAACAGAAAAATCACTTAGAATTTTTTTTAAAAATAAGTGATCAAGTTATGAACTTTGAACTCATGCCACTTCAGCAGAGACTTCCACCATCAGTACAACAACTAATTGGTTGTCAGCTGATGATGGAAACGAATGTTCCTGAAACATGTTCTGATTTTACAAAAATAAAAGGTAGTGTGAATATAACCAATCTATGAAAAAACTTTTTTAGTCTGTTTTTAACATTCTCTCACTTATATTTTCATATTTTTATATTTTTTTGTGGAATGTAAGTAACGAAGTGTTAAAAACTGATTAAAAAGTTTTTCCAGTTAATTTGTATGTCACTGTTACTAAATTCCTCCAAACATGCATAATAACCAATGTTCATTAATAGTCGAGTACTTATGTATTACTGTTATAAGAATAATAAATGTTTGAAACTACTATTGTCCTTCAGTATAATAACCAGCATCGTCAACCTGTTACCACTGATGTGGAAGTTTAGTATTCCTGTTGCAGTGCCTGTTCAGTTGATGTTCCTGATACCTGCTGAATTTTTGGGACTGTCATGAATCAAATCCCATGAAGTGGTTCCTTCATTTTCAAGATTAGGACATTATCTCAGGGGTTTGATAAAAACGATTAAGATAAAAGCACTTCCCAACCCCAGCAGTAGTACTGATCAGTTATAGGTTATGTCTTGTGCACGCAAGCATTGTGTTGTAAAATGGTGCAAGGTTTCTGTTAATTGTGTTGCTGCTTTCTTCACAATGCTGATGTGAGATGATTCTCCCAAAAATGACAGAAATGCTGGGCTGACACCATCACAGTTGTACATAAGAAGCACCTTAACTTTCACATGTGTAAAGGTTTGGTAGACTTATGTATGGAGACCCATAACGAAACTATTGGTTTGATTAGCACATAAGTTGAGGTTTGTACAGTCTGTCCATATCTAGCCAAACCCATTTATATTGTCACCCAATTATCGGAAAGCACGACCAACGACAGCTGAGTAAGGGACCAGAGGCATCCGGGCCACACCTACCCATTAATCTCAGTCACTGAGGGGATGATTAGGGAAGTGTCACTTGTCGCTGGCCGCCTCTTCCCCCTTCTCCTGCCATCTGGAACCTTCGCGGTGATTCACTGAAACGAGAGACTTCTAGAAAACAGTGATATTCCTATAAAAAGGGCTGCAATGAGTGAGTTCAGTCAGTTCTTGGCGAGCCGCGTAGGAGCGCCGTGCTAGTGTAGGGACGAGAAGACTGTATGTGCATCGGAAGAGTGTACATAACTGTGAACGCAAAGTGGAACTGTAACGGATGAACTGATGAATTGTAATTGTGTGCATTAGGTAACTGTGTAATCGGCAAGTGTTCTGATTGTAATTCGGTGGAACTAAAGAACATTTTTGAGTGGTGCAATTGGACTTTTCATTTCACGAACCCACAGAGTCACCCTGGTGTCAGGAAGCGGGACGACAACATCATCGAAAATTACAACCATGGACGCGGCATTGGAAAAGATTTTGAAGAAGATGAACGAATTAACAGCGAAGACGGAAACGGCAAATAACAACCTGACCGCAAAGCTGGAAGAAATGAAGACGGCTAACGATAACCTCACGGAGAAGATGGAAGAAATAGAGGTTGCGAACGAGGCCCTCGCAGCCAAATTTGAGGAACAGTTGGCCGGCGTGAAGGAGGACGTCACGGGCTCGGCAAGCGGAACGGCCAAGTGGACGAGCGCGTCGAAGATCTGGCAAACCGCGTTAACAACTTGGAAGGAAAGGCCGACAGCAGCGTCAAGTCCCTGAACGCCAAGGTGGAGGACGTTGTCGGCAGGAGATTGAAGGATTTGAAGGCTGACGCTCCGGGACGCGACACAACATCGGCGCGCGTCAAACCTCCGAAATATGACGGCGCGTCAACGTTTGAGGTCTTCCGCCGCCAATTCGACGCAGTGGCCAAGCACAACAAATGGTCGCCAGAGGAGGAGGCCACACAGTTAATAGCCAGCCTCCAGGGATGGGCCGCAGAAGTCCTAAACGCGGTACAGACAACGGCGGCGCCCAAGGACATCTGGGAGGCCCTGGAGAATCGTTTCGGAAACCACCGCTTAGCCGCAGCGTACCGCAGCCAGCTAAAGGCAAGGTCACAGCAGCCGGGGGAGACGCTGCAGGAGTTCGCCCTGGCAGTTGAACAACTGGCTAGCAAGGCCCTAGTCGAGCTCCCACCAGAGTTCGTGTCCCGGGAAGCTGCCTACACCTTCGTTGACGGGGTACGGGACACGGAGATTCGTCAGCGCCTAATGCTCGGCGATTATAAAACAATCCACGAGCCGCTAACGGCAGCATTAAGGATGGAGGCGGCCAAGGTAACAGCTATCCCGACGTCGAGAGCGAGGAGTTTCCGCTACACCGGAGACAGAAGACCAGCCGAGGGACGCCGGCGAACACCTAGTGGCCTGTATTGGTGGTGTGGACAGCCCAGGCACCTGCAGAGAGACTGCCCACACCAGGAAGAGCAGCCGGAAAACGAGTAAGGGCCGTCGTGGAGAGGGGCATGTCGGCGCCATCACCACCATCCCCTCGAATGACACTGCGCACCGTCAGCCGGCGTATGGATGACAGCCCCATCGCGGATGGTTGGGTGAGAGGTAAGTCGTGCCGCGTGCTGGTGGACACTGGGGCAGCAGTGACCATCATCAGACCTGACGTGGCGAAGGGTTTGCCGACGAGAAAGCCGAGCCGACCATACCAGCTTGTGACGGCATTGGGCGACACCTTCCCTGTGGAGAAGGAGGCCCTGCTGGAGCTGACCTTGGGACGGAGTGCCATGCGTCTGTGGGTGTTCGTCGCGAAGGTGGCTGAGGAGGTGATTGTGGGCGACTGGATGCCCTCAGGAGCCACGAGGCGACGGTCGACGTCGGCAGGAAGGTCCTGCGACTCAACGGAGAAGAGGTTATACTCCGTCAACCCGAAGAGAGCCTTGGAATCTGCAGGGTCGTCCTGAACGAAGACGTAGTTGTCCCCGCAAGGAGCGAGGTGGTGGTGACTGTGCGACTGGAAGGCCAGAGAACCAGGAACATGATACTGGACCAGAAGACGCCTGTACACGGACTGTGTGTAGCCAGGGCATTGCTGCCGTGCCGAGAGGAGGTGCCAGTGAGACTGCTAAATCCAACGGACACCGATCACGACGTCCAGGCCGGGACGGAGTTGGAAACGTGCGAGCCCGTGGTGAGCGTAACAGCAATCGACAAGACACAGGAGCTGATGCCGACGCAACACCTGGGGCCCCGGCTAGAAGGCTTACTGGAGAGGGCGGCCGACCACCTGACCGCAGAACAGCTGGAGAAAGTGTGACAACTGCTGAGACGATATCAGCGCGTCTTCAGCCAAGGTGATAGTGACTATGGCCGCACGGAAAAAGTGTTTAACCACATCGACACTGGGGACGCCCGGCCTATTCGGCAACCACCTAGACGCATTCTGCTAGCAAAGCAAGGGGTGGTACGATACATGCTGGAGGACATGAGATCCAGGGGAGTGACTGAAGAGTCTGACAGCCCTTGGTGTTCCCCTGTAGTCTTGGTGACGAAGAACGGCGAGTTGCGCTTCTGCATAGACTACAGAAAGCTGAACGCTGTCACCCGGAAGGACTGTTTCCCCTTACCCCGAATTGACGACAGCCTGGACACGCTAGCTGGTGCACAGTGGTTCTCGATCCTGGACCTGAAGTCGGGCTACTGGCAGGTAGCTCTAGACCCAAGAGACAAGGAGAAGACCGCATTCTCGACAGGCCAAGGGCTCTGGCAGTTCACGGTTATGCCCTTTGGCCTCTGAAACGCACCAGCTACCTTCCAAAGCCTCATGGAGTCAGTGATGAGAGGGCTGACTTACGACGCCTGCCTGTTATACCTGGACAACATCATCATCGTTAGAAAGACTTTTGAAGATCACCTCGAGAATCTGAGAATCTGAGCTGAATCTGAGACGGCAGGTGACCTAGTTGAAGCTGAACACGAAGAAGTGCCAGCTCTTCCGCAAGGAAGTGATCTACTTGGGCCACATAGTCTCAGCAACCGGGGTTGCCACAGACCCGGAGAAGACACAGGCTGTGAGATATTGGCCTCGCCCAAAGGATAAGAAAGAGTTGTGCAGTTTCCTAGGGCTGTGCAGTAATTACCGCCGCTTCATAAAGGGGTTCTCCAACATTGCAAAACCCCTCACCCGCCTGACAGAGGAACACCGGCCTTATGCGTGGATGGAGGACGCCAAAGACGCTTTCCAGCACCCTGTGCAGTGCTCCAATTTTGGGATTTCCATAACCGGGTGGCGTCCTTATTGTGGACACCGACGCCAGTGACCATTGCATTGGTGGTGTCCTATTGCAGATCCAGGGTGGCCATGAGCGGGTGATAGCCTACTACAGCAAGACGCTATCCAAGGCAGAGAACTACTGCGTAACCCGACGGGTGTTACTGGCGGTAGTAAAGACCTTGGAGCACTTCCACAAGTACCTGTACGGTCAGCCATTTCACCTGAGGACTGACCATTCCGCCCTAACCTGGCTGTTGAGCTTTAAGAACCTGGAAGGCCAGACAGCATGTTGGGTCCAGAGGCTGCAGGAGTACAACTTCACCTCGGAACATCACAGAGGGAAGTGCCACGGTAACGCAGATGCTATGTCCCGAAGACCCTGTCCAGAAGATTGCGGCCAGTGCACAAGAGTGGAAGAGAAGGAGCGTGCCGCAGCAGTCCGAGTAGTCATGGCAGTGCCTGCGGATGGCTGGTATAGCGCAGGCCTGAGGAGGGAGCAGCTGGCAGACGCAGACTTGGGGCCACTCTTGAGGGAAGTGGAGGCAGGGACAAGACCAACCTGGGAGGATATCGCACCAAGGAGCGCTACCTACAAGTCGTACTGAGCCCAATGGGACTCGTTGAAGATCAGAGAGTGCGTGCTGGTCCGGGTATGGGAATCACCCGATGGGAAAACGCAGAGAGAACAGTTGGTACTTCCCCGGAGTAAGGTCCCGGAAGTTTTGGAGGAAGTGCACGCCGGTACTTCAGGAGGACACCTGGGAGCGAACTGAACGATTGACAAACTACGGCAGCGCTACTACTGGCTAGGACTCTGAGCAGATGCTGAGAGATGGTGCCGTCAGTGTCACGTGTGCGCGGCGAGTTGCGGCCCCCAGACTAAGAGCCGGGGTCGCATGCAGCAGTATAACGTCATGGCACCATTCGAACGGATTGCCGTCGACATAGCTGGACCATTTCCGATGTCCGACCGAGGCAACAAGTACCTGATGGTGGTCGTGGACTACTTCACTAAGTGGCCGGAGGTGTATGACATCCCGAACCAAGAGGCAAAGACAATCACAGACTGCCTCGTGGAGCAAGTGTTCTGCCGATTTGGGGTGCCGTTAGAACTGCACAGCGACCAGGACACCAATTTTGAGTCCAACCTGATGAAGGAGGCGCTACAAAGGCTTGGGGTGAACAAGACCCGCACGACGCCTCTACATCCCCAGTCGGATGGCATGGTCGAAAGATACATCAAGACCTTAGAGGAACACCTGAGGAAGGTCGTGGCCAGCCATCAGCGAGACTGGGACGTCAAGGTGCCACTGTTCTTGCTGGACTACCGCTCGTCGACACACGACACCACGGGGATGACGCCAGCCAGCTTAATGTTCGGCCGAGAGTTACGCCTCCCTTGTGACCTGGCTTTTGGAAGCCCTCCGGAAGCGAAACAGCCAGCGACCGAGTATGTGGAGAACCTGGTGGACCATCTCCACGACATGCACGAGATGGCTCGCCAGAACATCCAGAAGGCGAGTGACCACATGAAGACCAGGTATGACAGGCAAGCCAACAGCCAAGGGTTCCAGCAAGGTGACCTGGTCTGGTTGTACCGTCCTACCCGGACCAAGGGACGCTGTCCGAAGCTCCAGCAGATATGGCAAGGACCGTACCGGGTGGTGAAGCGGATTAACGACGTGGTCTACCACATCCAGAAGGTTCCCCAAGGGAAGATGTTGGTGGTACACCTGGATCGTCTAGCCCGCTATGATGGTGCTGTTCGGGATGACCAGCTTTGAGGAGGGAGCAGTGTCACCCAATTATCGGAAAGCACGACCAATGACAGCTGAGTAAGGGACGAGAGGCATCCGGGCCACACCCACCCATTAATCTCAGTCACTAACTGAGAGGATGATTAGGGAAGCGTCACTTGTCGCTGGCCGCCACTTCCCCCTTCTCCTGCCGTCTGGAACCTTCGCGGTGATTCACTGAAACGAGAGACTTCTATAAAACAGTGATATTCCTATAAAAAGGGCTGCAATGAGTGAGTTCAGTCAGTTCTTGGCAAGCCGCGTAGTAGCGCCGTGCTAGTGTAGGGACGAGAAGACTGTATGTGCATCGGAAGAGTGTACATAACTGTGAACGTAAAGTGGAACTGTAACGGACGAACTGCTGATTTGTAATTGTGTGCATTAGGTAACTGTGTAGTCGGCAAGTGTTCTGATTGTAATTCGGTGGAAATAAAGAACATTTTTGAGTGGTGCAATTGGACTTTTCATTTCACGAACACACAAGGTCACAATATTATAAGAAAATATTTCCATGGTGACCATAATGCCCCAAGTGAGTTTGAGCATTGCATTTTATCCATTGTAGCGCTTCTGTCAAATTCAGGGTAACCCAGCATGATGTAATTTTCTTTTGTGAGTGATTAAGAATATGCAGCATTGTTGCATGAAGTAATTATATATTTTGGCCTAACTCATGCATGGTGTTATGTCAGTGAGTATCTGTCAGCATGGCAACAATCTGCATTTGCTTTTTAAAGGTCATGTCTGTGACAGAAAGCTCTGTCGTATCTTATCACGGTTGTGTATGTAATACAATTTCCCCACATGCCTTAACCAGAACTCCAAGATATTTATTGCTCCACTATACGACCAGAAATACATTTAGTCTGTAACCAACTTCACTTTTTGGATATTCTTTCATTTACTTCCCACAAAAAGTTTTTTCTAAGTCCAACTTGGATCAGCTCTGGAACAAGCTCTAATGTAATCTGCTGAAGTTGCCCATAAATAGCAGAGCAGGTAACCTTGATAGTTGCAGATCCATTTGCTACCAACATCTATACCAATGCTCCAGACACCTTTTGCAGGTGGTATTAAAGTTGTACAGGTTCACCACATGTTCCATTATTAGAAGCAAAGTACCTTTATTGTTTATTGTGAAAATAAATATCCTGTTTAGTCCCTGCCTTCTTCGTAAGTGCAACTTGTGTTTCACTGCTGTGGCTAAGTTCATTATTATTGTTGATCTTACACTGTTGTATTACAGTGAGGAACAATGAATGTAGTTCTATGATGAGCTTTTAGAAAGAATGTGCTTATTATATCAGAAGTGTGATGCCATTCTTCACCTCATTAGGAAATAGGATGGGAGGTTCTAAGGTTTCTTTGCCTGTTTGATCAATTCTATTTCTTGCTTGATGTTGTGATTCTCAGACCAAAATGATGTGGTATGGCAGACTTGTCCATGTATTTGAATTTAATATTTCTGAAGCCTTCTCTCTTCTTGTTCTAGATTTCTTTTAGTCTTCACAATGCATATCTGTTTTTGTGTAGGCGAGAGCATGAACAGTTCTCAGAATCCATGGCAAGGGGTATTTGATTCAAAAACACTAGGTCACAACTGCCCTAGTACTCCTAGTTATTCCCAGTTAAGCCTATATGTTTTCGTATCCAATGTTCCATTGGAGACAAGCAGAAGAACAAAATACTATCACATGCTCAGCTATTGTTGGGAAGTGTGCTTATCCTCAATTGAAATTAAGTACATATGTAAACAAAGACAAAACAGATGGTGTTGGCTGTTCATTCAGATTGAGGAATACAAAATTGGAAGGAGGAGGTGTCATCACACAGAGTTTGTCAGCACAATCCACATTGACTGTTGAGATGGATACTGTGGCTTAATGGTGAAGGGTTTTGCAGCTCAGTTAACTGTAAACCACAGCTTACTCGTACATTTTGTGAACCCAGTAACAAATGTCCATTCTAACAACAGTGAGCTATGTTGGCAATTTCTCTGGCATCGCCTATCAAGGAGTGGCATCAGACAAAATCAAATGGACATACATATGGCGAAGTTCCTTAGTGCCAAGACTGATAAGTAAAAAAAGAATTCATTTCAAGAGCTGATCAAGGACATCTGAGAAATTTATCTTTGCTTATTTAAGACATTAACTTAGTTTACATAATTTTTAGATAATTCACTGTTTATTATGAGGACTCTTAAAGACTTCAGCACAATATTGATACATATTAATGTCATATCATGAGCAGTAGTTCAGCTTTCAAGGTCAGCAAACATTTACTCTCGAGGAGGTTGGGAAAAATATATTTACACCAGACTGAGCAATTGCTTGGAATTAATGAGCTGTTTAATCTTTAATTATGACCTAATGCTTGCTTTTATGTACACTATTCAGTTGGATTAAATTGTTTCAAAATGAGTTGCTATTTGATGGTGTTGAAATTCTGTTCTCTTTGGATAATCATGAGAAAAAGAAGGGGGCTGATGTTGCATTTACAATTTTTTCTTTTGAGTATAATAGTGGTTCAGCAAGCTTTTAGAAGTTCATATAACTGTCAGTATGTCCCATCACATTGAGACATTATTAAATGGTACAACATGGTCTTGGAAAATAGTCTGAAAATGCCTTACAAGGTGGAAGAATATGAGGGTTGGCTGATAATCCTGGGCCTCACATAGAGATGGCACCACTGGGCCAGTTTGACGGATAGCATCAGTAGTTTAACTCTAGACTAGCTTGTATCCTAGTTAAAGGTCAATATCTTGTTTAGTTTTTGAATTTTTTTTTTGTGTAATTTACGTCCTCCAATGTTAAGTCATATCAGATGATGAATGAAATGGGTGGTGATGCTCAAATGAGTCCAGGGTCCATGGAGCTTAGAGTTACCAGACATTTGTCTTTCAGGATAAGGGAAAACCCCGGAAAAACCTTATCCATGTAACTCACCCTGACTGAGATTTGAACAGGGACCTGCACGTGAGGCAGACATGCTACCATCTACACTAACGAGGCGGGCATTAGTTTTTGAATGACAGCATTTTAAACAAGGCAAGTGTACAGGTTTCATGAAAATGCAGGATTTAGAAAAACGAGCAGTGATTAAAAACTTCCATTTGAAGTGCTTAATGCCTAAAGAAATCAAGTAGGAAATGGACAATGCATTGAAAGACTGCCCCTTCGTATACAATGATGAAAAGGTGGGTTGCAGAGTTTAAAATGGGACGTATGAGCACTAGTGATGAGACTTGCTCTGGATGCCCTGTGAAAGTCACAACTCTAGAGATCATTGAAAAAAAAATTCATTGTTTAGTACTGGAAGAGTGCAGATTAAAGTTGTTTGAGATAGTAGAGGCTGTAAACATGAAAAGAATGTGCAGAGAATATTTTAAGTACTGTTTTGGGCTTTCAGAATGTCTATGCAAGATGGGTGCCGCATTGTTGACACATGATCAAAAGTAGCAAAGAAAAACTTCTTCATTAAGAATTTGGAGCTCTAGCATAAATATCTCAGTGAATTTTTGAGACGACTTATTATCATGGATAAAACTTGGATACATCACTATGCTCCAGAAAGTAAATCAGTCAAAACAATGAATTGCACCAAGTGAACCAACCCCAAAAAGGGCAAAGTCAATTTTGTCAGCTAAAAGGTTATGACAAAGGTTTTTTGGGATGTACAGGAATTTTTTTTTATTACTTTAAAAGTATCATGGTGACTACTATGCAAAGTTTACTGATGTGGGGGAAAGAAAAGGACCTCATTTGGCAAAGAAAAGAATCTTGTTTCTTCAATGACAATGCTATGGCCCATTGTTCAGTCTTGCAGTGGGAAAAATGTGCAAATTAAAGTTTGAATTGCTAGAACATCCACTCTATTCATCAAATCTAGCACCCAGTGACTACCACCTGTTCCCCAAACCTCAAAAAAATTTCTTGGAGGACGAAGATTTCACAGCAACGAGGTCATTGATGTGGTAAACAGCTATTTTGAGGATCATGATAAATCACACTACAGAGATGGTTTAATCAAATTAGAACACCAATATGACAAATGTATTAGCCTTTCTGGTGATTATGTTGAAAATTATCATCATCATCATTTAATTTTTCTTTTTTAATTTTGAGGCCCAGGACTTACCAGCCAACCCTCATATTTGATAACAAAAAAGAGGAAGATATTCAACAGGCCATGACTCTTGAGTCCACAAAAATCACTCCGCCGCTTATCAGCAGAGCAGAATACATCATTCACAACATGTCAAAAGAGTTGTTAGTACTTTGTTTCCATACCATATTCAGTGAATGCAAGCACTGCTATAGCAGAATTACAAAGCTTGACTCATTTGTGCTATAATGATACGTGAGTGGTAGGAGGTGGATGATCAATGGTTGAAACATTGGATATTTACTGATGAAGTCATGTAATGGGTAATATCTTTGTTAGAAGTGCTCCTCTGAAGCATGGTGGAGTGGCAATCTTTATAAACAGTAATTTAAACTTTGAAATAATAGATGTGTCATCCTATAGCGTAAATAACTTATGTAAAACTGTAGCCATCCGTCTGTGCGATTATAACTTCATTGTGGTGTCAGTATACCGTACCCCAAGTACAAATGTAAATCTATTTATACACCATTTAGAAACATTAGCTAGTTACTTAATGTCTAATTTTGACTGTTACATAGCATTGGCTGGTGATTTCAATGTTAACATACTGGACTTGTCTCAACACTCATTTGAGTTCTTAAACATGCTAAGGTCACACAACTTATATTGTGTTCATAATAAGCCCACTCGGAATGCATCATGTCTTGACAATATAGTTACTAATTTGCATAGTACATCTTATAAATTCTCCTTTCTGGAGCAAAATATAATATCAGACCATGCCGGCATATGGGTTGAGTTTCAGATAAATCAAGATAGGCTAAACAATGGTATGTCACATGAAACATGTTTTACTAAGCATATAGTGTCAGAAGAAAGAATAGACTCTCTCAGAGGAAAATTAATGGAAATAGACTGGGCAGCGATGTACAGTATTGAGGATATAGAAAATACATTTTCATACTTTAATCATGGCATAACCTCCTGCTTTAATATGGAATGTCCCAGGAAAACTATTAAAGTTAAACCAAAACATACAAACACTAGTGCTAGAAAACTAAACTGGTTTACTCCTGAACTTCTTAAAATGCGGAATATGCTTCTGATATTGTACAATAAATTCAAACTTAACAACATATTAGTAGATAGAGTGAGATTTAAAAACTACAGAAGACTGTACAGGGAAAACATAGAAATGACAAAAATTAGAGCCAATGATAATCTTATCTTATCAGCAAAAACCAAATGTAAAACAGCATGGTCTATCATACAAAAAATTACGAACACCTCCACTGAAAGACAAAACATACCTATACAATTGAATGAATTTAACAAATATTTTATTAATGTTTCTAAAAATGTATGTTACGAGCCAATAAATTCATTTTTAACAAATAATTGTACATTTCTAGATATGCTACATAACTTTGAACACTCGGGCTCCCCAAATAACCATAATTTTTACTGGCATGAAGTTTCTCCAGAAATGGTTATCACTGCAGTCAAAGCATTAAATATATCTCATACCCAGGATATATATGGCTTCTCCAACCACATAATAAATATATAATCGATGCAATAGCTTTACCATTATCTTATTTAATTAACTTGATGCTCATACAGGGAGTATTTCCTACTAGCCTAAAGATCTCAAAAGTTATACCTGTGTTTAAGAAAGGTGATAATACGTCACCATCAAACTATCGTCCTATAACAATAGTACCCATAATAAGCAAATTGGTAGAATCCTGTATTCTCAGCCAACTTGATAACTATTTTACAGCCAACAACCTGTTATACCCCAAACAATTCGGATTTAGAAAGGGACTGTCTACTGAAAAAGCAGTTGAATATGTGATCAATGAAATTATAAATAACTTTGGAAAAAAAAAGAGACAACTGGTGCTACCTTGATAGATTTAACCAAAGCTTTTGATTGTATTTCACATAATATTTTGATTAGTAAGCTAAATTATTATGGAATAAATGGACATGAACTAAATTTGCTAGCATCCTATCTTAGCCAAAGACAGCAGATGGTAGTTGTGAACAACAAAAACTCGGAGCTAGCTCCAGTGATAGCAGGAGTACCGCAAGGATCGGTGCTGGGGCCTTTCTTATTTTTAATTTATATAAATGACTTAAGCCATAACTTACCTTGCACTACTATGTTATATGCAGACGACACTACCTTACTGAGCAAAAGCAATAATATCAATACAGTAAAGCAACAAATGCAACTATCCCTAGAAAGTGCAAGCATCTGGTTCTCCTTAAACAATCTAAGTCTAAATATGTCTAAAACTGAAAATATATTATTTACATTGCAACATAATGATATACACAGTAATTCAGTAAATCTGTTAGGATTACATTTGGACACCAGACTAACATGGGAAACACACATACTTAAACTTTGTAAAAAGCTTGCTAGAATCTGGTATCTTCTAGGGAAACTAAAGAAATGTGTTAGTCAAGATATGTTAATAACATCTTACTATGCCTTCTTTCATCCACATATACTGTATGTGGTTAGGCTTTTGGGTAATTGTGCTTCCTCGAAAAATGCATTCATATGGCAAAAGAAATCTCTCAGACTAATTCTAGGATTAGTACAACAGGATACATGTAAGCCTAGCTTTATAGACCATAAGATAATGACTTTACCATCAATGTATATATACACCAATATCATACACGTTAAAGAAAATAAAAACTTATTTATAAATCGTTCCTCAGTACACAGTTATGACACTCGGTGCAAACATAATTTAGATATACCTCAACCGATTGAGCAAGACCATAAATAGCCACTGTTAACAACAGTTAAAATTATTGAATAAGCTTCCTCTGGAAATAAAAACTGCCACAAAACAGATTTGTTATAGTATTAAAAAACTGATTTAAACAAAAAGCATTTTATACTGTACAAGAATACTTAGAATATAACATACATGGTAGTGAATTTATGTAAAACTATTGTAAATTATAGTAGTAGGTACCTAATTGTTTAATTTTATTATTACTATAGTAAAGTTAACTTACGATAATTACCAGCTTAAGCCATGCAAATAATCTGATTTCACCTAGAATTTTATATGCATTAATTTGTAAACCTTCTGTACTTGTAAATACATTGTAAATACTTTTTATAACTGACGAACCCTATTGCTTCATGTAAGCTTAATGGTGAATAAAGGATTATGATTATTTCATGTGTGTGGCCGAGTCAACACACACAACTGCATTGTTTGGGAAACCAAGAATCCACACATCTCATACAAACTTGAACAAACCAGCCCTAAAGTGAATGTGTGGTGTGGAGTGATGAATGAGAAGGTGTACGGCCCATTCCATTTTGCAGAGTAGACTTGGTGCTGTCAGTTACCTTGATGTGATCAAGCAGTTTGTGATCCCTCAGTTACAGAAGGATGGGATACTGGACACCATTATGTATTAACAGGATGGTACTCCACCGCATTAGTCTCTCATAGTGTGGAATTGATTAGATCAGCTGTGCAAGAATCTGTGGTGCAGCCTTGATGGACCCATTCTGTGGCCTCGTAATAGCCCAGACTTAATGCCTCCAGATGTTTTTGTGTCGGGCTACATCAAGTTAACAGTAGGTATGCAAAAAGACCAAAGAATCTAGCCAACCTGCAGAGGGAGATGACAGTGGCCTTTCAGCAAATAACTCCAGAAATTAAATTAATTAGGAGTCGATTAATGACACAAAACAACACTTACTTTTACATTTTCCCGGAACCGGTTTCTGAGGCCTTCCCTCTATCTTCAGCCGGCTGAAGTTGTGTCATTAATCGACTCCTAATTAATTTAATTTATACAACAACACTGTTTTCAACACTTCCATGAAAGGATTTAACTCCAGAAATGCTGCAAGCCATGTGGCACAACATGGGTGTGAGGTATGAACTGTGCCACATTCGTAATGGTGGTCATATTGAGTGCTAATATGCTGGACACAAAACTCCTGACTTTCCTGTACAAATGTATACCATTGCCAACCAATTAAGTTGAATAGTTTCCTTTATATACTGCCTTACTTTTCTGACATTTCACATAGATCATGCTGTAGATTTATTTTTCGACAAATTATAACATGTTTTCAAATGCTAGGCTTTGGCAATGAAGCCATTAGCTCTCTTGCTCTCCAATATTTCTGTGTAGTGGGTCCAGCAGGTAGGGCTTCACAGGTTAAAAGATGTTCTTCAGTCATTTCCTCTTCTTTGTTGCCCAGAGGACAATTTGGACTTGTATAAATTCCTATTCTGTTTAAGTGTTTGGCCAAATAATCATGTTCCGTAAGTAATCTAAAATTTGCTACTGCAGCTTTATGTGGGATTTCTGGAATAATTATTGGATTTTTAAATTAAAATGTTTCATTTTTTATCTTTGGTTTTGTTAGATATTGATTGGTTTTGTTTGTTTTTATATTTGCTTTTGATTAATCTTTTTATGGATGTAAAGGGTAAGTTTTTACTTTTATTCTGAATTAAATTTGCACCTTTTTTGGCAAGAAAATCAGCTGATTCATTTCCAGCAATTCCACAATGTGCAGGTATCCACTGTAATAATTCTTTTCTGCAGTTTTTGAAGTTATTGGATCATTTTGTGACATTAATTTGGATTGACCTCATTTTATATGAACTTATTGCACATAATGCTGCTTTAGAATCAGAAAGTATGACAGCATTTTTGAATTTATCTATTCTGTATAGAAGGTGTTGGAGTGAATTATGAATAGCAGTTACTTCTACATCAAAATTTGTTGTGTGGTATCCTGCTGGTTGATAGAATGTGAACAGTGCACACTTAATTCCTGCTTCTGAGTTGTTGTCCAAGTTAGATCCATCTGTGTAGATATGTAACCATTCTTCAGGTGGGTATCTATTGTTCACAGTTTCTAATGCTAGTGCTTTTAGTACAGGTTTGGAAGTTTCAGATTTTGTAACTATTTGTTCTAAATCTAATTGAATATTAATTGGTTCAAAAGTCAGTGGGTTTTCTTTGATTAAAATGTTTTCTTTAGAATTAGGAAGATTCAGATCTGTTTTTAATTCCATAACTTTGTGTAGGAAACTTGTTTGTGTTTTCATCTGGATTGGCTGTAGTAATCTTTTCTCCCATTTTGTTGTTTTTAACTACAACATTTTTTCACGTTGTATTAGTGCCTGCTCCTCTAAAGTTAGATGTATTGGATAGTTCCGAGTTAAGGCTTCCATTGCCGTGATTGGCACCGGTTATTAGTCGCAGGGCTGATTTTGGCATACTTCTGGGTGATTTATGTTAGAACTGTTTGCTGTAGTTATTACCTCTGCATTATAAAGGAGGATTGGTTTGATGAATGTTTTGTATGTAGTGTTCAGTGTCTCCCTATTAGTGCCCCATTTGACTCCAGCTAATCTTTTCAAAATTGAAATTTTTGTTGTTGATTTGTTTACTACTGCTTCAATATGATGTTTCCAAGATAATTTTGAATAAAAAAATTGTTCCTAAAATTTTGTTTCATATGTTTGTTTCAGGTTTGTTTTCTTGAACTGTAGATTTAGTTTAGGGATTTTTTTTTTTTTTTTTTTTTTTTTTTTAAGCCAAATATTTGGAATGTTTTATCAGTATTTATCTTGATCAAATTGTCTGTTGTCAGTCCACTTTTCCAATAGTATCAAAGCCTTTTCCATTGAAGTTTTGGATTTCTCTATTTGTGGGGAAGATGTCCACATGATTGATCATGTCATCTGCAAAAAGTGCTGTCTTTATATTTGTGTTTGATACAGCCGCGAGAAGATCATTTATGTAGATGTTGAACAAGGTCGTACTCAGTACTGCACCTTGTGGTAGGCCCATTTTTATTTGTCGGAATTTGGATGTACTGATATCGTATTTTGCAGCACAGAAACGTTGAGAGAGAAACTGAGTGATCCAATTTAACATGTTATCTTGAATGCCTAGTTTTGAAAGTTTGTCAAGAAGTTTATGCCTCCATACTGAATCGTATGCTTTTTCAAAATCAATGAAAACTGACAGCGTATCTTGATTCTTGTTTTTTATTTATAACATGTTGATCTAGCTTTAGTTCATGACACCTTAAAAAACCTTGAAAAAACTCTGATCGTAGATTAAGAGAATATCAAATTATGTAAAAGCAAAACAAATAATTTATGTTCAATATATCAATTGTTAAATGACACGCTTTTAATACTCTCAAATTATGGGAATCAGAGATTGAATTTATAAAGGATGTGAACATTATCTGTTGAAAGTTTCTATTTCACCTCTCAAATATTGAATATTTCTGTTATTTAAAACTGGCTATACTGTTAAGTTTTAAATGAGAGTACACATAATACAAATATGGAAATATTTAAATTGCTTCCTCAGAGAAAAAATATGCATGTTTGTTCAGCTACATTGCTTGGTGAAGGTCACTGAAAAAAGTCATAGTGCTGATAGCAATAGTTTATAGAAGAGGGAACTGTTTAAATTATGCCAAATCACAATCACACATTTAATGAAACATATATAAAGGATAAATATTAAAAGCAGAAGCATTATTAACAGTGAAGTATTCTTTATTTTTGAGTTTGATTTATGAGTCACTATGTTTACACTCAAACTTCACTTACTTCTTGTTGTATAATTGAAACGTTTTCAGGATCATTCAATCTCATCCTCAGCTGTTTGGTGACTAAATGAACATTCCTCTTCTTCCACTACTACGTGCTCCGATCCCCCTGCCATCTGGTGTTAGGGGCACTAAGTTTTAATACTTCATTTAATGTTGGGATTTCAAAATTTATAACTTTATCACGGTTTTTGGTTATGAATATTTTTTCCCAAATATCCAATTCTATGGGTGTACTTAAAGATTTTAACAGTTTAATGTTATGGTCAATGTTGTGGTTTTCTGTCCAAAAATGGTGTGACACTACAGATTTTTCTGTTTGTTTCAACTTAATGTTCCTCTGGTGTTCTTTTTGCATGGTTAACAAGTTTCTCTTAGTTTTTTCTATTTAGCTTTTTTCACAGGTTTCACAATTTATCTGAGAAATTCCCGATTTCAAATTGTTGGGAATTGAATTTTTTAGTGGTCTTTAGCAGGTTTCTGAGACTGAATTTGTTTTGGGGTGCTAGTTTTAAGTTTAGTCTTTTGAAGATTCGTTCAAATTTTCTAAAAGCCCATGGATGGTAGGTGAATTTTCTATATTGCAAATTTGTGTTTTTAAGTGGTGTGAGAGTGGTATTTTTTGATATTATCTTCAGTTTTTCCTTTCTATTCATCATGTTCCTTATGATGGCTGGGTTGAATCCATTTAATACCGCTATCTCTTTTATGTGTTGTTGTTCTTTCAAAAACTCCTTACTCAGTGGGATGTTGTATAGCCGGTGAATTAGACTTCTAAAGGCAGCTAGTTGATGTGAAACTGGGTTGTATTTCTTTTTCTTTATGTAATTATCTATGTGTGTGGGCTTCCTGTATATTCCAAAATCTACACCATGACAATTTCTAGTTATCTTGAGGTCCAAAAAGGATAGGATGTTGTCTCTTTCTACTTCCATTGTAAACTGGATGTGATTATCTTGCAGGTTTAGTAATTTTAGAGAATCTTTAAGTTTTTCCGGAACGATTGCAAAAACATCAACATATCTCCGCCAAAATTTGTAAATCTGTGGGAAGGCCTTTAGTATGTGTGTTTCAAAATAGTTCATGTATAGGTCAGCTAAAATAGCCGAAAGTGGGCTCCACATAGCTAATCCTTTTGATTGTCTGTAGAAATTTTGGTTAAACATGAAGTAATTAATACACATACTAGTTTCTTTTGATGTTAAGGCACTTTTTACAAGCTTTTTACAAGCAAGTAGAAAAAATACCTACACTCCTCAAAAAATGGCTAACCCAGACTACAACGGACCCTACAGAAATAGATGACCTCAATCTTACAGATTTTTGCATAAGGAATAATTACTTCATGTAGTGAATTACTTCATGTGAATAGCAGCAAGGTTGGGGCTTTCTAAAACAACAGTTCTTCAAATTAAGACTTTTGAAGCTCAGCTGCGGCACTGAGAGAGAAGTTGTGCAAAGTTTAGTTAGAGGAGATGTAACTACGGTTCTGTAGTACTTATGATCGCTTGTCCAAAAGAGAATCAATGAAGTGGCATAACCATAGTATTACCACTTGTGAAAGACAAGGTCACTCAGTCAATGTAGATCATTGCCATTACTTTTTGGGGACTCTGAAGGAATACTCTTCATCCACTTTAAGGAGTGGAACACCACAGTAAATGTGTAGTGCTGTGCTGGCCTACTGCACAGACTATATGCTTCCATTAAAGAGAAATAGTGAGGAAAGCGGAGTAGAGGTGTTCAACTTCTTCATACCACCACCTTGCATACAACTCTTGTTACAAAGGAAGCAGTGAGGAATTGTGTCTTCAAGGAGAAGTCATCCACACTACATCTGGATCTAGCTGCCAATGATTATCTGTTTCTCAAAACTAAAGAGGTATCTTTGAGGAAGGATACTTAGTGAAGTGATGCTATGTCCATTTTGCAGACAAAACTTCTGTATTTTTGGGCAGGGGGGATTGAAATACTAATTTTAATTCTAAGTTGTGAGAAGTGTGTGGAATAAAGAATGGCCACATTGAGTCACCTTCAAAATGTTTAGGTGAGAAATTTGAGGATCTTCCCTCTTTACTTTATAATTCAGCTACACTATACATATGAAATAAGTTTTTAAAACATTTTGGAATTTAGTATATACATTATTAATATAATTTTGAGTTGACCTGGTATTCCATGTTCCATATATTGCTGATGTTTACCTAGAAAATTAGCTGAGGATGTTAGGAAGGTCCTAACGAAACACATTCTGGGTAAACACTAGCAATATATGGAGCATGGGGTACTAGTACGACTCAGAATGTTGTAATTTGATGCTTCATTTTATCACAGTCTATATTCATTAAGAATTTATGTAGTAATAATTAGGATTTATTTAACACAGGTATGATACTGTTTAATTAACGTTTAAAGCTTTGCAATAGTGAGTGGTTTACATAAATAACGAGCCGATTTTGGGACATATTTGCTTCATTTACATTGTAATTTAATGACCATTTTCCGAAACCTTTGGTTCCATCATAGCTGCATTTGTGTAGATAAACTGTAATGAGATTGCATAATCCATAATTCTTGCTTATGTTTTAGATGAGAATCTTTTCTCATTTGGCAAGTTCTAGGGATGGTTTCTGTGTTTGTATCTATCTCCCAAAAGTGTCATGATGGCTGATTTGTCTGTTTATATTCTATGTTCTGAATGTGCTTTTTAATACAAATGTTTGTTACGTTTGGTCATACTGATTATATCCATTGTTTTACCCTTTGCAGTTAATGGTGTAGATCCCAGTTATGAAGTTTTAGATTTAGTCTTTAGGAGGTGCTTTCAACAGGTTCTTAAAGATGAGCTGCTTCTGCAGAGCTAGGCTTATGTTACAGTTGGAGAAAATCTTCAAACTTGTTATGCAAAAATGGATGGAATGTTTATTTTCTCATTTTCTTCTTGTTTTTTAACAATGCCTGAATGGTGTTGATGTTCATATGAATAAGGACTACAATACAATGAAGCATAAAATAATTATTATGTTAATGGTGTTGGTGATCTTTTTCCCTTTTGAATTTGAGTATTGGCTTTTAAAGTTTGTATTAAATCTATTTATAAGTGCTGCCTTGGCCATTTGCTGGTATTTTTTGTTATATTTATCTTTGCTTAGAGGGAAATTAATCTGGGTACTAGACTTGTAAATTGCATGTTGTGGTTTCAGGTTAAAGTGATTGCATTTGATGTAGTTGTTTGTGTGACTCAGCTTTTTGTATATTCCAAATGAAAGTCTGTTTTCATTTCTCATTATTTAATGTCGAAAAGAAAAAAGGGTAGTTGTCTATCCTTCTCTGCCTCTACATTGAAGTTTTGCAAATGTAGTTTCTAGCATCCTGAACAAGTGTTTTGGAGACTATTGCAAAATTTTTACCCACATATCTAAACCATCTTTTAGTTATGCTGGGAAGTACTCAGGATACTTGTATTTCAAAGTAGCTCATGACTTCATTGGTCGACATTAGCTGAAGATGTTAGGAAGGACCTAACAAAACGTGTTCTAGCTAATCACTAGCAATAAATGGAGCATTGAGTTCTAGTTCGACTCAAAATTATATTAATTTTGTGCTTCATTGTATCATAATTCTTACTATGAAAGGAATATAGCTCATGAAGTCTGCAAGTATTGGAGAGAGATCATTGCCCTTAGCTAAGCCAGATCAGATTTTAGAAAGCCTTTTAATTCTGTTTTTAAGAACCTTCTTGTATAGTTAACTGAAAACAAGGTTAGAGTTATTGGAGGTATTTACGAACATTAGTATTTAAACTTTTTTTTATAGTAGTCATATATAGTTATTTATAACACACTGTTTATAATTTTTGTACATATTAAGAACTTCTTGTATAGTTAACCAAAAACAAGGTTAGAGTAATTGGTTGCTAACAACAATATTACGTAAACCATTTTTATGAGTTGGTTGTTTAACACTTATTTTTGACACACTAACTTTTAAGTAACCTATATAGGATATAAAAAAAAGGTATGTCAAAACTTTGGGAAAACATTTCTTGCATATAGAAGATAAAAAATGTTATATAAACATAGGTCCGGAAATTGATTATTTCCATGGTAGAGCTCGTTTTCTACAACTGTGCTTACACAGTGAGATGTGTAATATATGAAGGTCAGCCGATAAGTCCTGGGCCATTTTGTTTTAAAACTTTATTTCTCAACATAATCTCCAGAAAGGCTAATTACATGTTTGCCCGCCTTGGTAGCGTAGATGGTAGTGTGTCTGTCTCACATTCAAGAAGTCCCGAGTTTGAATCTCACTTAAGGTGAGTTACCTGGATAAGGTTTTTCCGGCGTTTTCCCTTATCCTGATAGACGAATGTCAGGTAACCCTAAGCTGCATGGACCCCGGAATCATTTGAGCATCATTTGACTCATTTCATTCATCGTCCGATATGACTTAACGTTGGTGGACTCCCCCCCCCCCCCAAAAAAAAGAAACAACCCTGTTTCATATTTAATTAAACCATTTCTAAAGTGCAATTTATCATGGTCCTCAAAATAGCTGTTTACCACATCAATCACCTCATTGGTGTGAAATCATCATCCTCCAAGAAATTTTTTGAGGTTCAGTAACAGGTGGTAGTCACTGGGTGCTAGATCTGGCAAATAAGGTGGATGTTCAAGCAGTTCAAACTTCAATTCATACATTTTTTCCATTGCAATGACTGAACGTTGGGCCAGGGCATTGTCATGAAAAAACAAGATTGTTTTCTTTGCCAATTGAATTCTGTTCCCACACAACAGAACAGTGGTTTAATCGTACAGTAGTAAACATTCAATTTTACATGTGATTAATTTGGTGGAGGTGATGCATTTCACTGTTGTCATTGTGCTACACTATAATATGTAGTCTGCTTTTTAGGCACCTGTACTCAGTTCACTGCTAGCACCAAGCACAGAGTATCCTGTGAGATCCAGGGGCAGTAACATTTACATTTACATTTGAATGTGGCAGATTCTCATTTAATATACACATTAGGCAAAGGTGATACAGTAGTATACCAAGTGTCAGTTCTACTGTTAATAGGTGTTTCATGTACAGAAACATTGATTTTTTGTTAATGTTTGGGCCAGGATTGTTGGTGACTGTTTAGTGGGACCACATGCACTACCACATTGTCTTAATGGACGAAGGTACAGAAAATTCTTCACAGAATGACTTACCTGTCTTGTTGCAAGATACATCATTAGTAATACGACTAGACATGTACTTCAGCATGATGGAGCTCCTATGTGAAGCTGTCCATTGATTTCTGAATAGCAGGTAGATGGCTTAAAAGAGGTGGACCAATTCCATGATTTCCATGCTCACCTGACTTAAACCCACTAGATTTTCATTTGTGAGGATATTTGAAATCTCTTGTTCACGTAGCTCCAATGCCAGATGAAGAGTAGAGACTCCTCATGCTCGCATTGTGGAGGTCTGCCAGACAATACAAAATTCTCAGGCCTAACTCAGTGCATTAGATAGTCCATGTGATGGCAGGTTGATGGATGCATTGGAGGTAATGGAGGCCATTTTGAACATGTGCTGTGATTTCCTGTTTTCCCATGGTTCTATCATTGAGTATTGTTTTATGGGGTTCAGCTGTAGAAAAAGTACTCTAAAAAGGATATAATTTCTGGGCCTGTTCATATAACATTTTTTTTTATCCTCTCCACAAGAAATGTTTTCTCAATTTTTTGATATACCTTTTTGTTACATCTTGTATGATAAATCTCCTCTACATTTGTGTCCTGCAGATGTGTTATTTACTATAGGTTTATTTGTGTTTTCAAGAACTTATGTATTAAAGTAATGTTTAATCCCACTTAATTGAAATAGAAGTACTTTCATTTCAGAAGTTGTTTTTATTTTTTCAGGTCTTAGAATTTTCTTTTAGTTTCTGTTATGTTCTTGGTTAACAATGCATTCAAGATGTTTTTAAAATGTTCATTTTATTTTAGATTAATAACTTAAGCTGTAATTATGAGGAATATAATGCAATGTAATGTGAAACTGTATCATATTGATTAAATGCAGCTATTTAGAATTGACTTAACATGACTTAAATTAATGCATCCTGTTTAAGACTTTTAAGGCCTTTACTTATTCTTATGTTAAGTTTGGATGTCACATGACTAATTTGAATTATTTTTGATGTGGCATGAAGCAGTTGTATAGAGCAATTAAAAGACTACCAATTTGAATCATTCCTATTACTTTAAATACATCCTAATTAGAACTTAAGTTCATCACCATTTAATTTTGCATTTCGTCTTGTGATGTTAAGTCATGCTACATTAAGTTCATCATAATCCCATCTTATTTTTATAATTTACTATACTTTATTTTGTTAAGTAAACTACCAATGAGAATAATTCGTATTACTTTAAATGCATGCTAATTAGAACCTAAGTTTAACACAGTTTAGCGTTGCATTATGTCTCAGATCTTAAGCCATAGTACAATAAGTTCATCATAATCCCTGCTGTGTTTATTTACTTTATTACAGTTTATTTTGTGGAATAGTCTAAATCCTCCCAAGTTTTAATTTGCTGGTGATAAATTTATAAGTGATGTAGTCACTCATAAATTGTCATAAAAATATCTATTGAGATTACAAAAAATAGCATCATGCTAAATATTCAGCAGTTTTCAGCTTTTCAAATTAATGTTTATTTTTACATATGAATGTTATAAAATTTAATATTTAAATATAGATTTTCAAAATAATTTCTTTATTCTTTGTTAGGAAAAGAGCTTTGAGTTTCCAAAGTACATAACTAATGCATTTCAGTGGTAATTCCTGCTTAATGCATGGCATGCTAATTCTGTCTTTAAGAAGAACTTTGTGTACTTCATTTTCAGAGAAAGAAGAACATCCAAGTTGCCACCTGTTCCTGAAATATCCGATCAAGAAGATGGAGACAGTGAGACACTCTCCGAAGCTTCAAGTACAGCAACTAGAACATCAGCTCGTTTGCGATCCCAATGGAGTTTATCTCCCTTCAGTTCTCAAGTGTCTCCTAAGCAGAAGGCACACTCCGAAGTAAGAAATTAAATTGTTTGAAGTCTTTCATGGTGAAAAGCTAAATACAAACAATCTTCTAGGTTAACTTAAACTATGTTGAAGTTTTAATTCTGCATTGCACGTTAAGATTGAAACATTTATATTTGTTAATTGTCTTTCAGTTTTGTAATGGATTAAAATGGTTTTATATATAATTTGCATGGAATTATAATTATTGTTACATTGATTAATGGAAGAGTTATCCCGAAAAGAGATCTAACCAACAAAACATTGACTGTTTGAGATTACAATGTGAGGAACATTCTGATGGATGTGACATACATTTATGTCAATTCTGATTTACTTATTTTTTAATGTTGGCTGGAAAAGTGATATATGTGCAAAACAATGGTGAAGATAGTAGAGGAATTAATCAGTAGCAGTGCTGAATAATGATTAAATGAAGGTTATAGGCAGAAAATAAATATAATTCAATGGAAGTAAAATTTACTTAATGTATCAGCCACAAAATACAATTTTTTTTAAACAATTTTTAGTTTGTGGGATATCTCTTTTTGGTATAACTGTTTCTTGTGCATGGGTAAAATGCATGGATATAGTGTTACCATAAATTGCATGATATAATTCATTGCATGATGTAATTCATTGCATGATGTAACTCATTAAAAACCGTTGCATACTGTAGAATGAAACAAAGCTGTAAATATATGAAATTCAATGTTATTTGTATTAGCCTTATAAGAAATAAATATTTTCTTTGTTAGCAACGCTGTCAATTCCAGAATCATATCACCACTGTATGCCAGAATTTCTTTTCACAGGACTTCTTTTACGTGCCAGTAAATCTACTGACATGGAGCGGTTCTTTTAAGCACACTTAAAAACTGTTGGCTGCTTGAACTTTCGAACTTGCTACATTAAGATCAGTAAGCCAGCACCTAATCAGTTAAACTAACCAGATTGCTTTGTAAGAGCTGAAGTAAGTAGAGGACTTATACGCGAACAGTTTCTTAAACGTAGCTCTACCCAAAGTCAATGAATTTTGGCTAAACAGTGAATGTTATATATAGTCTCCATAATAAATTAAGGCAATAAATAACATTTGTCATGCACACTTGCAAGAAAGGAGAGGGAAGTTGGTCATAAGCTCAGGGCGATTTGCCACAAACTGTATCATTATTAAACATGAATGCAGTGCATAATTACATATTTTGTTCTTTATTGCGGCATCCTACTTCAGAGTTGTAAATCCAAAAGGGTCACTATGTAGTTTAAAAGTATTACATTTTATTGGTAAACAGTAAACAGGCACACACCAACATATGACCATAGTGTTGAAGATTTCTACTATTGCACATCCACCTTCATTAGTGAGGAGACATGTATATGTAGTTTCTTAAGAACTGTATGCAAGTTCTGTACATTTGAAATACTGCAGATTTAAGGTAGTTGATCACTCAAACATAATGTAACATTTTAGTTAATTGATGGAAATTAATCATTTCTTCACACTAACCGGGGCAATATACGAGTGAGAATTTAATGTCAGGACGGCACGTTGGCCATGGTAGCTCAAGGGTTAGTGCGACTGGACGGAAATCAGGAGATCCATGGTTGAAATCCGGCCATGGCATTGAATTTTTCATGTTGACTCTATCAGTAGTGTAACATATTATTAATTTATAGATGAGTCGTATTTGTTACATATCAGCTTCACTTACGGACCTATTTTGAGGACATGTTTCACAAAACATTGTTTGCAACGATGGTTTGCGAAACATGTCCTCAAAATAGGTACGTAAGTGAGGCCGATGTGTAATAAATACGACTCATCTATAAATTAATAATTATTTTGCTTCACTGTAGTGTTCCAATACAGTTAAATCTCGATATTATGTAACATATGTTTATCTAATGTACTAAAAATAGGATATGTAGTCTTATTAGCTAGGGTAACAGATACATCCAGGCAATACATTATAAAACTCATGGTAAGAAATCATTTTTTCATGTAGCAAAAATAATTTTTATAAAACAACTGTTTAAAACAGCAATTGCAACACAGTTCCAGATAATTGTTCTAATACCCTATTTCATATAACCTTGCCCCGCTGACATGTATCACTCCGCATGCATCTACCTTCCCCCTCATCCTAATTGGCTAATACTTTCACACCATAGGCCATAGGTGGTGCCTTCCCGTCACATTTAAACCTGCAGTAAACGTTATAATTGCCAGGAAGATAGCTAAAATTATGCAAAAAAGGATATGAAGGCATGCAAAAATACAAGTTTATAATGAAACTGAACTCACACATTATGGAGAATCTGGTAATGGAGTAATCCCCTCCATCTCGGATTCGGATTCTGATTCTGCAGTAACAGTTTCGCTGTCGGAACTCTCCGTAGGGTTTATAATTATGCTCTCTATTACGTTGTCGATGATGCCATCCAACTCCCACATTTTCTTTTCTTCTTTGAGCACATGATGAATAGCCTTTTTCCATGTTTCGCCGCTGATCTCCGAAAATGCTGTGGCAAGCAATGGCCTGATATCATGCAACTTAAATGTTCTATTGTTTCTCGCTACGAATCCTTTAATTTGGCTCCAAATAAGCTCAATTGGATTTAAAATCCAGTGATATGGTGGAAGCCTGAGTACCTCATGACCAGCTGACGTTGCCATTTCATCGATTACGTATTTATCACAATCGCTGGCATGCTTTACTACAAGTTCCAGTAGTTCTGCCTTAATAAGGGATTCATTTACAACTTCATTTTTTGCACGCGGCCACTCAATAATGTCTTGTTTCTTCCAGGATGTATTTGGTTTCTTTTTGACACGAACGCTGTGGTAAGGAGCATTGTCCATCACTTTATTATGCTGCTTGGTTCCAGTTTTGCTAACACTCTCGCAAACCACTGCTGAAACACATCTCCATTCATATCCTCATGGTAATCACTGGTTTTTTTTTCACTCATAAAGGATGTTAAAATTTAATTGTTATTTTAAAATGATTTTTAATTGTTATGTAATTTTTATATTAAAATGTTAAGTGTAATTTGAAATTTAAACAGCAGTAGACCATCTTCCACAAAACCACTATCACTTCCTATATGAGTGACAATCAGTCTTCGGCCTTTTCCACTGGGATTTTTTAAACCAGAACACATATATTGCAAAAATGCTTGTCCTTCAGTCTTAATAGTCTGCCACGCCATACTTTACTTGTCGTAAGCCCTTCATTCACCAAAGTCTCGTCAAGGTAGTATATTTTGCGATTTGTATCCCGGTATTGTCTGATTGTCCTTAAATAACGTCTTCGCCACACAGCAATATCGCCTCTGTCTCTCAGCACATTTTTCTTGCCCCTTTTTTTATTCACAAACCCCAGCTGTATAAGCAATCTATACAGACTAGATCTGCTGAAATTTGGTAAATCTGCATCCTCATTTACAGCAGGCAAAATTTTATTTATGTTAAGGAGTTCGTTTCTAAAGAATAAGCTATGCACATGACGACGTACAGCAGTTTTAACGAACTCATCGCATTCTCCTAGCTTGCGCTTTTCTTTATTCCTGCGTTTGCCTGGAGTGGTAAGTTTTCCTGTTTTCTCAACTTCACTTCGCGATGTTCCTATGAACCTAACACTCACACCTGTAAGTTCGGAGCACAACTGTTCGACTTCTCTCACTAACAAAGACGGATTCTTCTCTGTGAGTGCATTAAACATATGCAACACAATTCTTTTTTCACCGCTTTGTAATGGTTTACCCTTGCAATGCTTTAGCGAAAAACTGGCGGTAGACTCTGCCATTATACATATAATAAGTACATGCGCAATAAACGATGGATAAAATAACGTATCTCTCGCACTCGCACAGCACACCTTCGAATGACAATACATGACTAATCCAGTTCAGAACAAGGTCAGTGATAAAAGTCATATAAACAAATATGTCATCACTACCGCTAAAGCACGTGCTATTGTGTCATCTGAAAGGCAGGCCTAGATGCAAAGGAAACTCCTCTTTACTTTGTTTGAGAATTAACATGCATTTCAGATAAATTAACTCTGTTGCGTAATATATTTAATTGAAACAGTTATGAAAGTAAATATTTGACAATTTTCTTTCAACATATAAAGATTTATCACCATGTTAAATAACGAACTAATTTTTACCGCAAAACAGTCTGTACCACAACAGCAGCTAATGAGAGGAGATGAGGTCACGTGACCGTTAAGAGATTACGGGGCAAGCTTACATGAAACAAGGTATAAAATAAAAGTCTATTTATACTGCAATAGGATACTCTCAGTCCATTGTTACGTTGACTTGTCTTATTCAAGTATTTTTGCTTCAAGTTGTGATTACACTATCCTGCAAAATACAACTTTTGTTTGCCGGTTTGCGATTGAAAGATGTTTTACTCTAATTTTAGTGTGATAAATTGAATGATGCTGTCCATTTTTCTCTATTGCATAAGGTTTTCTCAGAAATGACAAAATATAATTTGATAATAGTGTTTTTGTGTAAAAATTGTGCATTAAAAATAAATACAAAAGCAAAATTTCTGAAAAATAAATATTTAGAAATACTTATATATCTGTAAAATAAGATGTGAAGTTATGTTTTCCATGGCCATAAGTTTGGTTCCACTGGTTTACGTTTAACAAGGAAAATACTTGGGCTCGAACAAACATATCTGTATGAAAGTTTGGTTACAGGACATCACTTATCTCTCAGTGTGCTGTTGGGTGTTGTTTTTCTTCAAAAAATTACAATCATGCTCTAGATATCACTGTAGATGTCATTGCAGATGCCATACCCAATGCAGATATCTTAACTATAAATGTAAATGGGACTTTCAATAAAATGCTCACAGCAATATGAATGACTGCTAAATGCACACTGAAGATAGACAAGTTGATTGCATGTGATATTTGCACATTCTATATTATACATTTGTGTAATATTAGTGTTGAGCACCATGTCAATTACACTTTTGAAATTTTCCACTGGTTCATCAATATTGTAGCCAGCATTCTGTCATTCGTAACAAAGCATTGGTCTATATACTTCCGTAGATAACTGATTATAAATGATAGAATGCAAATTCATGATAAAGAATCTGTCATGTAATTTTGGCTGCATATTAACTGAAATAGTTTAAAGTTTGTTATTCTGTTGGCATAAATTTGTCTGTCTGTTGGTATATATTTTATGTGGCCTGAAGAAATATGCATCCTGCGGTTGTGCATATTTTGTAGTTTTAGGCGGAATGATTTTTAAATCTACATCTTTTCTGCCAGATTCTTCCAGTAGTACTTGTTCATACTTATGACCAGACCAGGAGTAACAAAGTACTAATACCTTTCTTGACAAATTTGAATTCAAAACTGACAGAAGAAATGTCTTCAGATATTGGCTGAAGACATTGTCTTCCCACTCACACTTGCATTGAAGAAGACATTGAAGGGCACCCAGTTTCTATTTCCCTTGACACATGAGGTCCAAGCTTTTCACTAGGT
Source organism: Mantis religiosa (assembly GCA_030765055.1). NCBI lineage: Eukaryota > Metazoa > Arthropoda > Insecta > Mantodea > Mantidae > Mantis > Mantis religiosa. The sequence goes on from CM060947.1 coordinate 77,489,922, forward strand.
TCTTGGAGGCAAATATAGAGTGTCTGCCAATCGTCCTTCAGATTCAGATTTATTCACCAATAAAATTTATACAGAATAAGAGCTTTGCTCCCCCCCCCCCAAAAAAAAAGAAAGCTAAATCAAGTATTATCATATTTACAATATATGAAAAAGAGTTCAAGAAATAACGCAAAGTTGCACCAAGGTGAAATACAGATACCCAGCATTTGCCTTAACAACTGAGGGAAACCTTGGAAAAAGCATCAGTTAGGTATACAATTGCATTAGATTTCGATATACATTATATTTACAACTGAAGTGATTACTGAAATATAGATATAATAGGTATTAAAATATAGAAGATGAGTACAATCTTTGTCTTGGAGGTTGTTGTCAAGCAGCTTCTTGAGATGAAGTGCATCTCCCAGATGAACAGGAACCATGAAACAAAAACATTCAGAGGTGAAAAAACTGGGATGGATGGCTTGTTTACTAATTTCTAATCCTAAATAAACAAATCATTTAGTGCAAAGGGTAATTAAAATCGCGTATTCATGAATTCATCAACTGAATAAAACATATTTTAGGAGCACATTTTTAACTTTATTTTTAAATGCTTTGATCTGCTGATCTTTGATGGTCTCTGGAATTTTATTATATAAGTTAACACCTTTATGGGAAACTGAATTCAACTTTTTGTTAATCTATGTTGTCGGAGATGGATTGATGTTGCTATTTGTGTATTTTATGAATGGTATTCATTGATAAGCTTAAAGATCCTTTTATTTTCATGTACAAATGAAACTGTTTCTAAGATATAAATATACGGTAGGGGTAGAACTTTAATATCTGAAAAAAGTGGATTTACTTGGACTACATTGATTTACTTGTATGATTAATCTTATTATTCCTTTTTGTAATTTGAACACCTTAATGAAGTTGGAAGATCTCCAAAAGGGGATTTTGTGTTTCAATACTGAATATACATAGCCAAAATTCTTAGTTAAATCTAAGAATAGGCCTGTTACTTGTTCTTTTTTGCCTTTTGCTTCTAGGATGTATTCTATAAAAGAAAAAGATTGCACTGTCAATTGATTTTCTTTTTCTGAAGCCAAATTAAGCCTGTGATATAATCTTATGGTGTCTTAAGAAGGGAACTATTCTATTGCACATCATTTTCTCCAGGATTTTTGAGAACACAGATAAGGAAATGGGCCTATGATTTTCCACATAGGTTTTTATTGCCCTTCTTGATGGTTTGACTTAAACTATCTTAAACACATTTGGAAAGCTTCCCGTTTCCAGTGAGGTATTGCAAATAGTAGGAAGTGGTTTTGTGAGATATTGGATACATTGTTTGATCAGAGAATTGGGGATTTCATCAATGCCACATGAGTTTTTATTTTTCAGACTTCTTGCTATTGTAATTTCTGCTTCACTGATCGGATATAAAAACATGGTGATGTTATTTGCAGCAATACTGCTGTGTGGAAAGAAGCTCTGCCTATTAGCTTGCTAAGATTTTAACTATATTTACAAAATGCTCATTGAATATGTTGGAGATTCTATAAGGATTCAAAACTTGTTATCCACCAGGGCTAACGTTATTTTTCTTGGACAGTTAGGTGTATTTAACTCCTTTCTAACAACATTCCAAAGGGCCTTGCCTTTATTATCACTATTTAAAATAAATTCTTTGGTACTCTTTTTCTTTGCCTCATTAATAACTTTGCTGAGAATACTACAGTCTTTTTAAAGTAAGCTTTGAATGTGGAGTCTGTACTTGTTTTATCAAGTTCATGAAGAAACCTTTTTCTCTTGTACAATTTGATAATTCCTTTTGTTATCCAATTCCTAGATTTTGGTACTTACAGGACATGCTATGTCTCTTATAGGGGAAGGCAGTGTTAAAATGGTGTGTCATACAGCTTAGGAAGATGGCCTTCTTATTAAATCTCCTGCTCATTCAGTACGTCCTTCCAGGATTCTTTACTTAGTATTTATTTATTTTATATTTATTTATTTGTACAGTTTCCATTACAATTTCACTACAATAAAATTTAACATAGAACATGCTGTGTTATATATCTCCTGTATAAATACATAAAATTGCTGACCCTAAGATTTACTCGCTGACTCAGGTCCCCTGGCTATAAGCCTTTGGTTTTCCTGAGCAGCTTGATGTCATTTCTTCTTGACTTTTGCTTCTTTTATCCTAATCCACTTTTCTCTTATCCTATATAAGAAATCTCCTATACATCTATTTTTCTTTTCTTCCATCCCCATTGGCATGTGTATCGCCAATATCTCCTTATTTACACTGTCCCATTTCTTATCCCATATTTTTCTCCTGTAGTTCAACTCCTTACATTCTATCAGGTAATGAACATGCTCTTTTCATCTCCACAAAATTAACATATCCCTGCCTCATTACTTCTCAACCCTTTTAAGTATATTCCTACTCTCACCCATGCTATGCCTTCTCTTCCAGTTTTGCCATATTGATCTATATATTGTGTCTTTGTGGGTTCGTGAAATTAAAAGTCCAATTGCACAAACTCAAAATGTTTTTTATTTCCACCGACTTACAGTTGAACACTTGCCAATTACACAGAATTACGTAATGCACACAATTACGATTCACCAGTTCGTCCGTTACAGTTCCACTGCATGTTTACAGCTACGTACACTCTTCCGATGCACGTACACAGTCTTCTCATCCGTACACTAGCACGGCGCTCCTGCGCGACTTGCCAAGAACTGACTGAACTCACTCATTGCAGCCTTTTTTATAGGAATATCACTGTTTTCTAGAAGTCTCTCGTTTCAGTGAATCACCGCGAAGGTTTCAGACGGCAGGGGAAGGGGGAAGAGGTGGCCAGCGACAAGTGACACTTCCCTAATCACCCCTCAGTTAGTGACTGAGATTAATGGGTGGGTGTGGCCTGGATGCCTCTGGTCCCTTACTCAGCTGTCGTTGGTCGTGCTTTCCGATAATTGGGTGACAATATTTTTCCTTACTCCATTCTGTCAATTGCTTATAGAATTTCAAAGATTTCTTTTCTTCTATACTTTCCCATATCTCTTGCCTATCTATGTCTTGTACTCTAGTTCTCACTTCCTTCCAAAAAACCCTATAATTTATCTCCTCTGCTCTCCATAGATTTCCCATGCCTATCTTCAATATCATTCTTTCCAATTCAGACCACCAACTATTTGTATTTTTAATGCTTTTCTGTTGCTTCATGCACAGATTCAATAATTCCCCTTTCTGCCCATTAATACACTTATACCAGAATTTCAACATTCTCTCTGTTATTATTCCCCTCCTTTTTTGTATTACCTAGCTCTAGAAATGACACTTCTCTTGGTGCCAATTTTGGCAACCCTAGTAGCTCTTTGCAAAACAATCCGTACATTTGGTCTAATTTTGTACCTAACTCTGATGTGCCCCATACCTCCACTGCTTACATTGTTCTGGCTTCAACGACTGCTTCATACATTCTTTCTAACCATCTAACTGACATCTCCAGTTTATGTTTACATATTCTTACCGCTGACATTGCTGCCCTGCCATTAGCTATCACTTTTCTGCCTTGTGCAGCCCATCCTCCACTGCTACACATCCTTACACCTAAATAGTCGTACTCGTTTACCACTTCCATTCCTCTCCTTTCCTAAGAATCAATCCTCTTTTAAATACCATTATTTTTTATTTTTTGCTGCTTATTCTCAGTCCCCAGTCAGCGCAAAACCTATGAATTGCACCAATTGATTTTTGTAGACCTATTACAGAAATTGCTTCTACTGTTCAATCATCCGCATACAATAAACCAGGGATCTCTTTGTTCATTATTATTGGGCAATGGGCATTGCTTTCCTTAACCCTCTCTATTATGTCATCTATAGATAAATTGAAAAGTATAGGACTCAATTTGCACCCCTGTATTAAGCCTAACTTCTGTTCGGTTTCTTCTGATAATACATTCAACCCACATCTTATTCTGAATTTAAAATTTCTGAATGTTATCAATTTCGTTTATAAACTTCTCGCTCACTCCTTTTGTTCTTAATTTCAATTTTAAAGCCCCCCTGTTTATCGTATCGAAAGCTTTCTCAAAATCCACAAAAAACATATACAATCTGCCCCTTTTCCTGCTCAAGTATTTATCAATTAACATCTTGATTATAAATACATTATCTATATATGTGTTTGGAGGAATTTAGTAACAGTGACGTCAAAATTAATATAAAAATTATTTGTGGTTGGTTTATTGACACTCGTCACTTACTTTTTCATATATTTATGAGATTGTGGTTGGTTTATTGACACTCATCACTTACTTTTTCAATTTTCACAAATAATTTTTACATTATCTATAGTTTGTCTTTTTCTCCTAAATACCACTTGAAATTCTGATATTTTATTTTCTCTTTCCGCCCAATCCATTAGTCTGTCCGCTAGTATGCCCATATACATTTTCTCAATTATAGATAGTAAGCTTATCCCCCTGTAATTCTCTGGCCTATTCATACTCTCCTTTCCTTTAAATATTGGTCCAGTCACACTTGTTTTCCAGCAGTTTGGTAATTTTCTACTATCTTTCATCTTATTAAATAAATTAATTATATTGTTTAATCCACTTGGTGCTTCCCCATACCTCTTCCAAAACTCCCCTGGGATTCCATTCATGCCCACTGCTTTACTGCCCTTTAAGCTTCTTATTTGTTGAAAAACTTCCATTTGAGTAATTTTTCTGTCTAATATCTCATTGCCTAACCTCAGGTTGCCCAACTGTATATTATCTCTATTTATCCACTCCCTTTCTGCAACTAGGTCTCTAGAGTACTTCAGCCATTCCTGTGATGTTATCTCATTTTTCACCCTCTTCTGTTTATTCATTTCACTCACCATACCCCATATTTTATTATCTTTTTGTTGTATGACATCCTTCATTTTCTTTGGAATACTATCCTGCCACTTGTTCTTTTTTTTTGTTCTAATAATTTCTTGTACGCTTCTCTACTTATTACCATAATCATCCTATCTCTACCCTCCCCCGTTCTTCTCCAGCAAGCTAGGCTTTTAAACACTTCCCTTCTTGCTCTACCACAGTCCTCATCGAACCAACTATTACTTATTCGTTTCATTTTCCCTTTTACTTTCATTTTTATCCCTGCCCTTGTAACTATTAGTTTTATTAGCTCTAAGCCTCTTTCTATGTTCTCATTCAATGCAAGCTGTATGCCTACTCTTATTATTTTTGATATTTCTGAGTTTCAGTTAGGAATTCCTCCTTCATTTCTTCCCTCTATCTAAATGCATTCACTACTTTAAGCTCACCTTCCTGCTTTCTCTCGCTTTGTTCTTGTATCAATCCTATTTCTATCCCTAACGGGAAGTGGCCACTACTCAGTATTTCGTTTGTTATTTTGAAACTGTTAATTCTTTCAATGAGCTCCTCGTTACACAAGATGTAGTCAACCACACTTTGACCATTGTTATTTGCAAATGTATATTCGCGATTGTTATTTGCAAATGTATATTCCCATCCTCATCTCCTTTTACTGCCCCATTACATATAAAAAAATTATTCAATTCACAGAAATGGAGCAATTTTACCCTCTTTTTGTTGAGTACCTTGTCCTTGTTACTCCTTATCCATTCATGTGTTTTCTCTCTATTTCACCATCATTCGTTATTGATTTAATTTTCTCTTCGCCTATTCTAGCATTGAAATCCCCCATTAACGAAAACACTATGCCCTGAAATATGTGCCGTAGCTCCTCCATATCGTCCTCTAGTTTATTAAATGTTCTATTTTCAAAAAAGCTTGATGTTGTGGGAGGGTTATAACTATTCCTATTCCTAGACTATGTTCTATTTCTGGGCCTTTCTTGATTATTAACCAGGTTACATTCCTATCATCCTTTATCATTGCCTCTATTCTCTTACTACTGAGTAACTCCGACCTAACGAACGCTCCAACTCCTCCTGATGCTCTCCCTCTCTTTACTTTTAGTGGTCCCAGTGCCTATACAACTAAAAACTCTTAAGTGTATTAACTCATTTCCTAGCCACGTTTCTGCAATTCCAACTATGTCTTGCCCAGCTGTTATATTCTGCAACTCTCCATTAATCATTTTACTTTTAAAACCCTCAGCGTTCCAGAACATCAGTTTTTAACAGTTTTTGCTATTTATTTCCTGAAAAGAAGGAAAGTTTGCCTTCTTTAGCCACTAATTTCTGTTGCCGTGTTACTTGCGTTGTCACCGTCTCTCTCCCTCCCCTTCTTGGTTCAGCACTACTGTGTTCCACTCTCCCCACTACCACCAACTCCCCTCTTTCCACCATTTCATTTAACTCACTCTTACTCGACAACCTTAAAGATTCACTTTGCCCCAACACATGTACACTTGCTACATTCATTGCTATGTTTCCTCTCTCTTCTGTCCTATCCTTCTGTGTCTGTGCTGCGCTGTCTTCCCGTTCGTATGTCTCTTGTCCTTCCCCTCCATCTCTAGCCTCTTCTTCCTCTCCAATGGTTAACGTCCTTTCCTCTCCTTCTGACGTCTGATCAGTTGTAATATTCCTATCTAGCATGCACACTTTGGATTGTTGACCTGCCCATATGTTTTGATTTTGCAGATTCGGTGTATTCCTTCCCTGTTCTCTGTTCATTTTCTGCAGTGCAAGGCTCCAACCTTCGCCTTCTACGTAGAGTTTCAAACCTTTAATGAATGCTTTTTTCCCGTCAGCCCGGGCCTGCTTCATTCTTCTGATCAATTCTTTCTACAATTCTTGCTCCATTTTTGTATAGTCTTGTTCAATAAAAATATTCAGTCCTTTCAGTTGACTCGTTTTCTATAGTATTTTCCATTTCATCTTTGTTGCAGCCAATTTCACTACAATCGGCCTTGGTCCTCTTCCCATTCTTCCAATCCTGTACGTGTCCACGATCTCCCATCCAATTAATGCAATTCCCAGCTTATCTTTGAAGAGCTCCTCTATCTGCTCCCAGGTCCTGCCATCTCAATTTTCTTTCATTCCAAATACCACCAGATTTTGTTTTCTTCTATACTCCGCTCTTTCTATTGTGTCTATTCTCTGGTCACATTCTCTTAGTTCTTTATCCGTTTCATAATTTTTTCTAACAAAACGTTCATCTCTGCAATCTTTTCAGCTATTTTTCCTTCAGTTTTTTTCTCCATTTCCTCCATTCTGTCTAATTTCTTCTCTAACACCTCTATTTTATCCAGTTTCCCCATCTGTTTCAGTATCTCCTCCAGCATCCTCGTTGCGGGTCCAGGGTTTAGCTCGACTCCTCCAATCACTAACAATGCCATGACTACCAAAATGGTCCATGCAGCATCTCTCGTTCCATTTTTGACAATATTGTTCTTCACCAAACATTTCTTGGAGCGAAAATACCCGATTCTGGCCCTATATAGCTCCAGTTGCACACCCATGTTTTTCTGGATCTAAGCACTGCTGCGACAGTCTTACCTCGACATCTTGTCATTAACTCTTTACTTAGTAAAAAGTTGAAATAATCTTATCCTGGGCTGAGAGACACCGTTTCAAGAAAGTTTAATTTAGAGACGACTGTTGCAGAATTGAGACTGTTTCTCTCCCCTTTCATGGATAACATTCTGGCAGAAGAAAGCTCATAGTTGAACTGACTCTGATTTCAATTCCATACAGAACTAATTTCAATTTTTTTCTGTCGTGATATGCTCATTGTCCTCAGAAGCAAACATTTGAGCTCTTTGAATCAGCTCTTCGTCATCCTTTCTTTTCATGCTTGGAGCATAGTAATATGGCGTGATATCCTAAACTCCTTTAAAGACTAATCATCACTGGGTTTTACCAGTTATTTGCTTATTACAGAAACTAATAGGCAAGGTTCTTAGATTTAGATTAATCTATGGAGTTCATCAGTTTTCTAGAATTTTTAATTTTGACTCTCAAACATTAAGGAGAGAGGAGTACTATAGTGATAAGGTTTTATAGCCGAGTAAGTATGGTAATTATAAATAGTCAATATGAAAAATTCAATTATTGCCATGGCCGGGATTGAATTTTTCATGTTTCTATCTGTCTGTCTGTCTCTCTGTCTGTCTAAAACCTTAGCCTGTATATGGCTAGTGTGAAGAAATGATTAATTTCCATCAATTAACCTAAAATGGTTGTTCCGTCGTGGTGTAAGTTGTGGGTGTCAAATTAAAGCTCACAACCTAAATGGACTGTATTGCAGAAGAATCGGACAGTTATCAGGAGAAGAAAATGTTTGAACTTATTAATTTCTCAAAGATAGTATACCATCATACTTATCATTTGCTAAACACTTTGCATACAACACGTATGAAGAAAGTTTATTACTAGTTTCAACACTAAAACATATTACAAAATAACTAACTCAAGCTGCCATTAACATGCTTCATGTTTCTTCGCACAACGATTCTCTATTGTCTTTCTTTTTAAAAACAGGTCCACCAACTCCCTTGCATAAAATGCAACCAACTGTCACTGAACATACCGGCCATCAAGAAATAAGTAATATTTCTTAAAACACTAAAGTTAACTAAAAATGTTCAAACATTACAAACAAAATCACAAGTTTGTTTCTGTAGGAACAGGGCAAAGCTTTACAATAGGTCTCTTAAATGATCCACTAGCTGTGCAAAAAGTTACAACTCGAACTAGTCCGTCATCTCCTGAATGCACTTGTTCCACCAATGCTAGCTTCCAGCAAAGTGGAGGAACGTTGTCTTCCTTCACTATGACCAGGGTACCCAGCTGGATATTTGCACCCTTACTGGTCTACTTGGCTCGCTGCTGAAGATGATGTAGATAATCACCTGACCATCTGGACCAGAATTCTTGTAACTGCTGCTGCAGTCTGTCCCACCTGGTTAGCAAACTAAGTTTCACACTACCAAAATCTGGCTGAGGTAGGCTGGTAAGAGGAGAACCAATAAAAAATGACCAGGAGTTAGAACTTTCAGATCATTTGGATCAGAAGAGAGAGGTATTAAGGGTCTGGAATTCAAACATGCTTCAATTTGACAGGTTAAAGTATAAAATTCTTCATAAGTTAGACATGCTGCACCCATTGCACGTCTAAGATGATGTTTGAATGACTTCACCCCAGCTTCCCAAAGACCACCAAAATGTGGTGTTCTTGGTGGACTAAAGTGCCAGTTTATACCCTCAGCAATGGTGTAATTTTGAATATCCTGCTTAGTTTGCTCACATCCAAAAAGCTCTTGCAGTTCTCTGAATCTCCTTTCTGCACCTACAAAATTTGTGCCATTATCACTATAAATATTCTGACATCGGCCACGACGAGAAATAAATCTCCTCAAGGCTGCAATGAAGGCATTTGTAGACATGTTATTAACAACTTCTATGTGTACTGCCTTTGTAGCAAGACAAATGAATAAAGCTATATAACATTTTACCTTTGTCTTTGTTATAACGGTACCAGATTTAATAAGAAATGGTCCTACATAATCAATACCATAATTCCAGAATGGTCGAATTGACTCCACTCATGCCCGTGGTAATTGTCCCATAAGTTGTTTTGCTGCATTTGCTTTCAGTTTATAACAAATGAGGCAATTATGAATCAAACTTCTGATAGTGTTTCTGCCATTCAATATCCAATATCTTTCTCTAAGCGAGGATAGTAGGTGCTGACAACCTGCATGCAACAATCTTCTATGCTCATGCTCAACAATGAGTTTTGTTAAATGATGACGACTCGGTAATATCAAGGGATATTTCTGATTGTAGGTTAAATCAGAATGTTCTAGTCTCCCACCAACTCGAAGTAGTCCTTGACTGTCTACAAAGGGATTCAAAGATTTCAAACAACTGTCAGAGCCAACTGTCAGGTCAGATGTTAGCTGCTGTATTTCTGTACTAAAAGCTGATAATTGTACAATTGTACAATTGTACAATTATGCGAAGCAAGATGCAGAAAAAATTAGAAAATTCAAGTTTCAGTATAAATATGGTTGAAAAGAAGAATGACAACGTGCAAAAGAAGTGCAAGGAAAGATGTGAAAATGAAGGTAACATTAAAATCGCCACAGAAATCATGAAAACAAAATATAACGAAAACCATGCTGGACCGCCAAAACAAAGCTTAAAAACACGTGACGAGGATACTATAACATCGCTTCAGCTGGTGATAGATATCCTAAACAAAGATCTAAAAAGAGCAAGAGAAGAAATTGCCTTCTTAAAACTAGAAAAAGAAGGTGAAAAAGAACAAATAAGGCTATTAAAAATGGAAAATGAAGGGCTAAAGAGTCAAATAGGGAACTTGATGAAATCGCGGGACATAACCTCAAACGGTATCATCTTGAAAAACAGTTTTGAACTATTAGATCAACTAGAGGAAGAAAAATCTTCCCAAAACGTGGAATCAAGCAAAGAAACTTCCTGGAAAAATTCGCGGTATAAATGGAGCAACACTTCCCAAAACGTGGAATCAAGCAAAGAAACTTCCTGGAAAAATTCGCGGTATAAATGGAGCAACAAACAAACACCACAACAGAAGATACAGGATAAAGAGAGAAGCAAGAAGGAAGAGAAGAGAGAAGAAAGAAAAAGTATACTAGTGTGTGGTGACTCAATGATAAAAAACGTAGTGTTAAGCAGAAATGATACAACAGTGAAAGTGTTTAGGGGTGTGAAAGCTGAATACATGACAAACCTACTTGACAAAGAAGAAAGCAAGGACAAAATAAACACATTAGTGCTACATGTAGGCACAAATGACATCTACAAGTCCTGGGGACCAGATGATGTCATGGGTGAAGTGTATAGTGTGATAAGACATGCAAAAAAGTGCTTCCCATCTGCAACTGTAGTTGTAAATGGTATAGTAAGAAGAAGAGATGTAGGCAAGAGATACATAGATGACATAAATGAGGGAATACGTTGGGCTTGTGATGCCCTCAAAGCAGTTTTTGTAGATGTGAATAGATTTTTGGATGATAGTTGTCTAGGAAGGGATGGCCTTCATTTAAATAGGAAGGGATCTCTTATGTTAGGAAAAGTAATACAAGATACTTTAAACATAATATTCTCATGCAAGGGAAACTGAAAGTGGTTTTAGGTGATGACAAAAGAGACCCCATAAGAAAAATTGAAGAAAGAAAATCTTTTGATAAAACAGGGAAACAAAACCCTGAAAATATTATTGTAGAATGTAATTTTCACAACAGTGTAAAGGTAAACAAAGGTGGATTAAAACAAAAGGACAGTAATATAAAAATATTTCATCAAAATTTTCAATGTTTAAGGAATAAAAAAGCCAATTTGGAAACATTGCTGCATGACCACAGGGATTTAGATGTAATCTGTATCTCTGAGCACTGGTTAAATGAAAACGAAATTGAATTTTTCACAATACCTAATTTTACTTTAATAACTGAATTCTGTAGGAAAACTATAAAGCATGGAGGTACATGTATATATGTAAATTCCAATATAGTGGCTAAACCTTGCACATATTTCCCAGATTTAAATATTGAAGGAAAATTTGAGTCTTGCACAGTAGAATTAACACATTTTAATTTATTAATTACTTGTATATATAGGCCCCCTAACAGTAGCCTTGACCTGCTTATTGACTGCTTGGAAATAATAAATCAAACAGCATTAAACAAAGGAAAGAAACATGTAATCATAGGTGATCTAAATGTAAACTTTCTAGATAGCACACCAAAACCAGAGCTAATGTGCATGCTAAATTCTTTTGGAATGGAGCCAGTAGTATTTGTGCCCACTAGAGTAACACCACATTGTCAAACGGCACTAGACCAAATTATTATAAACAAAAACCTATGGGAATATAGCTTGCAGGTAATTGAAACAGGATTCTCAGACCACTTAGCACAGATTATAAGTATTAAAAGCAAAATCAGATGTAGGTTACCAAACAAAAAGCTCGGCTATAAATACATAAGGATGATCAAAGAAAATAACTTAGATTATTTAAATTACTTACTACAAAAACAGTCATGGGATCTAGTATACCAATACCACTCAGTAGATGATGCATATAATGAGTTTTTTAATACTTTCAATTATTGCTTTCAAACAGCATTACCAAAAACAAGAGTGCCAATTCGGCAACCAAAAAACAGATGGATAACACCTGGTATTATAAATTCAAGTCACAGAATGAAATTTCTTAGTAGAATCATAAAAGCTGGAAATGTGTCGGAACAATTCAAAACCTACTATAAAAAATACAAACATATATATACCAAAGTATTGGTTGAAGCAAAAAAACTGCATAATGCAAGGTTTATACATGAATCACAAAATAAATCAAAAGCAATGTGGACCTTAATTAAACGAGAAATTAAACAAGATAAGAATATCCCCGAGAATATACACCTTAGACACAAGGGAATTAAAATAAGTGACCCAAAACAAGTAGCCAATCTTTTTAATAACTATTACACAAATATAGTTCAAAATAGTTCGAATGATAGCCTGAAGAAAGATTTCCCACAGCCAAATAGATATCCAAAACAATGCAATAGTATGTATTTAACCCCAGTCACAGAAATGGAGCTGGAAAGCATAATCAAGGGTTTGAAATGTAAATCATCTTGTGGTATTGATGAAATTCCTGACAGTGTTATAAAGAACTGCTACTACCAAAATTTAATAAAACCCCTATGTTACATAATAAACCTCTCACTATCAACGGGTGAATTTCCAGAAAAATTGAAGGTGGCTAAGGTGAAACCTCTCTTTAAGAAGGGGGAAGAATTTGATGTAGGTAACTATAGACCTGTATCACTACTATCCGTTTTTTCAAAATTAATAGAAAAAGTAATGTACGTCAGACTTACATCATTCCTCGATAAACACAGTATAATAACAAACAAACAACATGGATTTCGTAAAGACAAGTCAATAAACACAGCAATAGCAGATTTTGTTAAACGTATATATGAATCTATGGATAAAAAAGAAGAAAATATTGGTATATTTTTAGATTTGTCAAAGGCATTCGACTTAGTAGACCACAAAATTTTATTGGAAAAACTAGCTGTTATTGGTATACGTGGAACAGTGAACAAGTGGTTTAAAGAATATTTAACATCCCGACAACAGATGGTAGAAATCACTTATACACATGTAAATACAAATGAAATTACAACATATTTATCATCTACGGCAGTAATAAAATATGGTGTCCCCCAAGGTTCAATTCTTGGACCTGTTTTATTTCTGATATATATAAATGATCTAGAGTGTTCCTTAAAAAATAGTTATCCAACATTATTTGCTGATGATACAAACTTATATATTTCTGGTTGCAACTTGAGATCCTTAAAATTTAAGATAGAACAGACAATGTCTGAATTGCTAAACTGGTTCAACATTAATAGATTATTAATAAATACAGAAAAAACAACAGCAATAGCTTTTCATCATAAACAAAATACACTTGCCAGTCATCCCTTTATAGAGTTCCAGGGCAAATATATCTCATACACAGATAGTACAAAATTTCTAGGAGTATGGGTGGATAATAATTTAAAGTGGTCGGCTCACATTCAAAAACTATCTCAAAAACTGAGTAAAATAACTTATGCCATCACAGTCATTTCAAAAATCATGGACTTGAAATCGGTCATATCTTTATATCATGCATATTTTCAATCTGTTCTTAGCTTTGGAATATTATTTTGGGGTAATTCAATAGGAGCAAAATCTATTTTTAAAATGCAAAAACGGGCAATTAGGATAATACTACATGTTAATAAAAGAACCAGTTGTAGGCCATTATTTAAGGAATTAAATATATTGCCCCTCCCCTGTATTTACATATATGAAACATTATGCTACATAAAAAATAATCTTAGTATGTACACAACAAACTCACAGATACATTCTCATGATACCAGAAGAAAAGATAACCTTCATGTAATCACACATAGCACTAGTTCTTTTGAAAAAAGTTTTGTATATACTGGCCTCCAGCTTTATAATAAATTACCCAATTATCTGAAGCAAATACCTGCACTGCATCGATTTAGAATTTGTCTCAAAAAACTTCTTTCACTCCATTGTTTTTATAGCATAAAAGAATATTATGATTACTTTGACAATGATTTTGTTAATGTTAATGATGTTAATGTTTTAAAGTATAGGTGAATTGTTTGAATATGTTAACTACAAGTGAATTGTTGTTATTATTATTATTATTATTATTATTATTATTATTATTATTATTATTATTATTATTATTATTATTATTATTATTATTATTATTATTATTATTATTATTATTATTATTATTATTATTATTATTATTATTATTATTATTATTATTATTATTATTATTATTATTATTATTATTATTATTATTATTATTATTATTATTATTATTATTATTATTATTATTATTATTATTATTATTATTATTATTATTATTATTATTATTATTATTATTATTATTATTATTATTATTATTATTATTATTATTATTATTATTATTATTATTATTATTATTATTATTATTATTATTATTATTATTATTATTATTATTATTATTATTATTATTATTATTATTATTATTATTATTATTATTATTATTATTATTATTATTATTATTATTATTATTATTATTATTATTATTATTATTATTATTATTATTATTATTATTATTATTATTATTATTATTATTATTATTATTATTATTATTATTATTATTATTATTATTATTATTATTATTATTATTATTATTATTATTATTATTATTACTATTATTACTATTATTATTATTATTACTATCATCATTATCATTATACTGTACATACAGTTGAATTTTCATTCCAAACTTGTGTTGTATATATGTATATTGTATAATTTTTAGTTATAAGTACTTGACGTGTCCTATATCATGTAATATGATCAAAAGGATGAATAAAAACTAACTAACTAACTAACTAATACATCTTTACTAAAATTAGGCAAATGAGTCAACCTTGTATATACTTTTCTCCACATTGACTCATTTGCCTAATTTTTGTAACAATGACACTCCACTTTCTGAAATACTTCTTTTTATTCTATATATTAATACATCTATTTAAAGAATTCTGTAACTCAATAAACGATAAAGGCCCAAGTTTCCTTTTGGTCTTTGGTTTAGTACAGTTGTAGCAGAACCTCAAACAATATGCTACAACACGTTGAATCTAGACAAAGCAGAAAATCTTGTAATTATTTCATCTGCTCTTATAGTCACAACTTTGAGCAAAGGAGTTTTACAAATGTCCTTCCTTCCTTATTTATGGAGCGTATGTAGAGACACCCTCCATATGCTGTTTCTGATGCATCGCAGAATCCACGTAATTCAATGTATCTAATTGAACCATCACCTATTACTTTAGGATCAATATGAATATTGCTAATTAGAAGAAGTTGATTGTAAAGTATCTTCCAATCAGCTGTCAGTTTCTCTGACAAAGGCTGATCCCAGTTAACTTGTTCTTGCCACAGGTTTTGAAGAAACATCTTGCATAAAACAACAATAGGACTTATGAACCCCAAAGAATAAAAAATGCCAGAAATTACTGATAAAACTATTCTTTTAGTAACTCCAGATGAACCTTTTGCACCTAGATTGCTCATAATTTAAAACGTATCGATATTCGGATGCCATAATAATCTGAGGGTCTTGACCCCATTTTTGTCAAGCTGTAGTGGCAGTCTGGTTTCTCTCAGTTGTAGTGGAATGTTTGCCAAAAGTTCTGGATTGTTACTAGACCATTTGCGCAATGAAAATCCACCTTTCTTCAGCATAGCCATCAATTCCTGTTGAAGCTTAATCACCTCTTCTAAAGTAGCAGATCCTGAAATGCAGTCATCAACATAGAAATCTCTCAAAGTTGTTGCTGCTGCTTTGGAAAAGATATGTGCTTTTTCTTGAGCCAATTGCTGCAAACAACAAATAGCTAAAAATGGAGAACTGGCCATACCATATGTTACAGTCTTCAACTGATACTCAAGAATCGGAGATGCAGGGTCACTTCTCCATGTACTCTTTGGTACACTTGATCATTAGGGTGTACCCAAATCTGTCGATACATCTTTTCTATGTCAGCTGTAAATGCTACTTCATGCGTTCTGAACCTCAAGATAATTGTACAAATATCCTGTTGAATAGTGGGACCAACATGTAAAAATTATTCAATGCAGTTCCATTCTTTGAGGCTGCAGAACAGTCAAATACTACTCTGGTCTGTAGTTGAGCTGTCTTCCTTTACAACTTAATGATGAGGCATGTAATAGCAACGTTCTTTTTTTGGAGTTGCTACCTCCATATGGCCTAATTCTTCATATTCACATGGAAACTCTATATAAGCTTCCTTTATTCTCTGGTTTTTGTCTAGCTTTCTTTCTAACTTATATAGTCTTCTGGTGGCTACCATCATTGAGTCATCTAACTTCTTTGGGTCTTCCTTAAATGGGAGGCAAACCACAAATCTTCCATCAGATTCTCTTGTAGTATTTTGAGAAAAGTGGTATTCACATGTTATTTCATCCTTGGTTTTTGGTGTTTGGTGCAACTCTTCAATCTCCCAAAATCTTTGTAGCTGTTGCTGAATATTAATATCAGTCTTTGCAAAACAGGAAATGACCGACAGCATGGTGCATCACAGGACCTTCCAACATCTGAATATTTTCCCGAAAGTACCCAACCAAATTCTGTTTTCATCATAACAGGATGATCATTATCTCGAAGTAATTTACCTTGACGCTGAATGTATGAGCCCAATAAAATATCTATTCTTCCAGGCTCATAAAATCTAGGATCCGCAAATGAAATATTCTGAGGTAGATTCCAATCACTGAAGTCAATTTTCTCTACTGGCAGATTTTCTGTAACCCTTGGTAGCACTAAACATTCCACCGACATTGCAAAATCACTTACAAGTGATTTAATTTGAATGCAAACACCATGTTTAGTTTCTGAAACTGCATTTCCAATTCCTTGAACAGGTTTAGGATCATGATGCCTCTTAAGCCTTAATCTCTGAGCACATGTCTCAGATATAAAACATGATTGTGATCCTGTGTCTAACAAGGCTCTGCAGGTCTACCACTGACCTTTATCATTCTTAACTTTTATCAAGGCTGTAGATAGGAGAATGTGTTTGCGAGGTTCAATTTTAAATGCACAATAACTATTGATGCCATTATCTCTTAATGATATGCTTGGGTCTGCTGAACCTTCAGCATTACTAGTGTGTTGCTGTTTAGAATCATCAAGGTGCACTAAAGTATGATGTTTTTTACCACAAATGCGACAATTGCTTGATTTGCATTTTCTAACTATATGACCTGTTATCAAACAGTTGAAGCACAGATTGGCATTTTTAACAACTTTTCTGTGTTCCAAAACAGGAGCTTGTCCGAAATCTTTACATTTTGGTAATTCATGAGCATTATTACAATATGCACTCTTTATTGTTGTAGAAATGTAAGTCTGTGGAAAGCTAGATTTGTGTTTGTGTTTTGTGGCTTTCTGAGAGTGAAGATTAACATTGCTTGTGCCACTTGTATTTAACTTAGAACTTGCTATTTCTAATGATTTACATTTTCCTTCTAGGAAGTTAATAAGATCCTGTAGAGAAGGGAACTTATTTGCATCTGAAGTATCTTCAAATTCCTTTCTAACCACTGTATCTAACTTATCTAGCACTAGTTGTGACACTATCAGATCATCCAATGAAATGTCTAAGTTTAATGCCTTTATTGCATTTAAATTACTCATGGTTTGATTTATCAGTGCCCTTAGCTCCTTTGCTGATGACTTATGAGCTACAGGTATATTCAACAAATGTGCAAGAGAGCAGAAGCAATAAGTCGTAAATTGTCATAACAATTGCAGATAGTTTTCAATGCAACATCAAAATTGTAACTTGTAACTGGAATGTTAGCTATCAAATTGTGTGCTTCGCCAGTAAGTGATGATAGCAAATAGTGAAACCTCTGAATATCATCTAGAGACTCATTATTAACAACTAAGCTCTCAAATGTATCAAAAATGTGCTTAAAAGTGTTTACATCTCCACTGAATGAAGGTAATTTTATTGTTGGCAATTTAATTGCTTTCTTACTACCACTTGAAATTGAAAGGGAATGGCTGTTAGGATTATTTTCAGCATTTCTCTCTGAACTTTGTGCTATCATTTCAGTCATTTTTGCTTCTAGGTTATAGTAAGCTAATTCAAACGCTTCTCTATCAGTAACGTGTCTTTCAACATCTTCAAATAATTCTGAGACTGAGCATCTTCAAATTTATCTTTAATATTGGGCAAGTCTTTCATTCTTACATTTATCAAAGATATATTTGAACCTATTTTAAATTTTTCAACAAAATTTACAAGACGGATAAGATTTGATTTAGCTACTGCTTGTGCTGTAATTAATTTCCTCTTAATTTGTTCATCCATGCTGAAAGTTTACAATACAACAATTGAAATCAATGAATCTAGGTGATGAGATGAAACAAAGAATAGGAATGTATATGTAGTAATAAAATTCAACAAAGTTAAGAGGAATGTAAAGTACAATGGTTGTAATTAACCTCAGCCAGTATGGTAGATTACTACTTAGCTACTAAAACTAAAACTCAATGCTGGAGCTCCTGATTTCATAAGCGTCACCAAATATTTTAAAAAGTTCCAGTCCCAGTACAATTTCACTGACAATTAACCATCAAATTCACTACATCCGGCCCGGAGGACCAAAATGTTCCGTCGTGGTGTAAGTTGTGGCAGTCAAATTAAAGCTCACAACCTAAATGGACTGTATTGTAGAAGAATCAGCCAATTGTCAGGAGAAGAAAATGTTTGACGCTTATATTGATATATTTAATTTAATTTCTCAAAGATAGTATACCGTCATACTTATCATTTGCTAAACACTTTGCATACATCACGTATGAAGAATGTTGACTAAGTCTATTACTAACTTCAACACTAAAACATATTACAAAATAACTAACTCAAGCTGCCATTAACATGCTTCATGTTTCTTCACACAACGATTCTCTATTGTCTTTCTTTTTATAAACAGGTCCACTAACTCCCTTGCATAAAATGTGACCAACTGTCACTGAACAATAGTAATTATAAGTTAACATTATAAGAATATTGCTATATTATAACAGAACTAAAATGAAGAAATTGACAATTTGAAAGATGTTAGGGAGAAGAAATGAATTTCAGTTGATATAAGAATTGTAATTTTTTTCCAACTTATATACACGAATTAAATTTAAAGGGAGTCGATTAATGACACTAAACAACACTTACTTTTAAATTTCCCGGAACATGTTTCGGAGGCTATTTTCCTCCATTGTCAACCGGACATCGATTGAACTGATTGAACTGATTGGACTGAAGTCGATGTCTGGTTAACAATGGAGGAAAATAGCCTCCGTAACATGTTTTAAGAAATTTAAGTAAGTGTTGTATAGTGTCATTGACTCCCTTTAAATTTAATTTATTACAACACTGTTTTCAACACTTTCATGAAAGGAATTATATACACAGGTTTTTAAAGGAGATTATCTTCTTCTTCATGTTCATCTTCTTCTTCATCATCATCATCATCATCATCATCATCATCATCATCATCATCATCATCATCATCATCATCATCATCATCATCATCATCATCATCATCATCATCATCATCATCATCATCATCATCATCATCATCATCATCATCATCATCATCATCATCATCATCATCATCATCATCATCATCATCATCATCATCATCATCATCATCATCATCATCATCATCATCATCATCATCATCATCATCATCATCATCATCATCATCATCATCATAACACCCTCACGTTGCCATGACCTGAACATCAGATAGCTCACTGGTAAATGCATTGTAATCGAGAGCCAAAGATTTGTCTTTGGGTGCTGGCCTTGGCATTGAGTATTTTAAGTTTGAATCATCTTTCTATTCATTGCATACTCACAGATTGTCTGAAACAGCAACTATCAAAATAAAATAATGTTTTTGAATACAGTTTTGTTTTGTTTTCTTAAAGGCATTTCATCTTTTGTGTAATTAACTGTAAACATTAAAA
Organism: Mantis religiosa; assembly: GCA_030765055.1. Classification (NCBI taxonomy): domain Eukaryota; kingdom Metazoa; phylum Arthropoda; class Insecta; order Mantodea; family Mantidae; genus Mantis; species Mantis religiosa. The sequence continues at coordinate 77,510,072 of CM060947.1, forward strand.
TCATAAAAGATATTGATGCATTAGCTGAGTCTTCTCCATTGTATTGGTGGACAAGTGTATGACATAAGTGTTGAAGTTAGTCACTATGCCACATAAAACTGTAGTCAGTTTTTATCACATTACATCACTTACATTTTAATTTTTGAGCACCTAGTTTCAAGAGCTGTTGCTTCTGAAACTAGTCTCTCAAAAATTAAAATGTAAATGACATATTGTGTTAAAAACTGACTACAAATAGTTTTATAAGTTAATTTGAACATCACTGTTACTAAATTCATCCAAATATCACCTATCACTAAGCATTATTGTGAATCTAGTTATTTTGACTAAGTTCTTCTGTTTTGAGTTTTCTCTCAGAATTAAAGACAGTAGTATTTAAATGAAAGTTTTAAGGTTCCTAAGATAGTCCAGGTGCATTATGTTTTATAGAGGTACATAATAAGCTGCATTATGAGTGATCACATTAATTTTTTATATGAAATAATGTTACTGTCATTTTTATTCTCCATAAAACATATGTAATCAATCTATTGTTGTAATAGCAAGTCTCTTAACATCCTTTACAGGGATAAACTTGGCAGAGATGCATAATGTGGTTGGATGGGTATGTCCTGTACAACAAGGAACACCTGCAGATTGAAACTTGAATAACAATAGACTTAACTATAACACGATTCTGTGCATTAGATTACACACATTCACTCTCATTCATACTTTCAGGGTCTGCGAAGGATAAGAAATAATATTGAAATAGAGAAAAATCTCCACACCCTAGCTGGGAATCAAAACTGGTTGAGATTCAGGAAGATGTTAGTGTTATTGTTCTTTTGTGATTGATGATAGTTTATGTTTTACTCCACAGTGTGCTTGTCATAGAAGCTAATAAGGCAACTTTGTCAGATTTAGATTGATGGAAGTAAGTAAGGATGTTATCAATTTCTTAGAATTCTTAATTTTGTTTCTCAAAATATTAAGGGAGGTATACTGTTTGCAATGGATTGCTAAACCAATTCAATGTGGCATTTTTTAGAATATTAAATCTAGATGAAAGGAATTGTTAAGACAATGCTTACAATATCAAGAAAAGAGTTCAAGAGAAAAAGGAGGAATTGCAGATGTGAACTAACTTTGATGACTGGGAGAGATTTGGAGAAGGAGTGAAAGTAATGGCATTTGAAAAGGAGTAAGGAGGTTTGAAAATATAGAAATACAAAATTATTTAGTCACTGAGATGGAAAAGTATTCTTAGAATATTATTATTTATTATACAATTTCACAAAAACAAAAATATGAAATAACAAACCAGAATATTATCTAGAATATGAAAACAGGCAAAAGTAATGGGTACAACAGAGTAGCAATCAAGAAAAAAATTGCAAAATTTAAATGACAGAAACATATCAAAGAAACCACTAATCCCGTCCAAGAAGAAAAATGATTGAAATTTAAGGAATTTACATATCATCCAAAAATATTTTACAAATTTAAGAAGATTTTCATGAAGCAATATCAGCCTAACCCCACTGACAAATTTTAGCATAGAGAAATTACTTAGTAATAGATCAAAAGACCCTAAGCACAAAACAAAGCTGGAATTTACAAAATAATTTCAATTTTAATAAAGTATATATAGGCAAGACATAAGAAATCTGGAAACCAGTAAAGAAACACGTGAGATGCTTACAATACAAGAGAAGAACAAATCTGTAGTTTCACCTCATTTTTGGATGACCAACCACAACATCAAACTGAACATTGCTCTAATCACCTGAACATTACACTAATCAAACCGACATTCAGCAAAGATGTTCATGGGAGAAGATCTTAATTTGGAAACATAAATGGCAGTTAATGAATTTTAATTTGCTGCCCTTAAGTCCTTTCTGGAAGTACATTTCACCACCACATGATGCCGTTATGATAGACAATCACCACGACAGAAACACCAATATGGGCCAGTTGGACACTTCAGAAAGTGTTTCTTCCCATTTTCAGAAAAATGGGAACATATGTTCCTGTAAAAACATGTTAACAGTGAGTAAAATAAGTGATAGGTTACTAGTGTCAACTAATCATAAGTAAATTATATGAAATAATTTAATGACATGGTACTTGCATGGTGCAAGCTCGTGTGTGGATCCTAAAAGAGATGCAAAAAGGTTTCCAGCAAAATCAGTACCTATTATGTAGAGGAAAAGAAAATAGGGAGCATGCACTTTTTTAATTTAAAGGAATAGAGATTTGAAGAAAACAATTTATAAATGAAAAATGAATAAATTGGCCAAAAAGGCAGTATTGAAGGTTAAACTACTGTAAAATTGAAATAGATTTGAAATAAAAAGACATATTATATCAGAATATCCTTAGATAAGAAGGAAATTTTGATATGAATATGGCAAATTAACAACATATAGATGCCCAGTATAATAAATATTCATAATATGAAAATTGCAGGCTGAGTCAGGATAAAATAAAACAAATAAGTACATTTGTATTTAAATAACTCCTTAACTTGTATGAAATGTAGCAAAATTACTAAGTTTAGAGCAATCATGAACATATCATTGAGATGTATAAAGACTAAAATTGAGTCATACCTTTCGAAACTTGTAACTTCGCTCATGTCCTTTTAGCACGTATAAAGACTAAAATTGAGTCATACCTTTTAAAACTTGTAACATGTGAATGAAGTTACAAGTTTTAAAAGGTATGACTCAATTTTAGTCTTTATACATGAAATTAGCTTCACTGTTAACAACGCTTTTATTTATAGCTATTCAAATTATATCATTGAGAGTTGCATATGAGTACAAGGAAACACCTAGGAAACAAATGTAAACTGTCTGTAACAAATGTTTTCATAATTAAGATTTCTTTTTTCCCAACTATCAAGTGGTTTACACAGTCCCACCACTGCTAGGGAAACCAGTTTCACCTAGTGTGTGTATGTATGGATGCAAGTCTGTTAGTAATTATGGCAGTTAAGTAGGGGAAAGGCTTACTTTTGGAGTAATATTCTCCAGGCCTGTTATAGAGAGTGGTTGATTGGTTAGTTGATGCGCAGAAGCTGTTTTATTTTTAAAACTTCTGCTTTTCAACACTAAAATTTGTAAACTAGTAATAGATCTTCTGTTTTTGTAATTTCTTAAGAAATAAATGTCAGCAGTTTAAGGGAAAGCTGTAGTGGATTCGACAATTACTTTGCAGCAACAGTGGCAGCAGCATTGGTGGTGTTTTGAGATATAGGTTTAGGTGATTAAATATCCCTGAAGAGCTATTGTCACACTGGCAATCACAAAGCCTACTGTGGGGAAGAGGAAGTCGAGTTGAGTGGTTGAGCTGCCATAATGTTTGTGTGTGCAAGGGGCCAGAGATGCAGCCTTCTGGGATGACAACTGATGTCACGAAGCCGAAGTGAACTATGTTTTTTTATTGCACAGCTCTGTTTGAGACCATTCTAATACATAATTCGAGAACTCTCCAATATCAGAAGCTACTTGCTGACCCGACAGGACTACATAGGTGGTCTGAAAGGTTTCCAACCTAATAAAGATACAAGACATTTTTCCAGAATTTTTTAATTTTTCAACATGTAACTTTCCTTGTAACATTTGTAACTCTACATACTTCTCCCAGCGATGCTCCCACCTCTGTAATCCATCCAAATAGTACTTGACATTTTTCTCTGCAAAATAATTGTTCACGAAGGTGATTGCCTCTTCATTTGACGAAAATCTCTGTCCTCCAAGCGAATTTTCGGATGAGGGAATAAAAAGAAGTCGCTTGGGACTAGATCTGGTGAGTAAGGCATATGGTCAAGCCGTAATTCATGGATTTTTGCCATTGCAACTGCTGAGGTTGTAATGGTTCCTCTTGGTCATAAACATAAAGTCACTTAATATATGTTATATCAAAATAATATTAGGTTAGCATAGATATTCTATACTGATTATTTTGCATCAAAAGGAAATACACAGCTATTACAGAAAAACACATTATAATAGATAAGGTGTATATAATAAGAAGTGTTTGATGGACTAGAAATGTAGATGAACAGAGAAACAGAAATATGAGGTCCCTCAAGGTTGAGAACACAGGTCGGTCGGCTTTCATCATAACAAGTTCACCCCTAGGAAAACAATGCCTGCGAACCATGTGGAGGGTTGGTCTGCCGCCCTGTACCCTCTTTCACGTCAATATGTACGTGATCGATACAATAGAGTCGTAGATTATCCGAATTCCTAAACTTTCGCAGTGTACATGCTTTGGAATTAAGTGGACCCTGTGGGATTCTTTCTATCAACGTTCGGTCATGCGCACATACAAAATTCGTACGATGATTAAAACTCGAAATTGAAACCAACCAATTACAGTTTAGAACTTACACATGTGATTCACACAAAAATTCAAAATGTAACGATAGAGGGGGAAATTCAGGAGGTAGTGGATCCATGATTTTGATAGCTGAGACACACTCTCTCAGTTGGGGCGTAGTGAAACCACGTCATACATACCAGTGTGGTAGGAATACACTGAATACACAACACGTGTAAAGAACTCTATTGCTACCACCAAACACAACACACGAGTCTGCAAACAGAGACTTTCCAGGTGGCGAGTGAGGTATCTAATTACAGTAGTGAATAAATCGATTATCGAGGTGTTTTCTTTGCTAATCATACCACATCCAGTCAGGACGTATCCCACACCCTGGAACAAAGAAGAGAGTCCATGCAGAGTAAACCCTGAGGAAAACCCTGACCTGTCCAGTAAACCTCCCCCATCCTTAACCCTCACTGTCACCTTCCCTACTTTATGAGGTGTTGAGTGCTGGGAGGACTCAACCAGGTTCCTAACGGGTAAGGACTGTCTCAAGGTGTGAGATGGTGCATTGTCCTGTTGAAACAGAATTTTCTTTTTCTAAAAATGTGGCCATTTTTGTGCAAGTTATGCCTTCAGTTTGTCATTTAATGATGTGTAGTATGCTCCAGTAATGGTTTTTCCTTTTTGAAGATAATTGATTAAAATAACTCCATGAGTATCCCAAAAAACAGTCACCATCACTTTCCCAGCCGAAAAAACAGTTTTTGCTTTTTGTTGGAGTCGGTTCTCCCTTTTGCAGTCCATTGTTTGGACTGAAAATGTGGAGTGTTTAACGCCCGCTTTTACTACATATGTCACCGCAGGCGATAACACTGATGATACATGAGATGAAGATGGAGCACTGGTGGAATGAGATGGCGGGGGAAACCGGAGATCTCAGAGAATACCCGCCCCAACGCCATGTTGTCCACCACAAATCTCACTTTACGGTCGCCTGGGATCGAACTTGGGCCGCCTTGGTGAGAGCCAAGCGGTCTAACCACTGAGCCACAGCACAGCCCATTGTTTGGACTGTATTTTATTTTGGGCGTATAATGGTGTATCCAAGTTTCATCTTCAGTAAACTCGGATTTATTGCACCTAAACTGTGCCAACAGTGTGTTGTAAATGCTTATTCGAACACGTTTTTGGTCTAACATGAGCAAACACGGCACCCAACACGTGGATAGCTTTCTCATATCTAAATGTTGATTTACTATGTGATAAACACGTTCTTTTGACATGATCATAGCCTCTGCTATCTCTGGCACTTTAATTCGGCAGTCGTCTATCACCATTTGGTGAACTTTGGTGTTCTTTTCGTCGGTAGTTGCAGTTTTTGGATGTCCCAAACATTCATCATCTCCCAAGCTCTTACGACCACATTTAAATTCAGTTGCCCAAAATTTCACTGTGGTAAATGATGGTGCAGAGTCCTCATATACAAAATCCAACTCATCTTTGATTTGCATAGGCATATTGCCTTTCAAAAACAAATATTTAATGACAGCTTGATATTTGATTTTGTTCATTTTCATAAAAACACTTAACTCACTCAAATGACTGTTACATAACAACTGAGCGTCTAAAATGGCTGAAACTTTGGTGAGTAACTGTCAACAGATGTGCAAGGAAAGTCACTTTTTTTCAAGTGTTGCCATCTTTACGTTGAGGTCGGAAACTTTTCAGACTGGCCAAAGCTAGGCCAGTATGGCAGAGTGTAATGCTGAGAGTTTTGAAAGTGTTTAAAGTTTTCAGTGCGTCTCCATGGTGAGGAGTTGGTGCTGTGGAGAGCTTTTAGAATTTGACTGTTGTGTACTTTGAGATCGTCAAATGTAGCTTCATGGTGAGGAATTGTCACAATGAAGCATTCAGTGCCATAGCTGGGATTTGAACCATGGTCCTCCCAGTGTTAAGACCAGATGGAGACCAGGAAATCCCTGGTTCAAATCCTGGCTACAGCATTGAATTTTTCAGTCTGACTCAACCTATTTAAACCTTAGCCAACACGGCTAGTATGAAAAAAAATATTAACTTTAACATTTAACGTGGCAGTGAAGCAGTTTACAAGTCAGTTGGTCAGTTGAGTTGTGTGAGTCAAAACCAGTGCTGAGAAGTACAGTATGTTGAAGAATCCATGGTGAATAGTTGGCAGACAGAGGAATAGTGCAGTGAAGCAGTTCGAAGGTACAGAGTCCTAATTCTATGGTGAGGAGTTGGTAGATAATGTGAACTCACATTGAAGTAGTTCATGAATGAATATTGGAACTATGTTCAAAGTCTGCATGGAGCTCTGTGTGAGATGTGAACTGCTGTGTATGTCAGAGATTACTAACAGTGCAAGTAGGGGCTTGCTAAAGATACATAAGGAAATATTAAAGAGAAGCTGTGTATTTGTGTAAAAGAGAAGGTGAAAATATTAAAGAGGAGCTGTGTATTTGTGTAAAAGAGAAGGTGATTGTAAGTTAGCAGTGGCTAACAATTTTGGTGGCAAATGAGTTTAAGGTGAACTCCATCTTGTGTCTTGTTTTTGTCACAATGTGTTGCAATAAAACAGTGCATTAAACATAGGTTCACTTATCTCAGGGATATTGGATAATATTAATAATTTGTAACTTTATTCAGCAGGATGGAAGAATTCCGTATCATTGTCAGAATCATGTTGTCAAAAAGTGGTACACAATACCTGCAAGTTTTCTTTGATGCTAGCTGCCTGTCTTCAGTTATTAGTTTTTATCAAATTCAGTGTAAAGCTAGTAGCTATAAAAAACAATGTTCCTTGGCAACATACACATTAGGGAAGGGGGGTACTGGTGCAGCATTTTAATGTTATTGAAAGCATCAACATTCCTTTTAACACTAAGTAATGCGTAAGCAATGCTGTTAAGTGTTACTCAGTTATTTTCCATTGAAAATAATCGGTTTTTTCAATTAATTTTGTCATCACGGTTACTATATTCCTCCAATGATGCATAATTATGTTCCATTACTTATTGACTGTTATGATAACAGGTGTCAGGAACTATTTCCACACCACTGTTAAGTCCATTTATGTTTGTTTCAGTTGGCAACAGGAACAGGTAGATGAGGTCTGGGCACTTCCTTCAATGGGTATGGGTAAATTGAAAAGTGCAAGTATGCAGTGGTTACCTTGGGGTAGTTAGTTTATACTCCAGTGTGGATGTATTTAGATTGAAGTTTGAAACAATGCCACAGTATGCTGTTGGTAATATTTGGATTGAAGAGAAAGCTTTTTTGGTGGAACATGTTTCTTGCAAAGTCAATTGGATGACAGAAAAGTGAAGTTAAAACTTCAATTTAAAAAAAAAAATTGTAGTCGGTTTTTAACACTCCATCACTTAGTTTGTGTTTTTTGAGGTACTAGTTTCGGAAGCTATAGCTTCCAGTTTCACTCTCAAAGATCCGACTATAGTCTTGTTCTACTGTTTGCTGTCTTCTCTCTGGTGGTGGAACTATGCACTTCTTTTATTAAATTATTAATTGGTCCTTATTTTTCCATATTAAGTTGTTCTCCCACATTGACAGTTTGGTTTGGTTTATCACTCCTAATAATTTTGGATTTGGGTCAAGGTCATGGTTTTCCTTCCAAAAGAGAAATGCTACTCCTGACTAATGTTCCTGTTTCAATTTGATGTTTTTAAAATGCTCTTTGACTCCTTTAGTTCACTCTATGTAGCATTTTGCACAGTCCTAACAACTTTACACAAATATAACTATTTGTAGCAAAAACTTCACTTAAGAAAATGATGTAAGTTTTTCTTATTAAATTGAGATCGATTTCATGAACATTCATCCACATCTTCAGTCAACACACTTTGTTGTCAAGGATACAGGTCACTATGTTACTATGTTTTTTCAGTATTACCAAAATCTGAAAACGAAACAAATCTAAAAACAGAATCAACTGCTGGTATTTCAAAATTCATTACACGATTACACAAATATAAATATTTGCTACAAAGGCTTCACTTATCTTAAGAAATTGGTGTTAATACTTCTTTCTAATGGAGATCGATTTCAAAAACAGATTGTGTTCATTGTCAGTCAGCTTAGTAGTCTTTGTAACAAATATTTATATTTGGGTAATATTTATTGCTTCACTGTAGCTAGCTTTGTTTTCTACGTAATTCATTACATGATGTTTATTTTTTAAAATAAATATCTTTTCCCAAACTATTGGGACCATTTAATTGTTTTAATAATTTAACTTAAAGATTTATTTCATGGTTAAATGACCAAAACTGATCTGCTATGGCCGATTGATCAGTTTGTTTATACTTAATGTTACGAAAATGTTCTTTCGTTCTGATTTCCAAATTACGTTTCGTCTTTCCAATATAAACCTGATCTTAAATTGATAAATACCAGATTTTTTATTATTAGGAGTTTTATCTTTTTTAGAGAAATAGTGAAATTTTAATACTATATTTATTTTGAGGAACTAAAGTTACACCAAACTGTTCAAAAATGTTTTGAAAATGTTTATTAATTCAAGGATGGTAAGCAAATTTTTTAAAATTAAAATCGTCTTTTATTTTTTAAGGTTAGAAATATCATGAACAGTTTTTTGATATTTAAATTTTTCAATCGTTTTTTGTATAAAGTCTTTATTAAGTTCCTCTTTATTCAGGCTATATTTATTAATCTATAAATCATACTATTAAAATCAGCAAATTTATGTGAAAAAGAGTTAAAACTTTTATTTTTTATGTAATTATCGATATGAGTAGACTTAATATAAAATTATTTGTGGTTGGTTTATTGACACTCGTCACTTACTTTTTCATATATTTATGAGAGACTAGTTTCAAAGGCCACTTACTTTTTCATATATTTATGAGAGACTAGTTTCAAAGGCCCTGGCCTCCATTTTCAATCTCTTCCCAAGAGATTGAAAATGGAGGCCAGGGCCTTTGAAACTAGTCTCTCATAAATATATGAAAAAGTAAGTGACGAGTGTCAATAAACCAACCACAAATAATTTTTATATTAATTTTGACGTCACTGTTACTAAATTCCTCCAAACACACATGAGTAGACTTCCTATAAATACCAAAATATAATTTATTATTATTTCTTATTATCTTCAAATCCAGAAAGGGAAGAAATCCATTAATTTCAGTTTCTAACTCTTCTTGTTTATTTTAAAAAACAAACATCGCGTAATGAATTTTGAAATATCGGCAGTCGATTCTGTTTTTAAATTTGTTTTATTTTCAGATTTTGGTATTACCAACAAGAACATATTAATCTCTAGTGTTTGTAACGATGACGACAGTTTTGTTAGTTCCGACTGAGGATGTGGAAGAATTTCCATGAAATGGTGAACAATTTATAAGAAAAGCGTCATCATTTCTTATAAGATCAGTGAAATTTTAAGTTACAAATTGTTATATTTTATATATCTAGCTAAATTGTTTGAAATTCCAGAATCTGCAAAAGAATTTTATAAAGATGTACTAGAAGGTACTAACAAAGGTTATTCATATTGTTTGAAATTTCTTTTTATGTATTCAATATGTTATATAAATAAAACAAAATATTATATTGTTATTATGAATGTAAGTGTTCTAAGTTTATACTTAATAAAATAATCCTTAATATAAACCTGATACACCTATCGCCTCCAATGAGTTCACCAAACCAACATCCATTAGTCGACAACAGCTGATGATGTTAGGAACATCCTAACAAAACGCGTTCTAGGTAAATACCAGCAATAAGTGGAGCATTGAGTATTAGTTTGACTCAAAATTATATTAATTTTGTGCTTAATTGTATCATAGTCCTTACACATTGGAAATCCTTAATATGTTGGTTTTATAATACATTATGTATTATGAAAAGGTGAAAATAAATAAAAAAATAAATACATAAATAAAAAGTAACAAAAACAATAAATGACAAAAATAACAAAACTTCATGTATTAATTTCTCGCTCACACAGAAAAGATAATCAGCATCTATTCGTTTTTGAAAAAAAAAACTCTGCATTTTCAAACCTCATGTTTCACTACTTAAACTATGCCATTTGTTTCCTTTCACATTCAACAGTTTCAGGAAGGAGAATTGAATGACTAATATAGTTGCTGTGCTAACCAATTGGTATTGCCAATAAATAGAAAAAAACTGTTTTTTTCAGAAACACATTTTGTGCATCTATTGAGTTCTGAAAAAACACTCCTCAATTGGTTTGTAGAATGAGAATTATGTACATATAACTTCTTATCTTGAATTGTAATTGTAGACTGATCTGTATAGATATAATTCTAATGGGTGCCCGAAGTTCACAACTTCTAATGCTAAAGCTCTTAGTACAGGATGTAATGAACATTTCCGTATAAATTAATATTAATTTAAATATTAATTTAAATTAAATTTAATATTAAATTAATTATGATTAATTGGTAAAGAGTGATGATCCCGTAATCACAGTTTAATAATGTAACTTGTTATTAATTTGTTCTAGAACAAAGATAGAAGATCTACAAGACAGAAAAGGCTGTCTTCATCTAGATCTGCAGATATTGTTCTGAGGCATCTTCCAGAAGATGGTCAGCATTCCATGAGAGATGGTGAGTGCACAATGAATGTGTTTTTATTACTTTCAGTCAATAAATTACAAAAATATGTGGAAGATAATTTGCATGGTATTACTGCAACAAATAGGACCCAATTTTCATGACCGAAAGAATATTTAAAAAATGATGTTACAGTGATGACTTACATAACCTAAGAATTCCCTGAAAGTATAAACATGAATTATATTTTACAAACACCTTGTATAAGTGTTCAAATTTGAAGGTATGTCTGTCAACTAATTACTTACACATTGTAAAGCTTCTTTCAACTTCAAAAGAAGATACAGGGGCATACTCAACTGCTTCAGCAATGGGAATTTAAATCCTGCATGGGCCGTGAACAGATACCCAATAAACAGTGGAAGACATTTAAATTGTTAATATTGTAAAAATGCTTTGTAAATACACATTCATATCTTCCATATTAATTAAGTTATTTTACCCATAAAACACACACACACACACACACACACACACACACACACACACACACACACACACACACACACACACACACACACACACACACACACACACACACACACACACACACACACACACACACACAAACACGCACACATGCGCACACATGCACACACGCGCATGCACGCACATGCGCACACACACATGCGCACACACGTACACACGCACACACTCGCATGCAGCACATCACATAATATATGAATGCCCAGAAGTACTACAACAAAGAAATACTTAAGAGAAGACATTTGGAAAAAGGAGGAAGTTGGCCAGCAACTGCACAACAGCTTGTATCCAAATATCTAAGAGACTTCCAGCAATTCTGCAACTCAACAGGACTGTGAAGTGAAGTGCAGTGCAATGCAGTGTAAAAACAAAGAGTTAAAGTCGTGACAGTGAGAGTGATATCAAAATGCTTACAAGGACAATAATAGGAACTATAGGGACATAAAAAATACCAAATCAAGAAATAACTTGCATAGCAAAGAATACAAAGCAGGTAATATTACTTGTAATGGGGCATGCTGTTAATTAATCTTTAAAAGAAAATAAAAAAAAAACCTGGTTTAAAGCCCATTAAAGGCAATATACAACTACAGTATCATTAAAGTAGAGACTATATTTACAAATTGTTGAAATTTCACTACTTTCTTTTACTGTAGTAAAAGACATTGTTTGCGTTGAATGTATCTTATTTGTGAGTCATTTTGTTTTAAGTGCATATGAATGATATGTGTACATAGCTGCATAAGCAAAGTTCTGTGGTTCAAAATTTTATGGTTCAGTTTATGCTACCACATGATAATCATTTTATATATTGTGTCACACACACACACACACACACACACACACACACACACACACACACACACACACACACACACACACACACACACACACACACACACACACACACACACACACACACACACACACACACACACACACACACACACACACACACACACACACACACACACACACACACACACACACACACACACACACACACACACACACACACACACACACACACACACACACACACACACACACACACACACACACACACACACACACACACACACACACACACACACACACACACACACACACACACACACACACACACACACACACACACACACACACACACACACACACACACACACACACACACACACACACACACACACACACACACACACACACACACACACACACACACACACACACACACACACACACACACACACACACACACACACACACACACACACACACACACACACACACACACACACACACACACACACACACACACACACACACACACACACACACACACACACACACACACACACACACACACACACACACACACACACACACACACACACACACTACAAAGAGCGAAATCTCTGTCAGGACCTGTATGAACATCTTAGAATATTTCACAACCAGGTTTATATTAGTCTTACACAGTTGTTGTTTTCACTCAGTTATTTAAACACACTCAGGGTTCAGAATGATTTCTTTTAGCTATTCAGAGTTAATTGAAAATCACAAAAGAAATTGTTACAACTCAGTGCTAACCATAGCCTATCTTAGTAATATAGCAAATAAATTAGCTTGCATAGAAAGAGTACAGGCTTCTGAAATCACTTCAGAAAATGTGGAGGACTTTTTACTGTTTGACAGTGATTTGGATATTGATGGCAAGTTTTCAGACTTTGAGGGATGTGTTGAGAATATATATAGCAGCGAGGAAGAAAATGACCTGCTTCCTTCAGTCTTTCCTGGACTTCATCATTGTGGTCAAAATAACTCAAAATAACAAAATAAGAAAACTAAAATGTTAGTTGGTTCTCATTGTTACGGAAGCTAATGATTATGTGAGTAGGGTGAAGGAAGAACTGACCTCTCAAGGCAATTTTGGGCCTAAGACATTAATTCAGAAGTGGACAATGTGCGTCAAACCTACAAAATGGGCATGTACTGGTATATAAATGACATGCTAGCTACTCCATTATTTGTGAAATAGCATGTCAAATACGGGTGGTGTGAATCTAATAACCATGCATTAAAATCATATCCCTCTTTATGAAAAACAATGCATTTATGATTTTCCACTATTGTAAAAGCTGTCTACTTCATGTAGAAATTTCTTTCTCCCTCCCTCTCCTTTTTTGGGGTAGGTGTAGTGGGAATATGGTATTATATTGTGACTTTGTGGGTTCGTGAAATGAAAAGTCCAATTTCACCACTCAAAAATGTTCTTTATTTCCACCGACTTACAGTTAAATACTTGCCAATTACACAGAATTACTTGCTGCACACAGTTACAATTCACCAGTTCGTCCGTTACCGTTCCGATGCACGTACACAAATTCTTCCGTTGCACGGCGCTACTTCACTAGCACGTCACGCACTAACACTGACTTCTTACACCAAGAACTGTCCTCACTCACACACACTAACCAACTGATTGACCAACTAAACCAACAACTGACTAACTAACTCCGTCTGTCTGTAACCCTCTTTATATCGGAATATCCCGCCTTCTGGTGTTTACAGGATTGTTCTAGTAACAGAAAGATCGAGAAACAGGTGTAGAGAAAACAGGCGACACAGTCATGTTTTTTCCCTGACCACAGCCTGTCACCACTACAAGACGAACGAGGAGGAGGTGTGGCTAACCGAACCTCCCCTGCCTTTCGCTGCCAGCTGCTTTCACAGGGTGTTCCAGCGCTCCCGTTACACTGCTCCCTCCTCAAAGCTGTTCGCCTCGAACAGCCCCATCGTAGCGTGAGAGGCGGTCCAGGTGTACCACCAGCATCTGCCCGGAGTCTGAGCCAGAAGTAGCTCTGCCGTAGTTTGTGAATCATTCGGTTCGCTCCCAGGTGTCCTCCTGAAGTACCGGCGTGCACTTCCTCCAAGACTTCCGGGACCTTGCTCCGGGGAAGTACCAACTGTCCTCTCTGCGCCTTCTCATCGGGTGACTCCCATACCCGGAACAGCACGCCCTCTCTGGTCTTCAACGAGTCCCATTGGGCCCAGTGCGACTTGTAGGTGGCGCTCCTCGGTGCGATGTCCTCCCAGGTCGGTCTCGTCCCTGCGTCCACTTCCCTCAAGAGTGGCCCCAAGTCTGCGTCCGCCAGCTGCTCCCTCCTCAGGCCTGCGCTATCCCAGCCTTCAGCAGGCACTGCCACAACTACTCGGACTGCTGCGGCACGCTCCTTCTCTTCCACTCTTGTGCGCTCATGGCCGTCCTGGAACTGCGGTAGGACACCTCCAATGTAATGGTCGCTAGCGTCGGTGTCCACAATGAAGGCGCCACCCGGTTGTGGGAAACCCAAAATTGGAGCACTGCACAGGGTCCCCTTCGTGTGCTGGAAAGCGTCTTCGGCGTCCTCCGTCCACACATAAGGCCGGTTTTCCTCCGTCAGGCGGGTGAGGGGTTTTGCGATGTTGTCGGCCTTTTCCTCTAAATCATTAAGGCGGTCGTCTACTTGACCCTTCCGCTTGCCCAGGTTCGCGACGTCATCCCTCACGCCGGCCAAACGTTCCTCAAACTTTGTGGCGAGAGCCTCGTTCGCCGCCCTCATCTCCGTTGTCAGTTCGGCCATCTTTGAGGTCATTGTCGTGGCCAAGTTGTTGTTAGCCGTTTCCGTCTTCGCTGTTAATTCGGCCTTCATTTCTTCCATCTTCCCGGTGATGTTGTCCTTAGCCATCCTGATTAGTTTCAGTTCCGCGGCCAGGTTATTTCTAGTCTCCAGCTTCTCTGTTAGGCTGTTCTTTGCCGCTTCTGTTTTTGCAGCGAGGTTTTCAGTTGCCGTCCTCATTTCTTTCAGTTCCGCCTTCATTTCCATCATCATCTCTAAAATTTTCTCCAATGCCGCGTCCATGGTTGTAATGTTCGGTGATGTTATCTTCCCGCTTCCTGACACCAGTGTGACTTTGTGGGTTCGTGAAATGAAAAGTCCAATTTCACCACTCAAAAATGTTCTTTATTTCCACCGACTTACAGTTAAATACTTGCCAATTACACAGAATTACTTGCTGCACACAGTTACAATTCACCAGTTCGTCCGTTACCGTTCCGATGCACGTACACAAATTCTTCCGTTGCACGGCGCTACTTCACTAGCACGTCACGCACTAACACTGACTTCTTACACCAAGAACTGTCCTCACTCACACACACTAACCAACTGATTGACCAACTAAACCAACAACTGACTAACTAACTCCGTCTGTCTGTAACCCTCTTTATATCGGAATATCCCGCCTTCTGGTGTTTACAGGATTGTTCTAGTAACAGAAAGATCGAGAAACAGGTGTAGAGAAAACAGGCGACACAGTCATGTTTTTTCCCTGACCACAGCCTGTCACCACTACAAGACGAACGAGGAGGAGGTGTGGCTGACCGAACCTCCCCTGCCTTTCGCTGCCAGCTGCTTTCACAGGGTGTTCCAGCGCTCCCGTTACAATATTGAGCTTTAAGCAATAGTCAAGTCTTTAAAAATTGGTTGCTCTGTGATGCCTGTAAAATTGAAAAGCGTTTTTTCGAAACTCTATAAATGCAACATTTTCAAAGCGAGTTACGCGGAGTAATGGCATAATGTTGTCCTTTCTCATCAGCCTCTGAATCCAGTTTTAGCAAAAATTGAATAATGCGTTGTATATAAACGCTTAAAATCACTGGGTTTTAGCAAAACCCTTTCTATGTATAAACCCTATATATGCAAAGCATAAGTCGACAAATGTAATAAAAGTACTCACAAGGAGTCATATCTCTCTTTCCCTAACACGCTGTTGGTGATGGACTAGACAGGCGTGTCATATTGCTGTATTTCATGTTACTCATTTTTGCAACAATATTTACCAGCAGGAAACGGTGATACAAACAGACTTCATTGTAGTCAGAGAAGCTATAGCTTATTTTCAGTTAAGTATTCACCTGATACTGTTGTGTTAGTGTGCATAGAAGCACTGCAAGCTAAATTAAAATGGATGATTATTCTTGTGATTCTGACCATAGCATACAAGTCAAAAAGTGTTCTGGAGGGAGAAAATTGTGATTCAAGAAGATTTTACCTCAATCTCAAATGCAAATTAAAAGGTGTAAAATGGAACCTATTATTAAATGCATTCATGGACTTGAGGTGCCTTCAAAAGGTAATGGAAAGAAGGAATGCAAAGATGCTGAACTGTTATGATGATATTATCCAGTTCCACCATCATTTGATATCTTTAAATAAACCAGAACAGGATAGTTTCTGTTAAAATTTGTTAAATATTTCTTCATCTCAGCACAGAGTAGTGAACACTAAGAATACAAAACGAAGAAAACAGTGACAGTGAAGTAAACATTAGAAAAAGGAATGGTGAAATAGAGCCTGTTTGTGCTGTTACTTTTCAGGAAGTTTCTGGCATGTCAAAGGATAGATTATTCTACCTAGCAAGTGGATTTCATGAAGGAGGAAATTTGGCAATGAAAGAGGAGAGGGCAGAACAGGAAGAAGCATAATACTTTCACCCAATTATCGGGAAGCCAGACCAACGACAGCTGAGAAGGGACCAGAGGCTTGTGGGCCACACCCACTCATCAGTCTCTGTCACTAACTGAGGGGGATGATTAGGGAAATGTCACTTGCGCTGGCCGCCTCTTCCCCCTCTTCCACTGCCATCTGGAACCTTCGCGTGGATTCACGGAAACTAGAGAAGTCGAGAAGACGGCGATATTTCTGTAAAAAGGGCTGCAGCGAGTGAAGTCAGTCAGTCAGTGCTTGACGAGCTAGCGAACGGACGAGAAGACTGCGTACGTGCGTCGGAGGAGTTTACGTAATCGCGAGTGCAGTGGAATTGTAACGGACGAACTGGTGAATCGTAATTGTGTGCATTACGTAATCCTGTGTAATTGGCAACTGTTCAACTGTAAGTCAGTGGAAATAAAGAACATTTTTGCGTGGTGCAATCGGACTTTTAATTTCACGAACCCACAAAGTCACAATACTATTGAGGATGATATAACGAAATAAAAATGCAGAGAGAGCCACCCTGGCAGGAGGAAGTCCTCGAAAGGTTATTTGCCTTCAGATTTCACCATGAATAAAATGTTCAAGAGATTCTGTGAAGAAAGAAGAGGTTTACGACTTCTAAGGACAAAGCTCTTTATCAAAATAGTCATGCATTGTACATATATATATATATATATATATATATATAATTATTTATAATTATATTTGTTAATTATATTAGACAGTAAAATTGTTGATGTGTGTTTGGAGAAATTTAGTAACAGTGACGTCAAAATTAATATAAAAATTATTTGTGGTTGGTTTATTGACACTTGTCACTTACTTTTTCATATATTTATGAGAGACTAGTTTCAAAGGCCTTGGCCTCCATTTTCAATCTCTCAATTGAAAATGGAGGCCAGGGCCTTTGAAACTAGTCTCTCATAAATATATGAAAAAGTAAGTGACGAGTGTCAATAAACCAACCACAAATAATTTTTATAGTAAAATTGTTGTTATTGTATTATGCTACTGTATTTATATTATTGTTTTTGTATTCCTAATAAAGTTAAAAGCATCAATTAAAACAGTGCAATATAACAATATTTGTAAAATGTGTTGTACAACAATGCAGATATGTAATAAAGAGCAAAGCAATGAAAAATATTTATTTCCAAAACAAAATTGGAACATGTCATGGAACTACAGGAGAAAAATTGCTGACAGAAGCAATGATTATATATGCATATATCGAGTTTCGAAAAAAAAAATGGAAAAATCAAACTGTTATATACCATCAAAAAATTGAATTTTAATATACTTCATTACAACCAGTATTTATTTTTATAAGATGTAGAAATCATGTAAAAATCAACCTTTTGAAACATATGTATCTAAATGAAAATAGAAAAACTCATGTTATGAAAAACAGCATGTGTTTGCATTTATCAAGTTTTGAAAAAATGCTCCTCAATTGTGTTCACTTTGCATGGTGGAAAGATAAAAAGATTAATATGATTCCCCATTTGAGAAGATGGAAAATTCAGACAAATAACAAGAAATATTGTTATGGTTAAAAAAGAAAACAGTGTAACAAAGTATTACACATGATGGGGGAGAGCACAAGAGAGGAGAGGAGGAGGGAAGGAGAGGGGGAGAGTGGGAAAGAATTTTTTATATTTATTGTGTCCCAAAACGTGTAATCTTGCTATCAAATTTTTGGGTGGAGTACAATTCCTGTAACATGATACAATAATTAGACATTGTAGTTTTTGCAAAAATGTTTTGGTCAGTTAGGATTT
This sequence comes from Mantis religiosa, assembly GCA_030765055.1. NCBI lineage: Eukaryota > Metazoa > Arthropoda > Insecta > Mantodea > Mantidae > Mantis > Mantis religiosa. Next base: position 77,528,840 of record CM060947.1, read on the forward strand.
ATATTTCCCTGGGAATGTACTTTTGTTTGGAATAAAATACTTTCCTTGCTTACTATATAGCGTGGGAGGTGAATAAGTGCAAATAATTTTATATATAGTACAGAACAATGTGTATAACACATGTGCATCTCGGTTTGTCCACTTGATAATAACAATGTCACAAATGATTCACAAAATTAAGGAAACCATGCGTGTTTACATCATGCACAAGATTGGCCGTCATTCCAGTGATTTACAGTGAAGGAATAAGAGCCGATATTGAACATCACACTGTCATTTACAAAGTATACAGTATGAGTGGTTTTACATATGCTAAATTAGCATACATTAATTTTATTTATGGTGCTGTTAGGGAATCTGCCAATGCTGCATGGGACTTTATCAGCAACGATTACCAAATCGTCGTCTTCAATAGTCGGCACTTGTTGTAGCTGTAAGGATGTTAAAATCATATGACATACACAATGGTATTTTCGTTTATTTTATTTAACCTTACAGGATATGGTACACCTGCTTTTTTGTTTTAATTTGCTTTTTCTGAAGTGTTTTTGTGTTACAGCTTAAATTTAATTTTTCACCATTGTAAGAGAAATGTAAGGTTGTTTTTACTTTAAGGAATCAGAGAACAGATGCTTGTCTATTGATGTTAATGGTGTTGTGTTTAATGCAAATAAATTAAATTTAAATAAATCATGGTCAGCCACCCAAACTACAGAGTGAGGCCAGCAGTGTGACCTCTTACATAATCATATGCCTATTAGAGGGAATACTAGCCATTCTGAAAACATTGCAACATTTTCCCCACAAGCGTCACTATCAGAAATAGTGGAAAAAGTGGACATTACAGGTTCATCACATCGTCCTGAAAGGCTGATACAAATATTTGCACTTATTTACCTCCCATCCTATATATAATAGAAAAAGTAAAATTTACGGGTTTTTTCCAAACAAAATGTGGTCATTAAGGATTTCTACTTCTCTGTGTGAATGTATTATCGACAGTGTAAACAATTTAACATTGTTCATCCTCTGTTTATTAAATTGCATAATAAAGTGTTATGTAAGTTGCAAAATTATAACACTGGTTTACTTATAGTGTAATGCATTTTGAAGTGAAAAATGCATTTTTCTGTAAACTTAAAAGCTCAAAACCTCTGTTTTCTCCTATCGTTTGAAAGTTATCTTAGTTTCTAGCAGGGAAATGCCTTCCACTTTTGATATTTTTTAATCAATTTACTTAAACATTTAGGGATATTGTAGTTAATTACTATTAATTTTGCATTTCAGATTCAGCATTAAACAGCTCCTTTAACATACCTTCACCATTGTCTACACAATCTGAAGATCTATCAGCTGGTAGACCAAGGCGTAGGTCATTGCATAGTAAACAACGTACTTCAGCTGGAAAAGACATTATTGAAATGAGATGCCAAGTAAGTATCCACAAATATAGGCTATCTTATATCTATAAAAGCTACCATAATAATAATAATGATAATGATAATAAATTTATTCACCATTCAGTAATTACAAATAATTACAATACGCTTTGTCACATGTAATAGCTACCTTAAATCTAGTAAAAACACTATATATAACTATATTTCAGAAGCATGAAATAACCATGTTTTATATGTCTTCCTTACATTTGTCTATAAACTCTTGTAAGTTATATAAGGGGTTCTCAGTTAACCATTTGTACAGTTTCTCCTTAAACATTTGAGTAGGTAATTTGTGTATTCTTACAGGAAGTACATTGAAGAGTTTTATACCACTTATTTTATAATACTGAGAGGTCTTCTGAAGCCTATGGAAGGGCATATCCAGTTTTTTCATGTTGCGCGTATTGTATGTACGAGGCATGTTTTTTAAGTCAGTACCATTTTGGAATTAAAAAAAGACCTGCATAGATATCACAATTTTATTTTTACATGAAAGCCTGTACCTTAATCTACTTTTCTACATAATTTCCGTGAATATTGAGGCACTTGTCATAACATGGCACCAGTTTTTGAATACCCTCTTCATAAAATTCTGCCGCCTGACATGTTAACCACTGTATCACAACTGTTTTGACTTCGTTATCGTCTTGAAGGCGCTGACCGCCCAGATGTTTCTTCAAGTGCAGGAACAAATGGAAATCGCTGGGCGCCACATCAGGGCTGTATGGAGGATGATCTAGAGTTTCCCAGTGAAAAGATTTGATGAGATCTTTGGTCCTATTAGCCACATGTGGACGGGCATTGTCATGCAGCAAAACGATACCCTTACTCAACTTGCCACGTCTTTTGTTCTGGATTGCACGGCGCAGATTGTTCAATGTCTCACAGTAAGACGCTGCATTGATTGCCTCATTACGAGGCAGAAACTCCACTAGCAATACTCCTTTTCTGTCCCAAAAATACTGTGCACATAATTTTCCGGGCAGAAATTGTTTGCTTAAACTTCACTTTTGTGGGTGATGATGAATGTCGCCATTCCATGGATTGTTGTTTCGATTCTGGTGTGACGTAGGCCACCCATGTTTCGTCACCAGTAACAATTTGGTCTAAAAGATCTTCACCTTCATTGTGGTACTGCTCAAGGAAAGTCAATGCACTGCCTAAACGTTGGGTTTTGTGCAAATCCGTCAACATTTTCGGAACCCAACGTGAACACAATTTCTGGTACTTCAAGTTCTCGGTCACAATGCGATACAAAACACTACGAGAATATTGAGGAAAATAGTCGCACAATGATGAAATTGTAAAGCGTCTGTTTTCTCTCACCTTTTCGTCCACTTTCTGCACCATATCTTCAGTAACGACCGAAGAATGCCAACTCCGTTCTTCATCATGCACATTTGTGCGGCCATCTTTAAATGCTCTCACCCATTTCCTTACCATTCCATCACTCATAATGTTTTGTCCATAAACTTCACAGATCTCGCGATGAATATCAATCGGTTTTACGCCTTTAGCACTAAGAAATTGTATAACAGCCTGTACTTCAAACTTCAGTGTCAAACAAGGCAACGGAAATCAACAACAATGAGCTGCTGAGAAAAAAGTTTTAAAATTTGAAATTAATAAACAATACAAAAATTTGGAAGAAATAGAATTAAAACTTTACCAACTTCATTCAGTTTAACGAAAGCGCTGGGAAACGCGACGCGGGAAAACTTCGAACATAACTATTTGGCAGTCCTAAGCAAGAAAATCAAAGAAAAAACCGTAAAACTAAAATACAAACTGACTAATCTGTGCAACATGTCTTCACACCGAAATCATACCGGGAAAAAGTTAAAAAACATCGGAAATAGCAATGTAGGTCGATCAGCAATTGTTACACACGCTAAATGCAATAGTAAAATAAGTAGTGTAAATGCAAAAATGAGCACGCAAATCTTTGAAAACGTCATAAACCTATCCAGTCAAAATTTCTCCAGAAAAGAATTGGGTCTTTTAAATAATGGATTAAAACATGCGTCAGTTTCTCAAACAAAATTGAAGACTACATTGCAGACATCAACATTTTGACACAAGTTCTACCAGTATCCAAACAAAATTCAGTAAAAAGCCAATGTGAAAATATTTTGGAGGAAATAAAAAACATCTCCTTTCAGAAGAGAAAACATAGTACTATCCATTCTTTGAAACAGAAAAACGTTATATGCACAAAGGCAGACAAAGGTAAGAAGATAGTCATAATGGAAAAATCAGATTATATTGAAAAAATGGAAGAAATGCTAACTGACAATGAATATGAAATCTTTAACAAAAATCCTCTAAAAACTTGCATACAGTCATTTAAAAAAACAATAGGAAAATCAAGCATAATACCAAACAAATATACAGTTAAACCAGATAACCCAACCTTACCTAGACTTTATGGCTTACCCAAAATACACAAACCAACCATAACAATGAGACCTTTAGTTAGCAGTATAAATTCACCAACAAATAAACAAATTCATCTCATTTCCAAAATTCGACAGCCTAAGCATCAAAAACACCTATGAACTTATAGAACACATTAAGGATACTGAACTAAAAGAAGAGGACACACTAGTCTCGTTTGGTGTTAAATCACTGTTTCCCAGCATACCAGTTAATCAGCTCCCATCATTGATTAAATATCCAAGAAAAAAGCATCAAGTTCACTGTGGAAATAGAAAAAGACGAGTATTTACCATTTTTGGATCTAAAAATAATGAGAAATAAAAACAGACTAAACTTTGGCATTTACAGAAAACCAACACAGACAGACACTACATAAAAGCTAATGGCTACAATCCAAGATCCCACAAACAGGCAATCTTCAACAGTTTAGTACATAGACTGGTCAACATCCCTCTCACAGCAGGAGAATACAAAACAGAATGCAACAAAATTATTGAAATAGCACAAAAAATGACTTTCCCAAATCATTAGTAGACAAAAAAGTGAACTTAGCAAAAAAGAAGAAGCTAATAAAGGATACCGCAACCCTCTCAGCTACAGAAACTAATAATATTTTCAAAAAGTTCATTTACCATCCATGGGCGTATGATAAATTCAAAAAAGTCTTCAAAAAACAAAACATTCAACTAGCACCAGTCAACCATTTCTCCTTAAAAAACCTAATTTGCTCAAACATTAAAGATGCCATTCCATCTAACAAACAATCTGGTATATATCAAATTGAATACAGTGACTGTAGTCAAATTTATATTGGAAAAACCAAAAGAAATTTAGAAACAAGAGCAAAGGAACACTTTAGAAACATAAAATATAAACAATTAGAAAAATCAGCAGTTGCCACACATTTTGGGGAAAAAAACCACAACATAAATCCAGAACCAAAACTACTATAACATACGTCCGGAAAACAAGACTTATCCACATGGGAACAAATCTTCATTTCAAAAAATAGAAATAAAGTATTCAATTTCGACATCCCCCAGAAAGATTTTTTCAGCAAGTTCCTTGAACCGCCACCAGAGGAGACCTGTGACAAAATATCATTAACTACAGCAATGAGAACCAGTCGATGGCCAGTTGAGGATAGAGGCAAAGTCTCTGAAACATGTTCTGGAAAAATTTAAAAGTAAGTGTTGTTTAGTGTCATTAATCGACTCTCTCTGAAACATGTTCCGGAAAAATTTAAAAGTAAGTGTTGTTTAGTGTCATTAATCGACTCCCTTTAAATTTAATTTATTATAACAACACTGTTTTCAACACTTCCAAGAAAGGAATTCCAAACCTGTACTAAAAGCACTAGCATTAGAAACTGTGAACAATAGATACCCACCCAAAGAATGGTTACATATCTACACTTGGACATCAACTCAGGAGCAGGAATTAAGTGTGCACTGTTCTCATTCTATCAACCAGCAGGATACCACACAACAAATTTTGATGTAGAAGTAACGGCTATTCATATTTCACTCCAACACTTTCTATACAGAATAGATAAATTTACAAATGCTGTCATACTTTCTGATTCTAAAGCAGCATTATGTGCAATAAGTTCATATAAAGTGAGGTCAATCCAAATTAAAGAATGTCACAAAATGATTCAACAACTTCAAAAGCTACAGAAAAGAATTATATTACAGTGGATACCTGCACATTGTGGAATTGCTAGAAATGAATCAGCTGATTTTCATGCCAAAAAAGGTGCAAATTTAATTCAGAAAAAAAGTAAAAACTTATCCTTTACATCCATAAAAAGATTAATCAAAAGCAAATATAAAAGCAAACAAAACCAATCAATATCTAACAAAGCCAAAGATAAAAAAAATGGAACATTTTAATTAAAAATCCAGAAATTATTCCAGAAATCCCACGTGAAGCTGCAGTAGCAAATTTGAGATTACTTACGGAACATGATTATTTGGCCAAACACTTACACAGAATAGGAATTTATGCAAGTCCAAATTGTCCTCTGTGCAACAAAGAAGAGGAAATGACTGAAGAACATCTTTTAACCTGTGAAGCCCTACCTGCCGGACCCACTACACAGAAATATAGGAGAGCAAGAGAGCTAATGGCTTCATTGCCAAAGCCTAGCATGTGAAAACAACAACATATTATATGCTAAGTATGAAAGAACAATTTCCATTGATTGACCTAATGATTAGTGGTGGTGATTTTTTTGCAAATGCAATATAGTGCAATAAAATGTGAAATTGACTCAAAATGAGATATAAATGCGAAATCAAAGGTTTTCCAAGTAATTATATTTTCCCAATGCTTTTTGTTCTGGAAACTTTAACTGAAGAGTCTGTAGAACTCTTGCATGTTTAGAAAGTTATAAAGTAAGTGATCACTCTTCTGGAATGTGGAAAGGAACCCTTCCCGCTAAATTAGCTTATTATTCCACCATTGCCCATATGAGGTGAGTTCAGTACTGAAGCGAGTTCAGTTATTTCTCAAAAGAAACCTCTCTTACCATGCATCATGACTCTCAAATTCTTCACAACTCAGTTAAGGGAAAATTTCAGTCCTTGTCTCCGAAAACCAATAGCAACCCTAATTTTAAGGAAGTGATAAACACATGTTACTACCAGTTGGAGTTCTCAGTTGTCAGAGTTCCGATTTTCATTATTTTTTCGGTTTTACACACAACTTTTATTCATTCTATGCGTAGGTCACGTCAGTAAGTGCGAAGATGGTGAGAGCGAAAATATTAAACAGCGGGCAGAGAATTATAAACATGAAAGTTTTTATATTAGTCACAGCAAAAATTTAATGTGCAAGTTCTGCAATGAGCATCAGAATTGGCAAAAGAAGGATGTTTTAGACAAACACGTCCGAAGTTGGGAACATGTTAGTGCCAAAGAAAGTTTCAAGAATAAACCACAAGAGGAAAAACAAGGAGTAAAACGACAATCGAACTTTCAAATGATGCATAAAAAACTGAAGAGTGCAAAATCTGAAAAAAGTGCTTTTGTTGAATATACAGTGAAGATTTTCAGTTAACTGATGGAAATTATTCATTTCTTTACATCGCCCCGCCTCGGTAGCGTAGATGGTAGTGTGTCTGCCTCACGTTCAAGAGCTCCCGAGTTCGAATCTCTGTCAGGGTGAGCTACCTGGATAAGGTTTTTCCGGGGTTTTCCCTTATCTTGAAAGACGAATATCAGGTAGCTCTAAGCTCCATGGACTCCAAACTCATTTCATTCATGTCCGACATGACTTAACGTTGGAGGACGTAAATTAAAAAAAAAAATCTTCACACTAGCCATATAGAGGCTAAGGTATTGGATTGACAGAGACGACATGAAAAATTCAATGCCACGGACGGGATTTGAACCACGGATCCACTGGTTTCCATCCAGTCGCTTTTACCCATTGAGCTACCATGGCCAATTTGCCGTCATGACATTAAATTCTCCAATTGCCTCATATATTTTCCTGGCTAACCACTATGAGTCAATTGGAGAATTTAATGTCATGACGGCAAATTGGCCCTGGTAGCTCAATGGGTAAAAGCGACTGGATGGAAACCAGTGGATACATGGTTCAAATCCCGGCCGTGGCATTGAATTTTTCATGTCGACTATCAATCCAATACTTCAGTCTGCATACAGCTAGTGCAAAGAAATGAATCATTTCCATCAATTAACTAAAAATAATAAGAGTTAAATGATGAAGCCTGGGGCTCAAGTACTTACAATAGTAAGTCACCACAAATGGTGTATCTCAAATGCGAGAGCCACTAGTGGTTTAACGGGAAAATATATGAGTTAATTGGAGAATTTAATGCCATGACGGCAAATTGGCTGTGGTAGCTCAATGGGTAAGAGTGACTGGATGAACACCAGTGGATCCATGGTTCAAATCCCAGCCATGGCATTGAATTTTTCATGTCGACTCTTATCAACACAGTGAAAAATTTTTTGAAGACAACATCCCTCTTCAGAAAGTGGACCATCCAGCTTTTCGGGAGTACTTGTCAAAGTAAGTACCTTTGCTTATGGTCATATGCCATGAAATTAACAAGATCATTTCCATATTTTAACTCCACTAAGCCAAAAAAGTTATATAACTAAAAAATCTAAACATTTAATTCAATTTAGGGGTGTAAAAATTACACAAAAACATATTAAGTGTTTCTTAATTTTGTAGCATTGTAGAGTCTAAAGGACTTGAACTTGAGTCGTTTTAGTTAATTTAAATCAATTTAAATCAGGTATGTGCCAGGCTCCGATCTGCCCAAGGCAGATATTGTGATACAAGTATGTCCCTCTCTGTGGAGAAGCAATGAAGTCTGAAATGAAGTGTCTGCAAGGAAAACCATTTGTTGTGGTTGCAGACGAGATTTCAGACAGGCAGGGAAGAAGTGTTTTTGCGGTTTTATTCCGAACAATGTGTGGCCAGGCAAACCAGGACGTATTTCTAGGTAGTTGTAGCTTCCTTGATAAAGCAAATGGCACCACTTGTAGCAGGGCAATCACTGACGCTTTGAAAGAATGATATCTCATATGTAAATGTACTTGGGATGGTATCAAATTCAGCTCCTTACATGGGGACACACGTTGGAGCGTTGCAAACTATAATTGTAACCATCTCGTGCACTTTCAATGTTTTGCACACAGAATGAACCTATTATGTGTTTCAAATGGGATGATGTTTGTGCTTGAACGCTACTAGGTGAGCAACCAATGGGAGTCTTAAGGTGTTGTATTGCATTCCCCCTATGTGGTGTGTGACAAGCGCCAAACTAATCAATCTCTAATAAATACTATTCGCGCTAAGACAAAGATTCAGATTTTGCAAAAACTGATCCATGAGGAAGGAGAGAGTAGTAAAAACTGCATATTTTTAGCTCAAATAGCTTTCCTATTACAAATAAATAAAGTAGATACATTATATTATAACAATGCATTCCGATGTAATCACTGTAATGAATATCAATATTGGTTGGCATGTACGCATGAACGTATATTTGAAATTACATGGAATTGAAACGTAAACATTTGACATAACGTAATAAAAGAAATATGTACCTTGAATAAGCCAAGGTGTTTGTTAAATTCGATGAGAGGAAACAGTGCACTTCCTGCTGGTCTGGCAGAACGTGTGTGGTCACATTATACCTTTGTTTATTACTGGTTCGTAATCTCTATTTACTAGAGAGTTCAGAACAGTATTTTTCAGTTACTCTTCCATGAAAAAATGTATCAGCTGGATCAGTGAGACACGATCCACCTTCCCCCTTACTACTGCCAGAACAATGCAATTGAGTTAATGTGGGCTCAAATTATGTTGCAAACAGAAATAATATTTTTAAACTGACTGACGTTGAACGACTTACGAAGAAATTGACAAGGAACACAACCAGACTGGGAAAACTGCGTGAGACATCAGATAAACTACAAGAAGATTACTTTTGGAAAGAAAATCACGTAACGAGATTTTGAAACATAGCATAATAAATTTGCACTGCTCAGACGACAAAGACAATGACAATGAGGAATTACCTCTTAACGTAACATTTACAGCTACATGGATGCCCGCTGGCATTTTCGTTGGATTAGAAACATAAGTAATTCATAAACTATAATTTAAACTAAATATTTAAACCATTTGCATAATATACGAATATCCATGTTGCAATTGTGATTTCAACAACTGCATTATTATAAAACTTTGAAAAATTAAGTATGGATTCCCTTATGTCTAGCACCCAGAACACTCGCCAGTGTGCAAGAGAGAGGGAAATATAAAAAGAGTGGGAAGTAACAAGATGGCAATGCTGAATGCGCTAATGCATCTGATTTGCTACAGGCGAGAACTCTTCCCATTTGAAACACATTATAGTTGGTGATTTGATCACAAAAGAAATGTCACAACTAAACCATTTAGTGTCAAAACTGAAAATGGCTTTCTTGCATTCAAGAAAAATGAAAAGTGCTTATATGAAGATTTAACTGTATTGGAACACCATAGTGAAGAGAAATAATTATTAATTTATAGATGAGTCGTATTTATTACACATCTGCTTCACTTTCGTACCTATCTCCTATATTGGAAAACTTAACAAATAGAAAACCAGGAAAACATTTGAAACAAATTAAGATAATTAAATCTTTAAGAAAAAAGGATGTAATCTTCTCAAGGGCTGATAAAGGGAACAAAATAGTAATTTTAGACACAGCTACATACAAGGAAAAAATGTTAGAGTTACTACAACAAAAAGAATTCCAAGAAATATCCACTCAACCGATGCATAAAAGATGTACAAAAAAGCATCATTAATAGTAAAATTTTAACAACTGCAGAACAAAAGACTATCAAACCGGACAACCCTACCCTTGCAAGACTATATGGTTTGCCTAAAATAGACAAACCCAACATACCCATGAGACCCTTTGTAAATAATATCATAACTCCTACTTACCTTCTGGCAAAATGGCTGTCCAAAAAAATTTCAGTCCTTTCCACAATCCCATACTCTGAGCATAAAAAACTCTTTAGACCTGGTAGAAAAAATTCAAAATCTTAAACTAAAACCTCATGACACTTTAGTATCCTTTGATGTCCGCTCCCTCTTCCCTAGCATTCCATTAGACAAACTTTTGATTCAACTGAAGAAATGGCTTAATTCTATTAACCTAGATGCCAATGCAATAGAAGAATATTTGGCAATGGCTGAAATATGTATACATCAAAATTATTTTGTTTTCGATGGAAAATATTATAAACAAATTTCAGGACTAGCTATGGGAAGCCCACTATCACCATTTTTGGCCAATCTATACATGAGCTTTTTCGAAACACATATAACTAAAGCCTTCCCTCATATTTTTAAAACATGGTACAGATACGTAGACAACATCTTTGCAATAGTGCCCTACAAACAAATAGATGATGTAAAAATTATTTGTGGTTGGTTTATTGACACTCGTCACTTACTTTTTCATAAACCAACCACAAATAATTTTTATATTAATTTTGACGTCACTGTTACTAAATTCCTCCAAGCACATATAAATAGATGATGCTTTGAAACTACTCAATCTGCAAGAACCCAGCATACAATTCACAGTGGAAACTGAAGAGGACTGTACTCTACCTTTTTTGGATCTTAAAATCACAAAAAGCAATGAAAAACTAGAATTTGGTATCCATAGAAAAGCAACACACACAGATAATTACATCAAAGCAAATAGTTTCAACCCAATTCTACACAAACATGCCACCATGAACAGTCTCACACACAGATTAGTAAATCTACCCCTCAGCCAGCAAGAATATCAAAAAGAATACCATCAAATCTTAAAAACTGCAATTAAAAATGGATATGGAAAAAACCTTGTAGATAATCTAAATCATTCAAACTTCAAAAGAAATTAAAACAGATTACAGCTCGCACACCAATAAAACAAGAAATTAGATTTGCTAAATTTACTTACCACCCCTGGGCCACAAAAAAGTTCCAAAAAATATTCAAGAAATACAATTTAAAATTGGCACCAAAAAACAATTACAACATTAAAATCCTACTTAACAGTAATAATATTGATAAGATAAAATCAGAGGAAAAGTCAGGCATTTACAAGATTAAGTGTAAAGACTGTGAAAAAATTTACATAGGGAGGACAAAAAGGAACATAAGCACTAGAAAGAAAGAACACTTTAGGCACTTAAGATACAAAAATATTGATAAGTCCGCAATAGCAGCTCATTTCTGGTCTGAAAATCTTGAAATTGAAGATAGCACCGAATTACTAAAATACACACAAAAACATGGTGAACTCGTCATATGGGAGAGAATATACATAGAAAAACATAAAAACCAACTAATGAACTTTGAAATCCCGCCAGAAGAGAATCCCACATTTAAGTTCATCACTAATTCAACAGATGGCAGCAGCAACTCCAGAATTACCCACACCACTGGATCAAGCTTTAGTTGCATAAGAGCCGAAGATGCAGACGATGATTTGCAAAACATGTCCTCCAAATAGGTACGAAAGTGAAGCAGATGTGTAATAAATACGACTCATCTATAAATTAATGCTTGTATGAAATTTCTTGAAGAAGGTTACCCAATCTTCCAGCTGTAGTATTTCCTTTCCCCGTGCTCACATGTTGGAATTCATGGTTTAAACCTTTAGAATATGTGAACAAGTATTTAGATTTTTGAGTTTGATTTAGGAGTCACTATGTTTACACTCAACTTCACTTACATAGTAAGTGAGATGAAGAATACTTCACTGTTAATAATGCTTCTGCGTATAATATTCAAAAAGTATTTAGATTCATTAAAATATATTTTTTCAATCTTTGGATGAAAATTTGTTAAACAGCAGCTCTTCATACCTACTAAACATTTTCACTGATGAATGCAATTATTTTGAAGTACAGTGTCAGGCTAAATTTGTGGCCGAGGTGTCAGCCTCAATTAGTAAATTAATTATCCAATTGGAGGGCTCTTGTTACCCCTTTGCACGTAAGTTTTGGGATGAGATATTAACTTTATACTTGTTGCTAAAGTGGTGTGCTGGAGAATGGTTACCCACTGATATAATGCAATTCATGGACAACTTTTCAGATGAAAATGTTAAAAGAAAAATGAAAAACATGTTTATGGAGTGTATGCTTGAGTTGAATAGCCATGTGACAAATGTCTTTTTCCAAGAAATTGGCAAGCTTTCTAATCTTGTCACTGCTGGCAGTGACAATAAATTACAGGATTTTAAGTGATAGTAAAAGTAAGATCTCATTTTTTCGTGATGTTAAAGTGGATCAGTTGAGGGATATGAATATTTTCATTCACAACTGATACAAACCATGTAGAATAATAAAGATGTAGACTGCCTGCAAATGCTGTTAGCTGTTAAGCTGAGATACCCAGCATTTGCCTGAGCAGCTCTGCAATGCATTTGGGATCCTACCAACAGCGTAGATGCTGAAAGATATTTCAGTAAATACAATTTTATTGTGAATGACAGGAGGACTCAAATGGTAGAACAGAATGTTGAAATATGTTCACTGCTTTCATTCGACAGCGGTACTGAATCATAAACTTATGAGTTATGGTGTAGGCTAATTTTGTGTATTTTCTTTTTATTGTGCTAGTTTTACATCAGTATGGATTTATCTTTTTTGGATTATGTAGTATGCTTTAGTCTGTATCAGCTTGTTTTATATTTCTGTGTATTGCTTTAACCTATATTAATTTAAAATAAAGTGACACTTTAGGCAGTTTGAGATAACCATCCGTAAATGTGTTTTAATTCTCATATAAATAATAAAATAAACTCAAATTAAACTTTTTTGAAAATGCAATAAAATACTAAATTGCAAATGTACAAATGCTACAAAATGCTAAATGTAAAAATCAAAATGCTAAATATCACTGCTCCTAATGATGGATCATAGCTTTGATTGGACTAGTTGAAAACAAATGGATCTCAGGTCATGATGTGGATTACATGCAAATAAAATAGTTGTGTGAAGAAATAAATAGATGAATTTAGAATATACATCATGGCATAGATATTCAAATATTGAGGTGGTATATTACAGATTTATTTGATTTTATTAGTTTTGATTATGCAGCTGTATTCATGTCAAGTTTTGTTGTAAATGCTTTCCAAACAGTATCAGTTTACAGTTGAATGTAAAAATCTTTTACTAAAGCATTCCTTGAACATTCATGTCATGGATTTATTGCATTTCATGTGTTTTCTTTGCCAAGGTTATCTATGTAATCTAAGTAGCTAATTGTTTTCTTCAAGATCATTGGATAAAATAAGTTGTGCTTGAACACATTAAAATATCTTCTTGCAAACATGACATACTATTGTTGCTCAGTCAATAGCAACATCCATCTCTTACTCTCATCTTACTCCATCTAAGTCACGAGAATAAATTCTAACCTATATTTGTCTTCTTCAACCTTTACTTCCGTGGTAGTTCACTCCAGAGAGCATCTGAAGAGTAAAAGCGTTGAAAGTAATCGTGTATGTGTGTCACCAAGCGTTAGATTAAATAGCAGTTTAATATGGAAGAAGAGCTTACTATAGATTTATATGCCCATCCTTGGGCTGTCAGGTTTGATAATGATTTTCATTTGTAAACATTTTTAAAATAGAAGTTTCTAACATTTTTCTTGCCATAAATGCACATGTTTTCTGTCTTGATTGCACATTAATTGATGCATATTTCTATCCAGATTGTATTCAAAATCTGAATTCATTCCATATTGTCACCTAATTATCGGAAGGCACGGCCAACTAGCAGCAGCAGAGTAGCAGCAGCAGCCGGGAAGCATTTGGCCCCGCCTACCCATTTGTCTTGTAGCGGTAACGAGGGGGATGGTTGGAAAAACATCGTTAACTATCTCTTTCCCCCCTCCTTGACGTCTAGAACCTGCAGGATGATTCACCGAATCGCGAGACTTCGAGAAACAGCGATATTCCTATAAAAGGGGCTGCAGTTGGCGAGTGAGTTTAGTTCTTGTCGAGCAGCCGTGAGGAGCGCCCAGTGAGGGAACGGACTGTGTACGTGCATCGGAGGAGTGTACGTAACTGCGTGCAGTGGACCTGTCACAGACGAACTGGTGAATTGTAATTGTGTGCATTACGTAATTCTGTGTAATCGGCAAGTGTTCCGATTGTAATTCGGTGGAAATAAAGAACATTTTTGAGTGGTGCAATTGGACTTTAAATTTCACGAACCCACAAAGTCACAACTAGTGTCAGGAGTGGGATAACGGCCATGGAATCGGCATTGGAAAAGATTTTGGAGAAGATGAACGATTTAACAGCGATGACGGAGGCGGCAAATAACAACCTGGCTGCAGAGTTGAAACAAATAAAGACGGCCAACGACATCACCGAGAAGATGGAAGAAATGAAGGCCGAATTAACAGCGAAACGGCAAACAACAACTTGGCCACGACAATGACCGTAAAGATGGCCGAACTGACCACGGAAATGAAGGTGGCGAACGAGGCTCTCGCCGCCAAATTTGAAGAACAGTTGGCCGGCGTGAGGGATGACGTGACGGAGCTGGGCAAGCGGATGGGTCAAGTGGACGAGCGCGTCGAGGACCTGGCGAACCGCTTCAGTGACCTAGAGGAAAAGGCCGACAGTAACGCCAAGTCCCTGAACGCAATGGCGGAAGACGTCGAAACCTTGCTAAGCGCGTTAACAACCTGGAAGGAAAGGCCGACAGCAGCGTCAAGTCCCTGAACGTCATGGTAGAGGACGTCGTCGGCAGGAGGTTGAAGGATTTGAAGGCCGAAGCGCCGGGACGCGACACAACATCGACGCGCGTCAAACCTCCGAAATATGACGGCGCGTCAACGTTTGAGGTCTTCCGCCGCCAATTCGACGCAGTGGCCAAGCACAACAAATGGTCGCCAGAGGAGGAGGCCACACAGTTAATAGCCAGCCTCAAGGGAAGGACCGCGTAAGTCCTGAATGCGGTACAGACAACGGCGGCGCCCAAGGACATCTGGGAGGCCCTGGAGAATCGTTTCGGAAACCATCGTTTAGCCGCTGCGTACCGCAGCCAGCTAAAGGCAAGGTCACAGCAGCCAGGGGAGACGCTGCAGGAGTTTGCCCTGGCAGTTGAACAACTGGCTAGCAAGGCCCTAGTCGACCTCCCACCAGAGTTCGTATCCCGGGAAGCTGCCTACAAATTCGTTGACGGGGTACGAGACACGGAGATTCGTCAGCACCTAATGCTCGGCGATTATAAAACCATTCACGAGGCGCTAACTGCAGCATTAAGGATGGAGGCAGCCAAGGTAACAGCTACCCCGACGTCGAGAACGAGGAGCGTCCGCTACGCCGGAGACAGAAGACCAGCCGAGGGACGCCGGCGAAGGCCTAGTGGCCTGTGTTGGGGATGTGGACAGCCGGGACACCTGGAGGGAGACTGCCCACACCGGGGAGAACAACCGGAAGAATGAGTAAGGGCCGTTGTGGAGAGGGGCACGTCGGCGCCATCACCACCATCCCCTCGAGTTAAACTGCGCGCCGTCAGCCGGTGTATGGATGACAGCCTCATGGAGGACGGTTGGGTGAGAGGGAAGCCGTGCCGCGTGCTGGTGGACACCGGGGAAGCCGTGACCATCATCAGACCTGACGTGGCGAAGGGTTTGCCGACAAGGAAGCCGAGTCGACCATACCAGCTTGTCCCGGCATCGGGCGACACCTTGCCTGTGGAGAAGGAGGCCCTGCTGAAGCTGATCTTGGGACGGAGTGCCATGCATCTGTGGGTGTTCGTCGCGAAGGTGGCAGAGGAGGTGATTCTGAAGCTGGATGCCCTTAGGAGCCACGAGGCAACGGTTGACGTCGGCAGGAAGGTCCTGCGGCTCAACGGAGAAGAGGTTATACTCCGTCAACCCGAAGAGCGCCATGGAATCTGCAGGGTCATCTTGAACGAAGACGTGGTTGTCCCCGCGAGGAGCGAGGTGATGGTGACGGCGCGACTGGAAGGCCAGAGAACCAAGAACATGATGCTGGACCAGAAGATGCCTGTACACGGCCTATGTGTAGCCTGGGCATTGCTGCCGTGCCGAGAGGAGGTGCCAATGAGACTGCTAAATCCAACAGACACCGATCACGACGTCCAGGCCGGGACGGAGTTGGGAAAGTGCGAGCCCGTGTTAAGCGTGACAGCAATCGACAAGATACAGGAGCCGGTGCCGACGCAACACCTGGGGCCCCGGCTAGAAGGCTCACTGGAGAGGGCGGCCGACCACCTGACCGCAGAACAGCTGGAGAAAGTTCGACAACTGCTGAGACGATACCAGCGCGTCATCAGCCAAGGTGATAGTGACTATGGCTGCACGGACAAAGTGCTTCACCGCATCGACACCGGGGACGCCCGGCCTATTCGGCAACCACCTAGAAGCGTTCCGCTGCCGAAGCAAGGGGTGGTACGAACATGCTGGAGGACATGAGATCCAGGGGAGTGATTGAAGAGTCTGACAGCCCTTGGTGTTCCCCTGTAGTCCTGGTGACGAAGAACGGCGAGCTGCGCTTCTGCGTAGACTACAGAAAGTTTAACGCTGTCACCCGGAAGGACTGTTTTCCCTTAGCCCTTATTGACGACACCCTGGACATGCTAGCTGGTGCACAGTGGTTCTCCACCCTGGACCTGAAGTCGGGCTACTGGCAGGTAGCTCTAGACCCAAGAGACAAGGAGAAGACCGCATTCTCGACAGGCCAAGGGCTCTGGCAGTTCACGGTTATGCCCTATGGCATCTGCAACGCACCAGCTACCTTCCAACACCTCATGGAGTCAGTGATGAGAGGACTGACTTACGACGCCTGCCTGCTATACCTGGATGACATCATCATCGTCGGTAAGACTTTTGAAGACCATCTCGAGAACCTGAGCAAGGTGCTACAGCGACTGCAGGCAACCAACTTGAAGTTGAATGCGAAGAAGTGCCAGCTCTTCCGCAAGGAAGTCAACCACTTCGGCCATATAGTCTCAGCAACCGGAGTGGCCACAGACCCGGAGAAGACACAGGTTGTGAGAGATTGGCCTCGCCCAAAGGATAAGAAAGAATTGTGCAGTTTCCTGGGGCTGTGCAGTTATTACCGACGCTTCATTAAGGAGTTCTCTAACATCGCCATACCCCTTACCCGCCTGACAGAGGAACACCGGCCTTATGTTTGGACGGAGGACGCCGAAGGCGCTTTCCAGCACCTGAAGAAGACCCTGTGCAGTGCTCCAATTTTGGGTTTCCCACAACCGGGTGGCGCCTTCATTGTGGACACGGATGCCAGCGACCATTGCATTGGAGGTGTCCTATCACAGATCAGTGTCACGCCCCCATACTAGGAGCTGGGGTCGCATGCAGCAGTACAACGTCGGAGCGCCATTCGAACGGATCGCCGTCGACATAGCTGGACCGTTTCCGATGTCCGACCGAGGCAACAAGTACCTGATGGTGGTCGTGGACTACTTCACCAAGTGGCAGGAGGTGTATGTCATCCCGAACCAAGAGGCAAGGACAATCACAGACTGCCTCGTGGAGCAAGTGTTCTGCCGATTTGGGATACCGTTAGAGCTGCACAGTGACCAAGGCACCAATTTTCAGTCCAACCTGATGAAGGAGGCACTAGCAAGACTTGGGGTTAACAAGACCCGCACAACACCTCTACATCCCCAGTCGGATGGCATGGTCGAAAGGTACATCAAGACCTTAGAGGAACATCTGAGGAAGGTCGTGGCCAGCCATTAGCGAGAATGGGACGTCAAGGTGCCATTGTTCTTGCTGGCCTACCGCTCGCCAACACACGACACCACGGGGATGACGCCAGCCAGTTTAATGTTTGGCCGAGAGTTACGCCTCCCTTGTGACCTGGCTTTTGGAAGCCCTCCGGAAGCGAAAGAGCCAGCGACCGAGTATGTGGAGAACCTGGTGGAGCACCTCCACGACATACACGAGATGGCTTGCCAGAACATCCAGAAGGCGAGCGACCACATGAAGACCCGATATGACAGGCAAGCCAACAGCCAAGGGTTCCAGCAAGGTGACCTGGTCTGGTTGTACCGTCCTACCCGGACCAAGGGACTCTGCCCGAAGCTTCAGCAGGCATGGCAAGGACCGTACCGGGTGGTGAAGAGTATTAACGACATGGTCTACCGCATCCAGAAGGTGGAAAGATGATGGTGGTACACCTGGATCGCCTGGCCCGCTACGATGGTGCTGTTCGGGAGTACCAGCTTTGAGGAGGGAGCAGTGTCACCTAATTACTGGAAGGCACTGCCAGCTAGCAGCAGCAGGGTAGCAGCAGCAGCCGGGAAGCATTTGGCCCCGCCTACCCATTTGTCTTGTAGCGGTAACGACAGGGATGTTTGGAAAAACATAGTTAGCCATCTCTTTTCCCCCTCCTTGACGTCTAGAACCTGCAGGATGATTCACCGAATCGCGAGACTTTGAGAAACAGCGATATTCCTATAAAAGGGGCTGCAGTTGGCGAGTGAGTTTAGTTCTAGTCGAGCAGCCGTGAGGAGCGCCCAGTGAGGGAACGGACGTGTACGTGCATCAGAGGAGTGTACGTAACTGCATACAGTGGACCTGTGACAGACGAACTGGTGAATTGTAATTGTGTGCATTACATAATTCTGTGTAATCGGCAAGTGTTCCAGTTGTAGTTCGGTGGAAATAAAGAACATTTTTGAGTGGTGCAATTGGACTTTTAATTTCACGAACCCACAAAGTCACAATATCAAGTTAAAATGCCCCAAACCGATATGGACGTGTATAGACGTCCTGCGCATACATGCATTTAATGCTCATTTAACGCCAATTATTTTAATCTTGCTGTTTTACAATAAATTTAAATTAGTTCTATAAGGAATGTAAACGTATCCTTAAAGGTTTCTTTTTGAATTGTACACCTCCAAACCTGGATAAACACCCAAGGGCACATCTGCAGATTCACACCAAATAATATTGGTTTCCTTGCGAACTTCTTTTTCGCAACACACTACACATTTTCGAAATGGTTACAAGTTTTTTGGGTGTGGGTGGTATACTTTTAGGAAAGTGTTTTCTCTCAAGTATGAGGGATGATGTGGTGAATTTTGCTACCCCCTAGTATAAAGAGGCCTCTGAGTATTATAATACTCAATTAGGTTACGAGCTCTTTATATGCGCAAGTACAGGTAGATGAATGTCTTTTACAGCTCTGAAAATTACTAAACAACTGTGCATAGTTACATTCAGTGGTATAAAAATACTTTTTTTTTACCATTTAACTGTTTTCCGTAAAGAGGGATAGCTGGTAATAGCTGATCCGTATCACCCATATTTGACCCGTCATTTCCCCAAACAATGGAGTAGCTAACATGCCAGCTGTAGACCAGTACATGTCACTGCTACGTATGTCCTAAAGATCTCTTTCATAATCGTACAACAAATCTTCCAGATTTTCTACAGTAATATCAGAAGCCTGTACACATCATACCCAAACTAATTTATTTGCTACATTACCGGGATAAGCCATGGTTAACATTGAAATTTAACAATTTCAAATGTGCCATACATTTAGCTCTTGACAGCTACAAGAAATCACTCTGAACACAGAGAGAGTATAAATAACTGAAATACAGAGCGAAAACTGCTGCATAAGGCTACTAGAAACCTTGGTTGAGAAACACTGTAATAACAGATGCTGACAGAGTTTTCATTCCAGTGTGTGAGTGTGTGACGCAACATATTCTCGTCATATTATCGCTTGGCATAGCATAAATAAACTAAACTTGAACCTGAGAACTCGCTTGCGTAGCTATACATACATACTATGGCTCGTATACACACAAAACAAAATGATTCACATATTAGGCGCGTTCGACACAAAGAATGGCTTTTGCTACAGTGAAACAAAGTAGTGAAATTTCAACAATTTATTAATGTAGTCTCTACTTTATTGTTACTGTAGATTTATACTGCCTTTAATGAATTTTAAACCAGTTTTTGTTTCGTTTAAATAACGTAATAAATACAGAAGATACGGAATTGTATTTATGATGCATTTTTACAGCATTTAACAATTTAAATGTCCTGTTCTGTTTATTGGGTATCCGTTTCCGGCCCCTGAAGGGTTTAAATGGCCATCGGCGAAGCGGTTAATGAATTTAGATATGTTAATAAGTGTGAAATGCAAAGCATATTTTCTGTTTTTATTGCATATATATATATATATATATATATATATATATATATAATTTCTTTATTAATTGTATTAACTTTGAATCTAATTACAGAAGAGGAGTGCACAGGATAGTAACAGCAGTGAGGGAGAAGACAGTGTGCCAAGCACTGTTATGAGTACTGGTAGTTCTTCAAGAGGCAGAAGGACCAAAGGTAAATCTTTGCAGAAAGGAAAAACCCGTCGATCACTCAGAATTGGTCAGCTTCAGGAGGAGGACATTGGATCTCAACCATTTGAGCTCTCTCCTCCAACAATTATTAAAAAATTAAAGAAGGATGGTAAGTTTCCTGTGTAATTTAATTTTCTGTTGCTTTCCAGAATGAGAACTTTAATATTTTCAATAATAACTTAAATATTTTCCAGTGTTCCCCGTACAGATAAAAAACAATTTTTTTTTTTCTTTTTCTTATATTAAGTGATTAACCACATCATTTTAAGCAGCCTAAGTACTATATCTACTTAGATAAAACTGCTGATCTATCTTGAACTGGAGGCAAATTACTAGAAAAAAATCATACAAAGGCTTGGTCTGGGTTCAAAAACATTTTTAAAAAATGAGATCTGTACCAGGATTATAGCTGATTTTACAAGCATATATTACACCACACATTATTACTAGGGGCATATTTTGCCTTATTTGCCAATTTTGTTCCTTTGTTCAGAAACCTAGGCTTTTAAGTTACAAACACATTTCCTACAATTTTTAGCTTAATTTCTTAGTTTTATAGTGCCTATAAATGCCTACTTCATACGTTTGTGTCTATTCTGCTTATTAGTGCCTAAAACTGTCTTTTTAGTCAATTTCTTCTTCTTTTATCTTTTGGTTTCAATGTGAAGTTTTCGGGGAAGAGAAATTTCTTACTGCTGCACGTTGGATATACAAAAAGGGGTTTGGCCAAGTAGGTATCTGCCTTACAGATGTGTCACAATGCGCTAATGATGTCATGGAAAACTCTTAAAATTCGCTCACTTTCTTCTCGGGCAGCCAGCCAGGTGAAAAGATGATTAGATATCAACGTTTCGGGAGTGTGCATCTCTCCCATCATCAGGATATTTATAAAATGTTATAACCACAAATGAAATACTGGATATAACACAACTATAAACAAAGACAAAACACTATCAAAATTTGCATTACTGAACAAAAGACTGTTTTCAGTAAATTAAATGCCAGGTCAGGAGATGGCGTAAATATAGAAAATTGTGTCAAAGAAATGTAACTACTTAACTTGATTATCAAGCTGTATTGATCTTTGCTTCTTAATTCGATGGATTTCCATTTTTAAGGCCGGTTTCCAAGAGAGCTGAACTGAAATCCAGCATCACGATTAAGCGTGCTCCTTTCAGAGGAAATCGCCAAAGCCTCCTTAAGTCTCTGCTCCCAGTAACTGTTGCATTTTGCCAAGATGGTAGTCTCCCGAAAATTGGCTCTATGGTCGTTATCAAAACAATGCTCTGCCAGCCCAGACTTCTCAGGTTGCATTAAATGAATGCTCCGCTCATGTTCGATTATTCTAGTAGCGATGGTCCTTCCGGTTTGTCCTATATACGGTGTCCCACATTCACAGCGAATAGGATACACTCCCGGAACTTGGAAGTTCAGTTTGTCTTTCAAAGCATATTTGTCTTTCAAAGCACACAGGGAATGGGATACACTCCCGGAACTTGGAAGTTCAGTTTGTCTTTCCCTGTGTTGTATTCATTCTTTTTCAATGGGATGTTGACTAGTCTATATGCTAAGGTGTCCAAAACTGCATGTTTGTGGAGTGTAGGGTTGTAGCTATCATTCTTGATGTAATTGTCTGTTTGTGTTGGCTTCCTGTAGATAGCAAAAGATACGTTATTTAATTCACGGATTATCTTCAGATCTAAGAAAGGTAAGTAGCCATCTTTTTCAATCTCTATTGTGAACTTTATTGCTTTATTTGTATGTTCAATAATTTTAAGGAATCTTGTATGAATTTGTGTGGAACAATGGCAAAAATATCATCAACATATCTATACCAGTATTTGAAGATGTATGGGAAGGATGATGTAATGTGTGTTTCAAAGAAGCTCATAAAGAGGTTGGCTAGGAAAGGTGAAAGTGATGATATAATGATATATATATATATATATAGTGACTTTGTGGGTTCGTGAAATGAAAAGTCAAATTGCACCACTCAAAAATGTTCTTTATTTCCACCGACTTACAGTTGAACACTTGCCAGTTACACAGAATTACGTAATGCACACAATTACGATTCACCAGTTCATCCGTTACAGTTCCACTTGCACTCGCAATTACGCAAACTCCTCCGACGCACGTACGCAGTCTGTCCCCTCACTGAGCGCTCCTCACAGCTCGCCAAGAACTGACTTCCTCCGGGCTGGCGCGTCGCTTATATAAGACCAACTGGCCAATGTAGAAGTTTCCGGATTAGACGAAACAACCCGCACGTTCGAGAATCCAGGGGGAGGGGAAAGAGACGGCACAGTGGCCCGCGATCCCTCTCCTAATCATCCCTTCAGTTAGTGACAGGAGACAAATGGGTAGGCGCGGCCAGAATGCCCCACGCCCGACCCCACCTGCGGCCAGCCCCACAGGGAGCTCCGACGTTCGGGTGACAATATATATAAGGGCACTCAACTACGGCAGTCATCAGCGCCCTTTAAAAAACTAGTCATGGCAAAAGCCAGATATAAAACTTTCTAAAATCTATACAAGTGTAACAAAACCTACTAAAAATACATGTACATAAAAAGCATCAAACAAAACCTACTAAAAATTTCGTTCACTAAATCCTAAACTCTGAACTAGACAAGAATCTAAAATCCTTCTCCACGGATTTCCACGTGGGTGGGCCTGTTGACCGTCTCCCTCAACCACGAAGAGGAGCCCATACGAGGGAGACTGTTAGCTCGGGACCCCAGGTGCGCCAAACCCGTACCTACCGAAGTAGGCCCCTGGGGGAAAGGTGTAAGTGGATTGCCCATTGTTAGGCCTGATGTCTGTTGATAGAATTTACCGTTGAATGTAAAGAAATTTTGATGTATGCATAAATGAGTAAGTTTTGTGAGATGTTCTATTTCTTCTGCTGAAATGTTAGTAGAAGCAGAAGAAATAGAAGATCTCACAAAACTTACTCATTTATGCATACTTCAAAATTGATCAAAATACAATTTACATTGCTGCACACATATGAGTAACAAAGCCACTGATGAACTTTCAACCAGAATACCACTGAACAAGTTACCTTTGGGAAAAGAATGTTCTAAAGTGTCTCCAGTGCTATTATAATGATAGAATGAACCCAGTTTTTGTTTTCTAAGAACTGCTGACAAGAGTGTGCTAAAACTTGACCAAAATGTAATTGAAAGATTGATTACAAATGTTGTTTCACATCTTCTCTCATTGCAAGGGTCCATTCATATGAAAAAGTTGCAAATTAGGAATTTTCAGAAGATGCATTAAATTACTGAAAAACAGGGAAATTCAGCCAGAGAAATGTTATTGCAATTGTTTCCCTGTTGAATATAACATTTATTTCTGAAACTGAAACAAACACGACATTGTATACTTAGATATTACATTAAAATATAATGTCACCGTGTGATGTGGTTGTGCTGCTGCTGCTGCAGGTTGGAGCTGGGCACTTGCCAGGAGAGGAAAAGAGACAGAGAGAGGCTCCATAACGTTCTGTCCATTGTTGCGGCAGTGAAAGTTCTCAGAAAGTCTGCAGCTTTCTAGCAACAATGGCTGGGGAGGTATAAATACCGGCAAGGTGTTAGAAGCGTGAGTTGTTTGTTGGTTATTGCAACAGTCGACGATTGAAGTGTACCACAGTGATTTCTTTCATATGTTTTCTTGCAGCAAAACACCGAGTCAGTCTTGAAGACAGCTGATTGTTAATTTCACGTCTTTTTACTGCAGCAAAAGTTGTTATAAATTTCTGCAAACCAGATTTCACTTTTTATGCAGTGTATGATGGAGTTTTAAACCACAATTATTGTTGAATTCTCATACATTTTGCACAGGAGAAGTTGGCCATACTGTGCTAGATATAGACAATCACATTCACTCTATTTTTCCTATATTGTTTGTTGGAACAGTGCAATTTGTCAGTGAATTGTGCTTCTATAAAATTGCGCTCTACAGTAAAACCTGCCTTCAACAGATCTCTGGTTAAGTTGAAATCTATCTTAAATGGAAATATTTCACTGTCCCATAAATTTAAGGTGAAAAAGATGCTAAATTCCCTTTATTAAATGCAAACTGTCTTAAGCAGACAATGGAAATCAAGGTATGCATGTTAATGTATAATTTCCAGTTCTGAAATGCAGAGTTTAGAAAATTTCAGGCACCCAGTAAAAATGTGCATTGCCAGCTCTAAGTATGTGTTGTTTCAGTTGAAACACAACCATATTGCTGCTACTTGAGCTCTTTAGGAGGATGCTGTGCTAATGATGGTATGAATACTGAGAAACTTGTCGCAGTCATCCATCACTGCATAGTTAAGCATAACAGACAGCATAATAGTACACATCTAAATTTTATCAGAGGTGATGTTTATTTCCTATAGTCACCATGACTTTGAAAACAAGAATTATACTAGATCGTAACATGAGATGAAAGTGATTTATGCTAGTGAAAGAGATAAATGAGTGTAAAGCAGATCATTAAGGTGTTCAACGTAGGCAAAACTCATTACGAGATTCTAAAGAAGAAGATGGAAATTCTGAAGCAATGGAAAAATTGTGCTAATGGGAAAATAAACAGAGAACTTAAGAAAATTGAAAACCAGGACATTAATGAAATAGTGTGGGAGTGGTTTTGTTAATATTGGGACAAAGAATCACTGCATATTAGAGCCTATGTTACAGGAATATACTATTAAGGTAGCTGAAAGACTGGGCAAGACTAAATTCAAAGCATCTAATGGATGGTTGGAAAGTTTCTGCAAAGACATTTTAACATATACAATTTTAACAAAATTTGTTGGTGAATTGAGTGATGTTAACACTGAAACCATCGCGATTGGGTGCTAAACTACTTTCAATGGTTGAAGGATGCAAACCTGAAAACATAGAAAATGGTGACGAGGACAAGATTATTCATCCACACGTTGAATAAATAAATTGTGTTTAAAATGTGAGAACTGTTCAGGAGGTAAATTATCCAAGAAAAGATTGACTGTTTTCCAATGTGGTTTTATGTCAGGTGAAATAGAAAAACCCCTTCGGTAAATGAAAATTTGTCTTTAACAGAAGTTTTCGAGACTCCTGTTTGATTCTGCTGAAGACAAGCTCTACTGTACATTGTAACTGCACTTTTCTAATTCTTTTTGTAAATAACACTAGGTAGAGACGAATAAGTTTTTCTATTTGTATAGTAACGTACAAATATTTATTTTGTTCAAATTTAATTTACATTATATGTAGTTTGTAACTTATGTGTCCTTGTGTCCTGTGTTAATTCTTAAGTAGTTTACCATTTAGACCTACCTGTTTTTTCCAGTATGTTTTGTATTATAATTAATAAAGTGTCAAAACTTCAAAGAAAAAACACACATTAACATAGAGATATAATTTACACTGTTCACAAGGTTAAAAATATTTATCATTAGCAGACACTACTGATTTTGTATGTATGGGTCTGGGAAACTATAGTAGGGATGCCTGATAATTTAAAAAATACAATTTTAACCAAACTGACAATTCTTTATTGATTACTTGAAATCCTTAACCTTTACAAGATATAAATATTTTTGATTCTATGAATTACATAATTTGAGTTTTGAGCATCAGAAAAATATCCTTGGACTAGTGGACAATTTTTTCTAGACAAAGAAATATATTTGCCTCAACTTTCTGCTTAAGTATTATTTAATTGTATTATTTAATTACTATTGTATTATTCATAATTGTATTACTCATAAGAATTGTATTATTGTTATGGTTACAAATTCGACGAAGCCATGAATATTGTATATTCCTACAGTGAATAAAACTTACTTAAGTCCATAATTTTACTGAGTTTTACCATACTGGCGCGGCTTGGTGTGCATAGCCTGGTGTGCACAGTCTGGTCTTGCTGGATTGTCCCTTGTTGACTTGGAGAAAACTCACTTGCCACTTCCTGGGACCCCCCCCCCCCCCCCCCCTTTATACCAGCCAAGGTGCACGAGGGCTTCTGGGAGACGGCGTGACAGAAGATTAGTTGTATACTTGCAGCACTGCTCGAACAATGCGCGGGGACATCTAGCACCTAAAGCCCAAACTCTTGGTCCTAGAGTTGTGGATAACTTGGGCGTAATGGTTGTATACTTCTAGGTGCTGTTTGAACCTGGTGCAACCTCTATTGTTGCTAGCAGCATACTCCCACTTTAGATGTTTTCTAACAAAACTTATTTTTGCAATTAAACTGATTTGTCTTTACAATTGTATTTTTCTTTTTCCATACAGTTAAACCTGTATAACCATACAGTGTTATTGAACAGTCATTTGCTTGGAGATTTCAAAATGTTTCTGGATATGTTACTGTTTTTAAATCTTCAAGAGAATGAGAACCTTTTGAAAATTCTACGAGGATGTATAGATATTTTATGTGGTTTGGATTTGAATTAGAACATTTATTCTAAGTAGAAAAAAATAAAATAACTTGAAACAGTCTGAAGGTTTGAGTGCCAACAGTAAAATAGTAGTATAAATAACACTGGTCGACAAAATTTAACTTTTTTTCTTTCACAAGAATTAAAATAACAGATTCTAAAAGTACAGTTTTTCCCCATCGGACAGGAGTTTTCTGTTATATTCATTTGAATATTTTATGATATTCCAAAAAATCCGTAACTAGCTATCTAACTCAAAATTATAACTACTGATTCTGACTTACCTAGAAAGTGGTAGATAGTGATTTTCGGGTATATTTTGCATCTGGAACGTCTCTCATTTTAGTCCAACAGTAGTCAGCCAGCATATTGGAACTCCACTTGCCTTGGTACCTCTTCTCTATTGTAGAAATTTGCTGATGGAAACGCTCACCGTGTTCATCGCTGACAGCTCCAAGGTTTTCGGGGAAGAAGTCCAAGTGAGATTCCAAGAAGTGAATTTTTAAAAACATGTTGCATCCCTTAGCTTTATAAGAATGCAGAAGATCAGCCATTATGTCACGATAGTTTTCTGCTTTATGGTTTCCAAGAAAATTGCAACACAAACTTTTGAAAGACTGCCAGGCTGCTTTCTCCAATGGATTTAACAGTCCCTTGAAATGTTCATCAGCTATTAATGATTGGATTTGTGGTCCTATAAAAACTCCTTCTTTCAATTTAGCATCACTGACTTTGGGGAATTTCGATTTCAAGTACAAGAATCCATCAGAAGGTTTATCCATAGCTTTGACGAAATTTTTCATAACTCCTAACTTAATATGCAATGGAGGTAAAAATATTTTTTCAGGCTTCACTAAAGGGACACATGCCACATTTTTCTGGCCAGGGATAAGAGATTCATGTTTTGGCCATGACTTTCTAACGTAGTGAGACTTCTTATCTCTGCTGTCTCACTCGCACAAAAAACAGCAAAATTTGGTGAACCCAAGTTGCAAACCAAGCAATAAAGCAATGACCTTTAAATCATATATTTTCTCTAAAACTAGTTTCATATTTTCATATGTCTCTTTCATATCAGCGGCATGCGCTACCGGTATTGATGGAAGTTTATTGCCAATACGTAGCAGCACAGCCTTCAAACTTACTTTAGAGGAGTCTATGAGCAATCGCCACTCATCTGGCCGGTGTTGAAGCCCAAGAGTTTCCATAACTGAACAAATATTATTACAAAACACAATACCATTTTCTTCAGAGAAGTATACTTTGAAAACACTATGGCGGCTACGATATCTACTAATTCTTACATCTTTTTGGAGTAGATTCCACCCTTTGAGTCTGGAAGCTAAAACTTCCGCTTGCTGTTTAGACAGATTTAAATCGCAGATCAGGTCACTAAGGTCTTGCTGATTGGGAAAGTATGGTTCTGATGAACAGCTACTGGCTTCATATGTAAGATCATTTTTATTTTCATCTGAATCATTTGGAGTTTCAGTCAGGTCAGAACCAGTGTTATCACTTAAGGTCGTATATGCATATACTGGTACGGGGAACTCTTCACTATGTAAGACAGGTCTCATTGCAGATTGCAAATTCAAATACTTAACTGTATATTGTGTTTTAGATGTGATTCCTTTAATATTTGTCAAACAAAAATAACAGTCAGTTAAATGTTCCTTCGGTTCCCTCCAAATCATGGGAATTGCAAATGGCATATGATGTGTACCATTTTTCCACCCAGTCATCAGTCTAACACACGAAACACAGCATGTATTTGGGGGCCCAGCTCTTATCAAAATCACCAACTTGGCAGCCAAAGTAAAGTTTATAACACTTAATATAAAAATTATTTGTGGTTGGTTTATTGACACTCGTCACTTACTTTTTCATATATTTATGAGAGACTAGTTTCAAAGGCCCTGGCCTCCATTTTCAATCTCTTTCCAACTGGCAATCTTTCCAGTTGGAAAGAGATTGAAAATGGAGGCCAGGGCCTTTGAAACTAGTCTCTCATAAATATATGAAAAAGTAAGTGACGAGTGTCAATAAACCAACCACAAATAATTTTTATATTAATTTTGACGTCACTGTTACTAAATTCCTCCAAACACACATTTATAACACTTCTTTACAAGTGGGGTCAAATTTCACCTCCGAGACTTGAAGGTCAGCTCACCACAAATATAGCAGAAATTATCTGCATGATTTACACAATTTCTTGGCATGATGAAAAAATAAAGCACAGAAATACAACATGCACAACATACACAATACACTTCTAAACAGAAAGGAAGGAAGTATTTCACTACTCAACAATCTCACAGTAAGCTCAATACTGACACATCACAATGCCAAACAGGTCTGAACATGTCTAAACAACAACAATGAACAACAATGAACCTGCACAGTCATGTTTTATTGCACTTCAGCATGATATTACAAATAATTTCAATAATACAGCTTGAGTAAAATAGCTACATATGAGGTAATGGTTCCTATGACAGATCAAAGAAAACGCTAAACTCATATTTTGAAAAGTAGCTTTTACAGAAAAACTATGCCTGATGGGAAAATTCTGACTACATATCTGAATTCAGGATGGAAAATGCCACTAGATTCACTATTCAGATCTCTTGTGAAAAAATCCTTGTCGATCAGTGTAATACATTTGTAAAATAAATATTGCATTGATCCAGAAAGCTTTAGATACTCATTGTGATTAATATGAAGATGATTCAGATATAAACAATTTTTTTAAATCAATTTATTGAATATATATAATATATACACCATACCAGGTGAGTCACCTGCCCCTATTTATTTTTGAAATTTATGCAACGTGCTAAGCAACATGTGTGACTTATGCCTTTCTTGAATGCCATCTACTGGATGATTTGCAGAGCAGTTTATAGAAAAAGGGTAGATAACTCAGTGCCTAAATGCTGTATGGGACAGAAAGCAATTACTATATATGTCAAAATGCTGAAGGAACAACCTATCACATGCATCAGTTGATAACTTTGTAAGACAAAATGGCAGATCTACAGAGTGGGACCAATTGGATTTAAATCGTCAGCTAGCACGTGTTCTTGTTGTACAGCCATGTCAAAAAGTGCTAAGAATCAGATTGATTATTTTCGCTTTTGTCAAATTATGGCAGTTTTTAGTTCATTCAATAACTGAAATGGTGGATGCTGTTTTTTATTTGAGTTAAAACTACCAAAACGAGTTCATAACACTGTATCAAGCTGTAAAAAGCATGTAAAAAGTCTGAGGTCCAGTTACATATTCGTAAAGAGACTCAGCTCACAAGGTAGCATTTGTTGAATGGTATTATACAGGTTACCTTACCACTGTCATAGTTTGGGTTCAAATCCTTTGTGTTCAGCTCAGAAAGTTGATTATCCTTTATTTTACCTTTTGTGGCCTATAATTGGATATGATACAAATAAAATTTTTATAACATTATAGGTGCTATTAAAATACAATAATCAATATGCTTTCCACTGGCAGATAGAAATAAAATTGTAGTTCATAGTAGATATTTATGGTCAGTATTGTGACCCATTCAACTAAGTATCAAACACTTCACAAATGCAAAGTGACTGTAGCTATTTGCGCCTGCGTCAGTTTGGCATAAATGAGCACTTCATTATATTGGTATTCAGTATTTGAAATATACTGAATATTTTGTCATTATGAACATTTGCTGCGTTGATGAAAGCCACACTCTTTGTCTATTTATTTTTCTGTTTAACCGAGAACGTAACATATTTATAACTCGTTTGTCAGAAGGATTTAAGTTTTGAGTTGGATTAAGATAACATAAGATTTAAGCCTTAAACGAAAACTCTTAGATTTAATGTCATTGACATGTTCCTAAAAAATAAGAGCTAACTACATAACATGGTTTACAACACCTGATACGGTACAGATTATTAATGATCACAAAGCTAAGCATGGTTCCTAATTATTGGATTGTCATTCTTGTGTCTTTGGCTCACAAGAGAACCAATAGCAACCAATAAATAAATCAGTAACTAAAATACAAACAGTAAAGACTAGGAGAAAGGGAAAAAAACCAAAACAATGTGACATCTTTTCGAGCCTAGCCCTTGCATCACCATAGGCTCGCAGTTAAATATCTCGACCAGCTGCCACGTATTCTATGTCTTTTGTTGGGAAAGTATTTGTATATGATCTTGCTAGTATTATAAGCATGAAGAACCATTGTTTATTTAAGCTTTTTGCAGCTTCTTGGCTTTTATTCAGTGCTGTAAGCATTAATGCTGGGTGCATATATTACCGAATAGAAGGGCAGAGCTACAATAACAGCTTTTGTGCTAAAAGAATCAATGTTTTCACATTAGACTATAAACTGTGGGTTGCATAGATAAGAATAAATAGGGGCAACGGACTCACCTGGTATACGTACTTACAAGTGACTTCATCTGTATTTCTCTGCATAGCCCCTTCCACACTCTACGAACTTTTGTCAGCTTTTTGAAGGTTGAGCACTCCTTCAATAATAGTTTGAGATGCATCACACATGCTCCTCAATGTCTTCATTGTTTTCAATACCTTTCACGGGCACAAAAAACAATAGACTATAGAGAGGATGTAAAAGGGTTTCCCATTGCATGTCCACATTGTTTCTGTTTTCAGATTTGCAGTGTGAGGCCTAGCATTATGTTAGAGAAGGATGACTTCTCTGTTTTTGCAGAAATCCTCGGCCACCTTAAATTATCTAACCCAAGTAAACACTTGATTCTGGGGCAGTGTAGGATCCCCAAACTGTGCCCTTAAACAAATTAAAATTTCCGAACATTTAAACCCTTCATTGGTTAAAAACTTCATAATAATGCCTTGCATAACAACGAAGGAACTTCTTGCTCACTCATTGACTGTACTGATGCCAGAACATAGGGTAGCAGCTAACCAAGCTAGTGTCCTCTCCTTAACACATGACCATCGGTCCCCCACTTGGAACTGTTTACTCTTTGGTGTACAACATTTACTGTTTATATTTTAGTCACCTTGTATAAAGGAGATGGAAAACTGAGCTTTTTATATTAATATCACATAAGCTGTAAAACTTCCAAGTTGGTAAAAGGTAAAGAAAGTTCTATGCTGTTCTTATGAGATTTGTAGTTGTGAGACATACTTCACATCTCTACATCTCAAATTAAGTGCTGATGACAGTAAATGATGAAAGTGATCATGGATTCTTCATTATAAAAGTGTGTTATTCTTGTAGTATTTTCCATTTTTACAGTTAAGTGTCTTCTAGAGGAAGAAAAGTAGTATTTAATGAAAGATGGCCACTTGAGAGTTTTACAGCTTGATTGAAACTTGTGATTCAAGACAAATTTTCTGCGCAAATTCTATAAGAGACAAATAGACAAATGTCTGCCTCTGTAGCATGGTGGTAGCATGTCTGTCTCACATACAAGAGGTCCTAAGTTTGAATTTTGATCAGGCTGAGTTATCCTGCATTCAACAGAAAGTAACTTAGCCATGAACAAAATTATAATTGTCGCATCGTAAGTTGGTGATTGGCGTTTTGCCTCCACATGCTATTCAGCTGCGAAAACAAGGAGAGGGAATAAACACGTCACTGACACGTCATTGCGGTCGCCTAGCAACCAACAATCAACCAATCAAAAGTAAACTGTTGCCATAGCAACCCGGTACGCTTATCCTACGTTGCCAACTCTATCGCACTACACCACGTGCTTTATGCATGACGTTAGTCTATCGGCATGTTGAGGTTTGCAATAAGCAGACACTGCTACTATTGCTGCTTTGCGTATGAATCAGCGGTATCACAATACCGTCGTCGTTCGTTGCCCTTTAGTATGAGACGGTATGTGTTGTTGGAAGGGAAGAGGTGTGGATTTAGTTTCAAGGAATATCTTATGAGGTTTTCTGGGTGAATGAATGACCAACCTTTTCAGTTTAATGACCAACCCTTTTTACCTGCCTTTGTCCGGTCCAGTTCTAACATGAATAACCCTTACGGTACTTAGGGTATTTCTCCCTGTCATCACTGCCAAACTAAGAGTGTACTGCTTCAAGTATTGAATGTTTCACAGGGTGCAAACAGCTTGACATTTTTGCAGCATAATTCGTGTGTTTCATTGATCAACTTTAGTGTTTTAGTGTAACTTAAATATTTAGCTCATTATCGTTACTAATGGCTGTCACAAACACTTGTGCTACAGAAACAGACAGAAAGAAATTATCTGTGAAGACCACCAAAAATGTTTTTGGGTGCGGAATCCCAATTAAAGGACTTGTAAGGGAAATTATATGTGCGTGTTAAAGACCATTTTTTTTTTTTAAAAAAAAGTATGAATTGCTAGAACCGGTAAAAGCAAACCGCAGTTCCCAAAATATATACTTAATGAAATTGCTGCAGAAAAGGGCCACAAAATTAATAGACTTCCTCCCTACCGTTGCCATTTTAATGCAATAGAGTTGATTTGGGCCCAAATAAAGGGATATGTAGCGCGCAACAATACAGATTTCACTATAACATCTGTTATAAAACTAACAGAAGTAATAGCAAAAATAAGTGCTAAAAATTGGGAAGATGCTGTTTGTCACACAAAAAAGTTATAGTAGCAGCATGGAACACGACAGCGTTTTGGAAGAAAGTGGAAGAACTCATAATTTCCGTGGGAGATTGCAGTAGCTCTGACGGCGACAACGATCAGAAAAGCAGTACCAATGACAGCAGCGACTCTGAGATAAGCAGCATATTCCCGTTGGAATAGAATGCATAATTCTGTGCAGGTATGGCACTTTTGTTTCTCTAAATCTTAAGTGTAGCTAACCATTTATTTTTTGTTCATTTCGAAGATTTCGTATGCTGTAATAAGGTAACTGCTCACTTAAACGTGTAGACAGTCTTACGGCAGTCTTATGATTAATACTGCAATACGCAAATTTCTAGGAATATGTGCGTGTACATTACCGCAATCGAACTTCCTCCTCCCCTCTACCCGCCATCTTCGTTGCCTAGCACTTGGAGAGGAACGGTAAAGTGGCAACGGCGCTATCCCCTCTACCTCCCCACTCCTTCAACTGTCAATCACCAACTTATAATGCACCCATAATAGTGTTAATACTACAAGTGGTATGGCACACAGTTTCACTATTCGGACCTAATTACGAATGACTTACCTATTAATGAAACCTCGCCATTAAAACAAATTGGGGTGTTTGAAAGTACCGCTCAAGAGAGCAGGTAACTACCGAGATCATATGATACATGCATACTGTTGTGCAACATAATTCTTTATGTGCAAGTAAAGCAGGTGTAGTTTTTATCCCAGTAATGTTTCCAGTAAGACTCAGAAATTGCTTTGAAACTTTACACAGACAAAAGATAGCTCACACATCACTTACCATGTGGCTCCTTATTTTCTTAAACAAGAAGTTGAGATGTGCAGTAAGTAAGTGCTTGTTTTTACACATCTTTAAATAAAATCCTGAAAAGGATGAAATGGAATTTACAGTTAGCTTTTCCAATCCTGAAAGAAATGTTTCCACACATTATTTTGAGTCCATGCCTGTATGTCCTTATAAAATATTTTCTATGTGCGATGGAGATTCTCCTATATTGCTGTGTATTGGCTCTTGTGAGCAGCGTACTGCACATGATGCATATAAAGTTGCATTAAGAGAAACTGTAAAGGACATAGTTTCTGTGTGTACTTCATTTCTTAATTTACCATGTTCTTACAATATATGCAGATTTTGCTCTTTATTCAGAGTTGGTTTATTGTCTTTGAAATGTTGTGCTATAAGGTGGCTTGAAAACTCTGAAGTTCTTCAGCTTACCTTGGATATTCTACCAAATTTAATAAAATATGCAGAAGGAGCAATTTTCTGCCATGTCACAGTGAACTAGAGTGGCAACTGGTCCTATGTATGATGATGATGATGATGATGATGATGATGATGATGATGATGATGATGATGATGATGATGATGATGATGATGAGTATAAGGGCGCTCAACTGCAGAGGTCATCAGCGCCCTTTTTTAAAAGAAACTGGTCATGGCAAAAGCCAGATATAAATTATTCTAAAACACTATAAATATGTCAATAGAATGACAAAAGATAAATAAGCATTAAAAAAAAAAATAAAAAAAAAAACAATAGAAATGTCATCTAAAAAGCCATAAATTCTATTTGCTAAATCCTAAAATCTAATCTCGAAAAGAATCTAAAAACCTTCTTCACTACTGCGTTATCGTCCGCTAGCATTTCTGCAAAGCTGACCGGCAGCTGCAGAGACGTCCTAAGGTCTGCTAGGTGAAAACACTCGAGCAGCACGTGTCGTACAGACAACGCTTCATTGCAAAACGGACACAGTGGAGAAGGCTCCTTTTTTTTTAAAAAAAAAAAAAACTATGAGTAAAAAAGCAGTGCCCAATTCGTGACCGAGCCAAACTCACCTCCTCGCGACGAGATGACCGACAGGAGGTAACCCAGGGAATCGGAAATTCTTTGACAGATCTAAGTTTATTATTGCGGAGAGCGGACCACTCTTCCTGCCAGCAGGTTTGCACAGCTCTCCGTAATATGGCCCTAAAGTCTTCCGATGTCACAGATGGTATTCGAACCCTGGGCTTCATGATAGCCGTCTTGGCTGCTGAATCCACCATTTCATTCCCCTGCAAGCCTATGTGACCAGGGATCGATGCACACACCACGTTAATGCCAGAAGCGTGTAAAACGTGGAGGGCATTCTGTATACGCTGCACAATAGGGTGGTAGTTGTACAGCTGCCGTAGGCTTTGAAGTGCACTGAGGGAATCACTCAGGATTAAGCAGTCCCCCAACTTTCGTCGACGTACGTATAAAATGGCCCGGTATATTGCATAAAGCTCTGCAGTAAAAGTGGAAGTGCTAGTGTGGAATCCGAATGTATATGGTTCGGTTCCACACACGTAAGCATAACCAACACCATTTGAGTTCTTGGAGCCATCAGTATAAATTACAAAATGGTCCTCATATCGCGATAAAAATTCTAATAAACATGTGCGGATACTAGACATAGACATGGTAGATTTATCATATTTAGTCATGCCCAGATCAACCGGGGACGCTCTGCACAACCAAGGAGGGTATGTCCTCTCCCCCCTAGGATACATCTTGGGCATTTCAGTATCAAGATGTCTAAGGAGCTTCCGGAAACGAAAACCAGGTGGCTTTGGTTTAATAGAAGTGTTCCTATAACGCACGTCCATGAAGGTATTAAAGAATGGCGTAAACGATGGATGTGTGGGCATGCAATTAAGTCCACAGCCATAATGGCTAATAGCATGTTGCGCCTGTACTGCAGAGGAGGTTCTGCAGACTCAGCATACAGGCTTATAACTCGGCTCGTTGGAAATGCCCCAACTGCTATACGTATGACACAATTATGGACTGTGTCTAATCTCTTCAGCACAGATGGTCGTGCTGAGCCATAAACGATACTACCATAATCTTATTTGGAACGGATGAGTGCCCGATAAAGTCGCAATAACATTGTACGATCCGCTCCCCACGATTTTCCACTTAGTACCCGCAAGATATTTAAATATCGGTCACATCGTGCTTTCAGTTGTGCTATATGCAACGACCAACTAAGTTTTCTATCAAATATCAATCCAAGGAACCTCGTCTCATCTGCAAAAGGTAGTAGATCAGTGCCTAGCCGGAGCCTTGGAGGTAGTCGACTCTGCTGACGCCAGAAGTTAACACAGATGGTTTTCTCAGCGGAGAATCGGAAGCCGTTTTTTAAACTCCAACTCTTAAGGTTGTCCAAGGTGGTCTGAAGACGGCGCTCTAAAAACGGAGTGCGCTGAGATGTACAGTAGACGGCAAAGTCGTCTACAAATAGGCATGACGAGACACCCGGAGGTACACATTTCGAGATAGAATTAATCGCAATAGCAAACAACGTAACACTTAGTACCGATCCCTGTGGTACACCGTTCTCTTGAACAAAAAGGTTCGAAAAAACCGAGCCAACCCTTACTCGGAATACGCAGTCTTTCAAAAATTCCTGAAGGAAGAGTGGTAGGCGTCCACGTATATTCCAGGTGTGCAGAGTACGTAGCAACCCTGCCCGCCAACACGTATCATAAGCCTTTTCGAGGTCAAAAAATATTCCGACTGACAGTTCTTAAGAAATCCGTTCATAATCTGTGTCGACATGGACACAAGATGATCCACTGTTGAACGGCGTCGTCGAAAACCGCACTGGATGTTATTCAGTAGGTTGTGCGTTTCCAGCCACCATATCAACCACCCATTTATCATGCGTTCCATCACCTTGCATATGCAACTGGTGAGGATAATAGGACGGTAGCTAGAAGGGAGGTGACGGTCCTTGCCAGCTTTCAAGATAGGTATAATGGTGGCTTCTCGCCACTTGTCAGGAAACGTGGCATCAACCCAAACACGGTTATAGACCTCGAGCAGGAATGCCTTACCTTCAGGTGAGAGATGTTGTATCATTTGAACGTGGATTCCGTCCGGTCCTGGTGCTGTCAGTCGCGATGACGAAAGAGCGTGTTCTAACTCTGCCAAGGTGAAGATGCGGTTATAATCTTCAAGGTTTCTGGAACTAAACATGAAACCTTGAGATTCTACCTGAGTCTTAATTGAGATAAACTCAGGAGCATAATTGCTTGAGCTAGACACCTGAGCGAAAGCACAGCCGAAGGTGTTAGCCACAACAAACGGATCAACAACTCCTGCAGTTGTTTTCAGACCAGCAATTGGCAGGTGGGTTGATTTTCCGGCCACGCGCCTTTATTTATCCCATACAACAGATGAGAGTGTACATCTGTTAAAAGATGATACAAATTTGTTCCATGAGGTCTTTTTGCTATCCTTAATTATTTGCCTAGATTTTGCACGTGCTTTCTTGTACTCAATTAGATTACTTAGGGTAGGGTGTCGTTGGAATACCCTCAGAGCACGTCTACGAGCACGAATAGCATTCCGGCAGTCGTTGGTCCACCATGGGACAGGAAATCGACCGGGTTGGGTAGCCGAACGTGGAATAGACTGTTCTGCAGCGGAAAGAATTTTCTCTGTGAGATGGTCAACTACATCATTCACAGAATCGTGCTCGTTGTATTCAAAGACAGACAACTGGGTGTAAAGGTTGCAGTTGGCATGATCAAAGCGCCATCTAGGGATACGTGAGGGAGACACATCTTGTGCTAAGAGACTAAGAAGACATGGAAAGTGGTCGCTGGAATGTAAATCAGAGATGACATTCCACTGTAATGAAACAGCTAACTGGGATGTATACACTGCCAAATCGATGTGCGAATAGGTGTTAAACGCGTCTGAGAGGAATGTCGGCTCTCCGGTGTTCAGGAGAACCAAGTTATTGCTCTCCAGGAATTTTGCAATGAGGTTGCAAACCCGTACCTACCGAAGTAGGCCCCTGGGGGTGGGGGGGTCCTATGTATAAA
Source organism: Mantis religiosa (assembly GCA_030765055.1). Classification (NCBI taxonomy): domain Eukaryota; kingdom Metazoa; phylum Arthropoda; class Insecta; order Mantodea; family Mantidae; genus Mantis; species Mantis religiosa. The sequence continues at coordinate 77,567,585 of CM060947.1, forward strand.
TATGATACTAAATGATAGAGATGTACTAGAATTTTGTGTAGTCTAAGAGATAAGTTAGTCTGTGCAAAACGTTACTATAGTAATTACCTCTAGTATTTAAACTAAAGGGATTTCTTGGTTTCATCCTAATGTGGCCAAAAGGCCATTTCTAAGAAGCAATCTTTGACCATAGTTGGAAAGTTTGAATCAAACTGAAAAATTCAATGTTGTAGCTGAGATTTGACTCTATCAAAAACCTTAGCCTATATATGGCTAGTGTGAAGAAATGATTAATTTCCATCAATTAACTAAAATAATAAGAGTTAAATGATGAAGCCTGGGACTCAAGTACTTACAATAGTAAGTTGCCACAAACGGTGTATCTCAGATGCGAGAGCCCCTAGTGGTTTACCGGGAAAATATACGAGTTTATTGGAGAATTTAATGTCAGGATGGCATGTTGGCCTTGGTAGCTCAATGGGTTAGAGCAACTGGATGGAAGCCAGGAGATCCATGGTTCAAATCCCGGCCATGGCATTGAATTTTTCATGTTAACTGTAAGAGAAAGGGTGGTTTATGCTGAGCAAATTAAAAAAGGAGGAGGATTGTTGAATATAGTTGAATGTCTTTGGTTACATTATATGAAGACATCTCTCCTCTTAAGCAATAAAGGCACTTTATACCATTATTTAACAATTAATTTGTCCTATTTTTTGTCCCTTTATATTCTTGGATTGCATTTTAAATACCTTTCTAGGAGTTGTCATTGTTAAAAATTCAGCTTCCTTTTTAGTAATTCTCTGTCAGGGAAAAAAGTGTAACTTTTGCTGGAAAACAAGGAAATTTCAGAGAATTTTCAAATGTGATTCAAATTTTAATACATATTTAGAATGAAAATAATGCTAAAGAGGGAACATTGAATTAGACTTGAAAAGTTAAGCACTATGCTGGAAAGGAAAAAGTTTAGTGGTGAAAGCCATAGTATGTCAGAGGAAGAGCATTTACATAGGAAGAGCATTTACATAGGAAGTAAAAATTCATTTTCCAAATCTAATTTAGCTTTTTATCATGAGTTACATAGTGTAATTAAAAACAATTTCTACGCACTGTTTATATAAAGGAGGAATTTTTAATATATATATATATATATATATATATTATCAACCCTAATTATTATTGGCTTATGTCAAATTCAAATAAGCCAAAATTCTAGGATTTTAGATATGACATAAAACAGTAAATATTATTTAAGAATTCTTTAATCTAATTTCAGTGTCACCAGCAGTACCAGATTTTTCCTTTTCACCACCCGCAAAGCCTAAAGAAAACATAAAATATCAAAGTACTAAACAGCCAGTGCATCCTCACAAAATGGACCTACGTGGACTTTATACCATTCCCGAGGAATCCATTCCATCCACTTCACCATCAAGTGTGGAAAGAAATTCAAAGAAAAAGTCTCCAAAGAAAGCAAAGAGATTGAAGACTGAAGAAGCGTAAAAAAAAACCATAATAAGGTACAGTATGACAGTGTCACTGCCGTTAATTTATACTTTAGTATGGATTACCCGACTTCTGTTGTATCCATTTTCTTCTGCAATGTGAAGTATATCTTTTTGTTCCTTGTAGTATTCTGTTTTATCCATGGGTATGTTGACTAGTCTGTGTGTAAGATTGTTGATTACTCCATGATATTTAAGAAAATTAAAAGCATATTCAGTGGATTCACGTACCACCAAAAGTTTTACCTTTACGGTAATAAAACAGCATTAAATGTCGAAAATGTTCCTTCTTGCCTTCCATATTAACATTTACAAGAGTCAACTTCACACTGTTGCATCCACAAACTCCTACTGAAGTTTGGTTACCAATTCTTATATAAGTTGACCTATTTACCTTTGGCCGTGAGGTCGCTGTGGTTTGTGTTCATAGCATTCTCTTCAATTATTGTATTTGTAAACAAACCCCATATTGTTAGGCAACTTCTTTGACGTAAAAGTAATGGGGGTATGCAGTGTTCTCAGGAGTTGTTAGTTGTAAACACGTAACAGGAATCGAACGAATTTATGAGACAACCCGATATATTGCAAATTCACTTATCATCCTAAGGCTTTTAATACATTTAAAAACATTTTTCGTCATTCTTATATACAACTAGTTCCACATAACAAATACAGCATGAGAAATACACTAAATCACCCTCTCAAAAACACAAGTCCGGCCAACAAATTATCAGGTATTTATAGTATAAAATGTGAAGATTGCCATGAAATATATATTGGAAAAACAAAAAGAAACTTGGAAACTAGGATGAAAGAACACATGAGATGCATAAAATACAAACAGACAGATAAATCAGCCATAGCCCATAATTTTTGGTCAAAAAATCTTAATATTTCTAAAGAAATCAAACTTTTGGTATCAGCAAAAAGGTATTGGGAATTAACAGTTTGGGAAAATATACACATTTTTAAGAATAGAAAGAGAGCCATGAATTTTGAAATACCAATATTGGATGACGTCATTCAACTCGTTGAACAGGGCCAGGAGAGGGAGGCGGTCACCTGAAGAACTAGTCAAACATCAGTTGATGATGGGGACGCGAGGTCCTTGAAACATGTCCTAATTTTAAATGTAAGTGGAGCTAAAGTGTTTTTATAGTTTGACAAGTAGTTTATAAAGATTTTATTGAGAGTTACATCTTATGTGAAAATCTATTTTCAGAAAAAAGAGCTAGTGTTTTTTTATATAGTTTCCTTGGTTATTATGAAGTTGATGTTGAATTGTTTTAAATGAAATTGTGGAAAGCTGAGGTGAAAAGTAAAAGATTTTTATTCCAAAAGGAACATAAATGTCTTTATTACATTTTTCCATCTATAATGGAAATACAAGATACAGTAGGCTTAAGCAATAGTTAAATCTTGAAAGAGGTAGTCGCTGTGTGGTGGCTTTGAAATTCCATTCTCCTTACATAGGTTTCAAAATGCAAAGCAGTAACAGGATTATCTCACAAATGGTTTCCTCCAAAAACATTTGTATAATGAGATTTTGTTTATCTCTTATGGTTTCATTCAGAATGAAGAAGACTTCAGAGTCTATTTTCAGAAAAATTCAAGACATATGTTTCATTTGAAATGAAAATGATTTATAAATCTTATTTCATCAGGATTATTGGAGCTTGAGAAAATGAGAATTTTGAAACAGTTTTCATATAAAGGGTAGTTCAGTTTGAGGGATTTTCTTGTAAACCATCGTGTTGCATGCTTGAAATATGGAGAACTTAAATACTTAGTGTGGTTTTCAACAAATTTCATTTTTAGGCTAGCCTGCTCAAGTGCACACATACATTTTTCTTAAAATTCTTTCTCCTTTCTTTACATTTTATTCAGGAATATCTCAAAACTTGTTTTTCCTGTGAAAAAATGTTATCAGATTTTTGAGTGAGATGCAATACATTCTCTGTGTACTATGTACGTTGTGGAGAAAGTAACATTTATTAAGTATGTTCTATGAACCGTGTACAATAAATTTTCCTATGGAAAGACAGAATATGGAAACGTATTGTAGGTTAAAAGCTTTTGATTACTATTTTGGACATGAATCTAATTGTTGCTAAAAACCAATAGTAACATTTACTGATACAAGTATTTTTTCAATATTTATATGATATATATTGTTTTAAATAGAAGACAGAAGAAACAGACAGCTGAAGATGTTCGACCAGTTCCCAACAAGGTAAAGAAGAATTATTTCCCAGGCAGAGAAAGAAATTCTACTTGCGGAATAGAACCACAAAGAAACAATCACCAAATTGAATGATTAATTGCTATTTACTGTAAAGACATGCATGTGGATAACTAATATGTAATTTTTGTAATGTAGGTGTATGTAATATAAGGCACAATATTTACATGATACTTATTTTTTTAAATAGAGGACAGAAGAAGCAGACAGCTGAAGATGTACGTTCCCCAGTTCGACCAGTTCCCAAGAAGATAAAGAAGAATTATTTTCTCAGGCAGAGAAAGAAATTCTACTTGCGGAATAGAACAGCAAAGAAGCAATCACCGAATTGAATGATTAATTGCTGTTTACTGTAAAGACATGCATGTGGATAACTAATATGTAATTTTTGTAATGTAGGTGTATGTAATATAAGGCACATTTTCCTACTGCTTATTAGCAAAATAAAATAATTTAAGAATGATGCTTCTGTTTTTAATTACATAACATCTAAGAATAGTTGTTTTTAATTTATGTAACTTAAACATCAATGTAAATACAGAAGTAGCTGCACTATCTTCCATTTTGAATGTATTTTACGTAGAAACTTGTAATTTTATATTTGCTTCAGTTTGAAACTAATATTTTTGGTATTGTTAAGCTGAGGGTTAGTAATATGTAGTAATTAACTACAAACATGCTGACAAAGTACTAGTGGCAAATGATTTAATCTCATTCTCATACGTACATCACCTTGATACATTACAAATTATATAGAAGGTAAGTAATGGATGGTGAGAAAATCATTCTGTCAAATGTCATATAAGAAGAGGAAACAGAAATCAGGGTCAATACTAATGACAGAATAAGTGTTGGGAACTGATATCGAGGGTTGTATAAATTTAAAAATTTAATTAATATGTTCATCAAAGTTGTTCATGAGAAAGTCTTCAGGAGTATCATTATTATAATAAATATTCTACTAATGCAGAAATAATATGACATAAAGACTTAAAATTGCAATAATGTTTCAAAAGCGTTTGTCAAACTTTCCTAAAGCTGTGGCAGCAGTTTACTAGTCTGAGCAATGGAACATTATTATAACTTGAAAACTTGAGAAATACTTAAAGAAATAATTTGTATAATAATCATTGGAGTTGCATTTCTTTTTGATAAATTATTTAAATATGATTAGAAATCTGGTTGCTGATTGTTCATATGTAGTTTCCAATAATAAAAGCCACCTCAGGTTTTGTTTGTGGGGGAGGGGGGGGGGTAAGTGAAAAATAATAGCCTTATATATTTTTAGTAGATGAGTATGAAACAAGTGAAATGTAATGGACTGTAGTCTCTAGTTGCCTACAGTGATCATAGGATTTACGAGTGTTCTGGATGAATGATGAAGCAAGTGGACCATGCTCAGCTTAATATTTGCTGAGTCCACTGTTGCTGGCTGTGCGTGCATACATTAGCTGAAAGAAAGCCATTTTTGTAAACATGAATGTTGAAATTTCAGTGGTGTCTACTGCAAACAGAAGTGTAATGTTAAAGTAGGTGCAGAAATAAAAATGAAAGCTTCAAAAGAATTTCTGTCAATGAGAAAAGAAAGTTAATACTCCCATGGATTAAATTTGAAGTATGAGGGCAATTGTTTTTTAATTTAGTGTTTAATCTCTGGTTGCTCTCTTAAATGACCTGACAAGTATAAGGTGGCATATCTTCAGACTATGCGAATGCAAAACTACATCATAAAGTCCACCAAGGCCAAGTTGAATAGGTTACTTATAGCTGAGTTACAGGCACTTATACATTCATTATCATTGATTCTTCCATCACATCAAGTGTGAGTTGTGGAGCATCATTCGTTTTCTACAGCACGGCCACTTTAGGGAAAAACAGGGAAATCAAAGCACAGAAAATATACTAGGAGAATGCAGGGAAATGTTTTGGTTAGTGGAATGAACAAAAGAGTTAAATGAAGTGTGCAAACTGATTTGATTTTTTCAAACTAATCATTTGACTCATATGAACTGCTTCACATGGTTCATATGAGTCTGACCAATAGTTTATGTAGGTTTACTTTCACAACATGTTTAATCCGTAAAATGAAACCTTATTTTATACCCTTTTATGAGGAACATCCATCTATGAGAAGGTAAGGGCAATAAAGACAGTTCTTCCTTTCTGGTAGTCTTATAACTCCCTATTGCCCCTTGCACTAATTTCCACAGTCCAGACTAATTTACACAGACATTTACACAGTCTACTTGTAGTTGCTGTGTAGTATCAATTTCATACAAGGCTTCCATCATAAGATTCTTTGTTGTAAATGAGTTTTCTTTAAATATATTCCAAGGGCATGTATGAAATCAGATCTGCTCATTTTTTTGTGTTGGCTTTTTCAGAATGTCTGTATAGGACAGAAGCATTATTGAAACTTACTGCAATTAAATGGTAGAAGATGGCAAGGGGCCATCTTCTCGTCTTTCTGTTTACACAGTACTTACTGTATTTCATGTCAAGGGTGTCAACTCCAGATTTTGTCGAGTTGTCGAAAGAAATAATTTTAGGCTTACCAGTTATTGCATCACTACTCAGTACACATCAGTACACTACTCGGTGTGGTGCATGGATGACAATAAAATGATTGATTTTGACCTATTTGGTACATAAGAAAGAAGTGTATATTCCTTTGTGTGTTCATATACACTCGATTCTACAGGTGTGGCCTTGTTAGGTAGAAGCCCTTTCTGTATTTGGGACTTGTTACCCTCCAAGATACTAACAATTGTTAGGTATCTTTGTCCCCGAATCTCTGCCGCTTCTACTGATATAAACTAATTATCACATGTTATATTTTTATTTGTACCAACCAATTCCTTAGTGAGTCTCACTGTTGCCTCTGTTGGGCTTTTGGGCTTCTTCTCAACATCAGAAAGAGTGACACTGTCACTTTCCTTATCAATGTATAAATAGGTATTACGAAGGTAAGAATTGTGCGCATCAGTAATTCAGATAATTTTAATCTTGTATTTTGAGGGCTTTTTGGACGTATACATTTTGAACAAGCACCGAACTGAATGGTATGAGACTTTCATCAATGCATGCATAAGTCCCTATTTCATAATTCTGCTTACAGTTGGAAACAAAAATTTAAAATAAATTTAAAATAGCAGCTGCCAGATCACTTTCTTGTCTAGTCTGACGAGTAGAAGCACCATTGAATCTAAGGTTTCGAAGTAGAACATTACATCTTTTCTCAGATGTAATTGCCTAAAAATTGGCCTGCCAGTGATGCCAGTTGAGAAGAGAGATTTGAGAGATTCCCTTGATTTGAAAATGCTTCAGAGAACCAATAACCCAAATAGAGCACTGATCTCATTCTCATTAGTCAATTTATAGGAAGGATTCTCTTTATTTTGCATTCTCATAGGAACAGAATCTAACTTAAAAGTTCTCGTCCCAATTCCGTCTACCATGTCGTTCACAAAGATAAGGTGCCATATCTATTCAAGAGACAGTGTCTCACCTAGAGCAAGAGCTGGACCTATGAAATTCTGATTCTAAGAGTATTTCTGGCATATCTATTATTCACTGCATTCAGAGGTTGGGAACTCCAAGAAAAACAATTTCTTTTTCCAAAATATTTAACAGGTTTTTCATTATTGGGGACAGAAACATTTGACAAATCACTGGCTTCAGTTACTGTTTTATATTTTTATTTTTCACTTGCTCTTCAGTGGATTCATTTGTTGACTCTCCTTGATGGTGTCCTCTAACCCTTTCATGAGCGTTGTTTTCTAAGCCTTCAGTATCAGCTTCTAAAATGTCCGACGAGTTATCATGCGAAGAAAAGTGGCAATGATCTTGTTCAGGAGTATATGAATCATATACTCATCTAAATCTGCATCTGAATCAGAGTCAACTACTGGTGCAGCCAAAGCCATCCTTACCATCTTCTTAGTGAGATTCAAAAAAGTATTCATATTAATACTCGTTCTATGAAGCTAAAATTACAAAAATAAATGCTTGGGTAGTTGTAAAAATAAATATGAACTCATAATAAGCATAGAGTCAAACTGAAAAATTCAATGCCATGGCCAAGATTTGAACCACGGATCTCCTGGTTTCCGTCCAGTGACTTACTCATTGAGCTACCATGGCCAATGTTCCATCCTGACATTAAATTCTCCAGTTGACTCATATTTTCCTGGTAATCCACAAGGGGCTCTCGTATTTGAGATACATCGGTTTGTGGTGACTTACTGTTGTAAGTACTTGAGTCTCAGGCTTCATTGTTAAACTCTTATTATTTAAGTTAATGCAAATTAATAAAAATTAATGGAAAGAATATCTATCTGTCAGGCGACATGTTCCGTAAATAGTGGCTTCTTCTGGCTGCAACAGTCACTTGATGCAACAGACTATAATGTACTCATACTATAGCTAAAGCCTGAAAGGAGACTCCCTGAAGAGATTTGAATGTAGAATTCATAAATGTGCCATCTGTTAGCAGAAAATAAAAGTTTATCCGCCTGCAAGATGGATATTCCATTCTAAGGATTAAAGTATATAAAGTGACTAATAATTTGCATTTTTGTTACTTGTTTATCACGGCTAATATGTTAAAAAGTGAAGGTGCAAAGACTTTTGTTTGTGTACAAGCTTACATATATTCATATGTTAAATGTTTTTAATGTATTCTTGCTGTATATGTACCTGTGTATAAGATTACAATACCTTATGTTGAACATTATTTTAAGGGCTTATATTAATACCTTAATAAACCTAGATGGGCAGTCTGATTACACTAGAGAACAAACAATTATTTTCCCCTATACCCTAAACAATGTAGGCCAATTCTTATGTAAACATCATGTAATTCCAAAAATGCCCCTTAAAATGCTGTATCACATAACATTCTTTTGATATTCTTATTTTTTTATGAAAACTCACAAAAATTCAATATAGCTCAAGTTTGCTTAATTGAAATTAATAGGCATTTTATTGCTCTATAATATTGTAAATAATTATAATTATTAATATAATTGAAGTAAATCAACGCAAGATGATGAAAACAATATACCTGAATAATCTCAGTGTTTAATTGTTGAATTTTTTCTTTATTGACATGTATTCTTCCGTTTGAGGAACTAACAATAGGCTCCCAACATTACTGAAGCTCAGTGACCCTGATATCTTTCCTTCTCAGAAAGGTCCTGGTGAAAATGCTTACCTTGCTCATCACTTACCTTGGTTTGTAGGGAAACTATCAAGGTGAGAGTGCAAAAAGTAGATTTTAAGTGACATTCTGCTATCCATTCCTTTGCAGCTCCTTAACAGTTCTGAGACCAAAGTTTCATAATTTTTTTTTCTTTGTTATTGCCCAGGAAGCCTTTCGCCACTGATTTAAATGATTTCCATGATGCCAATTCAACATGTTTAAGCTTAGATTAAGAAACACTGTCTTTAAGAAGTAGTCTAATTTGAGGATCAACAAGTATAACTTCCTTTAATTTAGATTCACTGATTTCGGGTAAGACACTTCTTAAATACTTGAATGCATTTCCACTTTAACAAAGTGTTTCATTAACCTGAGCTTTATGTGAAGTGGCGGAAGAAGAACTGTTTGGGTCTATTAGAGGCACATACTACTTACTCCAGGTGTATAATTTTCCCTCTTCCCTCCACTCTTTTACTGACCCATCACAAAAACAGTAATATTTTGTGAAAACTCCATACAGTCCCATTAGCAATGCAACTACCGTGAGGTCACTATAGATTTGCTGGTCATGATTTTGATAACTAATAGGATCTAAAATTATCTGAAATTATTTACAGGGAATCATAAGCCTCCTTCATCCTTATGGCATGAAATAAAGATATTGATGGTAGTAAATTGCTATTATGTAGCAACATTGCCATTAAAATTCATTTAGAAGAGTCAACAAAGAGGTGCAATCTTTGACATAATGCTCTACACCAAATTCCTTCAGTAAACCATTAATATTAATGCAGAAATACTGTTGTGCAATACTGTTGTGAATTACTGTCTACATGGAAAACAACCTCTGTTCATTTGCTCGCTTCTTGTATTCAGCACCTAGCCGTGCAAGGGCGAATGATTTATAAGAGGCCGGTAAACCTTGTTTATATGTATCAAGTAGAGCCCTAATCTTACCCAGATAATGCTAGAATTAATATATCAGCACATTCCTCACGGACTGTTACAACGTATCCACCATCCAGTCAACATTCTACTTCTCGCAAGCGAAGCCACAAAATGCCAAAAGTAGGAAAATTGGCCAAGAAGTTTGTGAGAAATTGAAAAATGTAGTAGAAAAAAATGGGTATCAGTTGTGTAAAATCGAGAAAGTTTTGCAAGGGGAACATTTTGACTAGCTGTTTTAAAGAAGTTTGTTTACTTGAGTACTTAGGTCATTTCAAGATTGTGCCCATGACGTCAGTTGAAGTAGGAGTTCTTCAAAGTATAGGAATGTTCAAGACCGCCGGCAATCCTTCAAACCCGAGAACCTAGAATGGCAATGGTTCTTTATTGCAATGCTGAATAAGAGATATTGTCACAACAGTGACTGTTTTGAATAGTACAAATAGTGACTTGTAAGTAGTTCATTTGACTGCGGTGGTGTTTGTGACATTACGTATGAAGGATGCAAGGAGCTTGCTTTCTCTCTTGTGTTTTAGAACTCCACTAGAGCAGGTCATAATATACCATCCTCAAAGGCATCAGGTAAAGGTAAAGGCATAGGCATGAGGTCCCAACTTTGTACTTATTTAATTTAGTAAAGCTTATAAAGTTAATTATGGTTTTTAGTTAGTGCTACCTAACCTTTTATAGAAATGTACCACTAGAAATCCCCAACCTCTCCGCAAAGCATGAAATCCCATTTGACCTATCCCCCGTGCATGATCTGGCTGCGTGGCATCTTTATCCATTAACTTCCATGGACAAGAGATTTGCCATTAGTGAATTGTTTGTGAATTTACCAGATATCTCAAGGTCAGCTATGTCACCCAGGCTATTGAAAACTTTGCACCCTGGGTTCCCAAAAAGTTATCTGAGAATCACAAAGCCTAGCACATGGCATTAGCCTTATCAGTTTTTGTAGGTAACATCGGTGATGAAGAGCTTTAGAACTCCATTGTGACAGAATGAAATATGGATTCCTTATGATAATCTAGAATCCAAAGAACTGTCAAGTAATGGATAAACAGACATTCCCTGCAGAAACCAAGAAAGTTTAAGCAGACTTGCAGCAATAGAAAGAATATGAATACTGTTTCCTGGGATCAGAGTTTATGGAGGCAGGGACTAGGATCATTGGAAATGTATACTGCCATACATTACATTGCTGAAAACCATTCAGAACAAAAGAAAAGTCATGTTATCATCTGGAATTGTTTTGACATGACAGTTTGAAACTGCATACTGCTGCATAAACAGGCAGCAGCTTACTCAGTTTCATTGAGTAGTATTTGATCACCCAGCACAAAGCCCAGATATAATGCTGAATGACTCATCCTTTTTGGCAGCTGAAAAAGAGTCTGAGAGTATAGTGCTTTCTACCGACACAGTACTTCAAAAGCCTGTTAAGATCTATATGCATATGCTGGCGGCAACTTTTATGAAGAGTGTATTGGAAAGATGTACAAATATCTTAATATTCTCTGTGACTATACGGAGAAGTAACTATGCTTGACTTTTGGTAATAAAAACATTTTGTTATTCACGTTTACCTTTCTCTTACGCTTCATCAAAGGTTGAGAAGAAGCATGGTCCTAAAAAAAGTCCTCGTATATACATAAAATTATTCAGTGCTCACATAAAATTGCGATACCTTCCGTAAAAGGATTAATGCGAGTAATCCTATTCAACCGTTTTTGCTTTTTGCCGTCAAGATTAACCACAAAAAAAAACGGAATATTCAACGGCAGCCGTTGACACCATCAGCTGGAAGTAGCCCCTTTGTTTTATCGCACGGTGTTTCCGACCTTCGATTTCCATAGAACCCGAAGGTTTGACGTGGTCAGTCTTTCATTTCTTCGATTCGAGAAATTTCGGTTTCCGGAAACATCTCTTCCGCAACTCGCTGAATGTAAAAATAGGTGTAGAAGTCAGCCTTAGTTCAGTTCAGTTGCCAGTTGTAAGTTGACCGTTGAGTATTGGAGTTCTAAATGAGTCGCCCAACCACAGTAATGTAAAAGTATTCGTGAAATGTGTGTGCGTTGCATTTATACAAATGCACAAAGCAAACACTTATCTTTTAGTAGTAATTGTCTTTTTATGCCTCTGCTGCAATGCCACCTTGCGCTGCTTGCAACTTCTCGATGCTCGCTAAATCCATTGTATGCACACTGACTGCTTGCCGATTTTCAGACAGCTAACTACAATTTAACACTGCTCTGGCTGGCCGACTCAATCACAACTGAACTAAACTGGTATTATAGGCTGGCTTTTGCGTTCTCTTTTATATTTGCTGGTCGCGGAAGAGATGTTCCGGAAGTCGAATCTAGATTTTCTGAAATCGACCGATCTGGAATATCCAGCGCGGCAATGACATATATATGCACTTGTTTTTCCTTAATCTGGATAAAAGAAATTATTCAAATTCTTACCGTTAGATAATGATTCATGTATGTTTAGAGATAAGCGTAAATAAATATCGTACTTTGTTTTTTGTACATCAGATTGATCCTAGTCTTCCTTTGAAACATATAAATCACATTACACAAAGTTGGGCGTTTGTGCAACGTTGTAAGCAAGGACTTTTCAATGAAGAAAGTCTCTCCTGGCCTTAAGTATTTCAAAGACAGGATGAACCAGATGAACTAGATGCTGCAATAATTATCTACTAAAAGGACAAGTTTATGTTGTTCAGGAAATACAGACACTAACCCCGCTCCTGTCAAGTGCAGATGCAAGTTCACGACAGTGACCCAGCGGGATAGCTCAGAGGTTTCATCTGTGGCCCGCATTTGGGAGGTTCGGGCTCGATTTCCTTGGCCGACCTACCTGACCCGAGGGTTTTCCCGGGTCGACAGGCAAATACTGGGTAGGTTAATTACATGCCCCGAATTTCCTGTCCCTCCATTTCATCTCCGTTGTCATGTCACGTCTCTCATCTGGTAGTCTTTTTCAGGGTGTTAGCGCTGGCGTGTGTCTTGGCGTTGCATGGCAGGATGGTATTCTCTTGGTAAAACATTACCTCCTCTGATAGGAAGGTCTCAGGTCTCCGAACCCGGTCTGGGCAGTAGCCGGATTATAGTAAGAAATTTCGTTTGTACTGGTAAAGTATAGGAACTCTCCCCTCTGCACTGTCATGGTTCCTTTGGACGGCCGCCTTCTGTATCCTCTCGCCTTCTCCTTTCTCCCGGGGGTGCCCCACTTAGGGGCATAAGTACAATACACGAAATTTGAACCTCCGTGCCGAATCTTTTCCGTAACATAGTCCAGTACAGAGCTTTGTGTAAGTTGCTTAGGTCGTCAAAACCTGCATAACTCCAGGTGCCTTAGCAAGCATGGCCAATCAAACAGCTTTCGCAACCTATGGCACCCACATAACTATGGATTCTATCATATATTTTCATTAAAGTGGCGCATAAATGTTAATGTGCTTTGCATGTCGATATTTTGAAGTATTTTTTGTGGCTTGTCACTTTTAATTATATTTATTTTTTCTTACTCTTCAGTACTCTTTCTATTGTACAGTCACACGCATGCTCTTCTTGCATTGCAAAAATGCTCGATTACAAGCAGACGTTCCTGTCTCACTCTCCACTCAGACGTTCCAATTATTCCTAGAGTTGGCCAGCAATCGTTCTCTTTTTGTTTTTGTAATTTACGTCCTCCAACGTTAAGTCATATCGGACGATGAATGAAATGGGCGAAGTGATTCTCAAATGAGTCGGGGGTTCATGAAGCTTAGAGTTACCCAACATTCGTCTATCAGGATAAGGGGAAACACCGGAAAAACCTTATCCAGGTAACTCACCCTGACCCAGATTCGAACTCGGGACCTCTTGAACGTGAGGCAGGCACGCTACCATCTACGCTACCGAGGCGGGCACCAGCAATCGTGAATTGTTAATTTAAAATAGACAAAGTATGCAGTTCACACACTTTTGGTAATAACATAACTTCACAAGAATTTCCCATTTGTCACTACTAAATATCAATTTGCGTAAAATACTCTTGATAATGCTATTGAAATATGAATTTTTGTATTTAAAATTGGCACATAAAAATGAACTTTCTCGCACACTACAGAGACTTCAAATGACAAATATTTCATCGCTTCCTAACTACGGAGGAGTCGCGATTGCTTTTGGAAGCCCACTAAGAAGGTTACGAATGCGAAATTTCAGTAGCGAATGAGCTCATTGAACTGGTCACTCGAATAACTCGAGCTCTCCAATTTTCACTTCTGATGTTCGCAAATAAATTTTGAAATTGTATCATGAGCAAATAAAATATCGTTTGGCATGAATTTTGTATTTTTTTTTTCCTCTTGAAATTCTTGGGGAAGCGGCGCTTCTAGTGCTTCGTTTTTCACGCTTCGCCACTGCAACGCTGTACACAATGCGGCACGTATTACCTGCTCGTGAGGTCACCAATGGCTTTTCTTGAATGTTTTATTCTTTTTGCTCATCTCAGCGGAAACAACAAATATAATGGACTACGATAGTTCATACTCAGTCACTTTAGGGCAGCCATTCACAGACGCCGTGACAACATTCGGGGCATTTCAGACTTGCGCTTTCCAGCTGGAGAATAGTTTCTGGTATAAAACAAAAATGTATCTTAATATATGTAACAGCTGCATTTAGTGGGAGTAATCTGAATTAGTTCCGCCGTACTGCTTAAAGTAGTTGTACAAGTAATTTTATGGCGAGTTGTAACAGTAAATTATATATAAGGTAGTTAGGTTTAGATGTCAGTTGTTTTTTTTTAACATAGACGCAATGGGATTTTCATATTCTGCGTGAGGAAGCTTGAAAGGAATAATCTTGAACGGTGTTAAGTTTAGGCAAACAATGCCTACTTAGGTAGCGTGTCTACCTCACGTTGAAGAGGTCCCAAGTCGAATTGCGTCAGGATGAGCTACCTGGATAAGTTTTTTTCCGGGTTTCCCTTATTCTGAAAGATGAATATTGGGTAACTCCAAGCTCTATGGACCCAGGCCTCATTTGAGCATCATTTCACTCATTTTCTTCATTCATCGTCCGATATGACAACGTTGGAAGTTGTAAATTACATCAACAATTTATCAAAAGCGGGAAAAAAAGCCGAGCTCTAGTTATGCGGGAAGGTCAATAGAAATCGAGGGACAAACCGCATTATTGAAGTCGTTTTGTACCGTTGGTAAATCAATTTGTGCGACACTAATCTTGAATGAGTACTGCTGATAGAGAACATTAGGATTATTACAGAGGGGTTTCGGCACCGAATCCTGTGGTTTATTGTATCTAAGACTCAAGTGGGCATCCTTGGGAGGAAGGATGAGGGGAGAGGATCCCCAGAGCGCCCTATCGAAGGAGTCACGAGATTGCAGAGGGCAGGGCCTCAGTTTACCAGTTAAACTCCCACGACAGACCAACTCAACTGGCAAACCATCCGCCGTGGTCCGGAAACTACACACCAGGTCCGCCCGGAGACTGGAAACCGCCATACCGAAGGAGAAAGTGTTTACCAGTTGCATGTCATCCTGCCATGCAGCGCCGAGACTCGGGCCGACAGCTCTACCCTGAAAGAGACAACCAGATGAAAGATGTGAAATGATAATGGAGATGAATGGAGGGACAGGAAATTCGGGAATATGATGAATCTACCCAGCATGCGCCTGTCGAACCGGGAAAACCCCCGAAAAATCCATGGGTTACATAGGGCGGCCACGGGAATCTAACTCGGGCTTCCCGAATGCCTGAAATGCCTGATGAAATCGCCTGAGCCATTCCAGTCGGTAGAGAACGTACTAGATTCACACTCTGTCTAGCCCATGTTAATGCAAAGGCTCACGATCTAGTCGTTTGTGTCATCAGACGCTTTAGAGTTTGCGCAACGTTTTTTTATATCGAGTTGAATCCTCTTTTCTATATTGTTCCATTTTTTAACAATGCGCGAATTAACGTTTGTTCAGTTGCTACTTATTACTTATGACTGATACAGCAGTAGTAATTATTTTGCTGGCTACATAGCTTTGATCGAGTTGAACAAGTTTATGCATTTCTATTGTGAAAATTATTTGAGCTAAGGATATATGGTTTTCACGGCTGTTATAAACGCCACTATCTTCCTTATGGATGAATTTGTTCGAAATCGGAGCATTTCGACCAGCGCAAGTGGTATTTGTTAGAGACGAATTCTCTTAGGCGCAGCACTTCCTACTCAGGGAATACAATATGACAGCAGTGCAACAATTCCATTGTTTGATGTTCTCATTTCTCTCAGGAGTGGTTGTCGACTTATTTGAAAACAGCCTTAATTCTCTAGAATTTCTAAATATAGATGCAAAGATACGTCCACAATTAGATCCGCTGATGTTGGTCAACTGGTGACAAATTACACTGGGCTGCACTGAAAGTGCTCCTTTTTAGTATTCTTACCAGAAAATTAATTAAACCTATTAGTTTTAATTAAACATACCAATAGATATTAGAGATGGGACATCAGGGATTATATCGTAATTAATAGATTATATGCATTACCATATTCCCCAAATTTGACGATCGTTAACAGGGTTTAAATTTATTTGTTTTTCTTTTCTTTTTTTGTAATTTACGTCCTCCAACGTTAAGTCAAATCGGACGAACAGGGTTTCATTAATTCTACTTACATTACCGGTACATATTTTGAATAACCACGGCACTATATTAAAGAGACATGATTCATAAGTGAAATCATGTTTACAAACCCTGAAGCTGTTGCAACATTCAAAACATTAGCATATACATCTACAGGATTTTACTTCACAAAGTGGACAACAATTTGGGATATCTCGTATAGATTCGAAAGTTACCACGGTCCTAGGTTGCAGCTACAAATAAAATAGATGGTGCAGCTAAGCGACTACACAACTAAGATCATCTGTCAGGCATCACTCTGAGTCATGCACACACAATGGTTGCCAAAATTGTAATTAATAGCAACAAAAATATCTCTGAAAGACCACTACGTAACTAAGACCATTCTTCTGCCTAACGTTGATTCTGGTGAACAAGGAGTTCCGCAGTGTAACCTGAAGTTAAGTGATATTAAAAAATTAAATAAAAATAAATTAAAATACACACTGCTAGAATACTAAAACCTTTGACTCACTGCTTTATTGTTTTCCCTATATTTGACCTAAACAAGTGATACGCAATCTTTCGCGTAGATCAAGGATAGTAGCGGCAGAGTCATTAAATTGCGAGGCTTCATAAGTATTAACGAAATGGATGCCAGTGAACATACGCTATTAAGGTAGGTAAATGACTTAAACTCCGACAGATTCTTAATATTATCGCGTCCTAATTGCACTGGTATCCTTTGGATAGGCCTTGCGCTATATACTAGCCGCCACTGCAACGAGCAAATAATCTTTAACGCGAAGGGAGCAGTGCTCACGGCTATATGAGGTCTCGCCAACTGGCAGAACACCAAAGAGATGCAGACTTGTTTGCCTTTAACGTCCATCTTAAGTTGGGCGAATTCTGGTGTAATTTCAAAAATTGCATTGGATAAATTTGAAGATAATGAATGCCCGCCTCGATAGCATGGTGGTAGAGTGTCTGCCTCACGTTCAAGAGGTCCCGAGTTCGAATCTCGGTCAGGGTGAGTTACCTGGATAAGGTTTTTTCCGTGGTTTTCCCATATCCTGAAAGACGAATGTCGGGTAACTCTAAGCTCTATGGACCCTGGGCTCATTTGAGCATCATTTCACCCATTCCATTCATCGTGCGATATGACTTAACGTTGGAGGACGTAAAATTACAAAAAAATCACAGTCAAAAAGGGTGTGTCGAAATGATCATTTTGACCTAGAATGCAAAACTATTGAGTCAGCATTCAAGTCCGTATTTTCAATAGCAAAATTGAAAATGCGGTGGGAATAATGGTCCCCAGTGAGTTTCTGGATGAATGCAAGAGTCTCATTATTAGAGAAATTGAATCCACCTTAAAGAGGAGCATATCTGGATTAAAGATGAGTTGTTCTCTGAACGCCTTATACTTAATTCAGACACCTGCCCAAGAAAACGTGAAATCGGTTTTTTTAATTCCAAGACTAAAGAGATCCAGCAATCATCTAAGGCGGATGATATCTTCTGTGTAAAGAAAAATGAAATTTTAGAAAACCTAGCCTGTTTTGAAGGCCAAGCAAGTTCAAATACCCTGTTCGCAATCCACTCGCTAGTGAACAGCTCAGCAGAATATAATCCTCTTCGCGCTTCAGGGTGTATGCTCCTGTACCTTTTGTTATTTATGCAGATATCGAATCTGTTTTGAAAAAGGTTCACTCATGCGAGCCCTCAGACGCAGAGAGCTGGACCCGGTCCATACAAGGGCATGAGGCGATATGTGTAGCGCTGAAAGTTATATTTAGGCATGACCAATCATTGCCGCGATTTAAGCTCTTCAGAGGTGCTAATGCACTCGATGACTTCTTCACTGAACTTAGGAAGATTGGTGATGAAGTCATTGAGGTATGCAAGCAAATTGTACCACTGCAAATGACACCCCTGAATGAGCTGGATATTCAGCAATGCTGATCAATGACATATATGCAGGAAAGATTTTGCTATAGATGATATCAGGGTGAGAGACTATTGCCATATCACTGGAGCATATCTTGGAGCGGCACATAATGCTTGCAATTTGAATAGTCATTCCAATTTTTATCATTGCTTAAGCAACTATGATAGCCACTTCTTGATAAGGCACATGGCTTATGACAATGGGAACATTTCATGTATAGCACAATCTTCTGAGCGATATATTGCATTCAGCAAATGGGACAAGGGCACACAATTCAGGTTCCGCGACAGCTACAAGTTTCTTGATGATAAGTTATCCAGCTTAGCTCATATGCATTATGATGATGACTTCAAGGTCATTCATGCCGAGTATTCCAGCCCACGACATCTGGAGCTCATGAAGTGCAAGGGGATATTTCCTTATACTTATCTGGATTCTGTCGAACAGCTCAAAGAAGAGGAGCTTCCAAGCATCGAGGTTTTCGATGGCATTTCGGAAGAGGAATATGCCCATGCGCTTAAGGTATGGAGCAAATTACACATAAAGAGTCTCGGGGAATATAGTGATCTCTATTTGAAGACAGATACGCTTCTTTTAGCGGACGCATTCGAAAAGTTTAGAGACTTGTCACTGGAGATGTATCATCTGATATAGTGATCTCTATTAGAAGACAGATACGCTTCTTTTAGCGGACGCATTGGAAAAGTTTAGAGACTTGTCACTGGAGATGTATCATCTGATATAGTGATCTCTATTAGAAGACAGATACGCTTCTTTTAGCGGACGCATTGGAAAAGTTTAGAGACTTGTCACTGGAGATGTATCATCTGATATAGTGATCTCTATTAGAAGACAGATACGCTTCTTTTAGCGGACGCATTGGAAAAGTTTAGAGACTTGTCACTGGAGATGTATCATCTGGACCCAGCACGGTACTACACCTTACCATCGCTAGCCTTCGACGCAATGCTGAAAACAACTGGAGTGCAAATTACACATAAAGTGTCTCGGGGAATATAGTGATCTCTATTTGAAGACAGATACGCTTCTTTTAGCGGACACATTCGAAAAGTTTAGAGACTTGTCACTGGAGATGTATCATCTGGACCCAGCATGGTACTACATCTTACCATCGCTAGCCTTCGACGCCATGCTGAAAATAACTGGAGTCGAGATAGAGTTACTATCGGATCCCAGTATGCTGGAATTTTTCGAGAAAGGTATTCGTGGAGGTCTTTGCACAGCTCAAAGCGATACTCCAAAGCCAACCATGAATATATGTCAGACTATAAACCTGATCAAAAAGGAACTTTCTAGCATACTTGGATGCTAATAACTTATATGGGTGTGTCGCTGTCCAGCACCTTTCCTCATGGCAATTTCAGATTGAAATAGAGAACATAAACTTCGCCAGGATCCCCGAGGACTCGAAGATAGGATATGTTCTAGAAGTAGACCTAGAGTATCCTGACCATCTCCACGACGCCCATAATGATCTTCGTCTCTGCCCCCAGAGGGAGATACCATCCGGCAGCCAACACAAGAAATTGATTGAAAGTCTCACGGAAAAACGCAAATATGTCTTGCATTATAAAACCTTGCAGCAGTGCTTAGAATTAGGGCTGTTATTGGGACATTCATCGGGTGGTATCGGATGACCAAGCTAAATGGCTTAAGGTTTATATTGACCTTAATGCCAATAAGCGAGCCAGGGAAACTTCTAAGTTTGGTCAAAACCTCTGGAAGAAAATGGACAACGCTGTGTATGGCAAGTTCATGGAAAACGTGATCACCGTAATTTCCGTATAGCAACTACCTGGAAACAAGCGCGGAAATATACGGCACGTCCAACGTATATGAGAAGCATTCTTTTCCATGAAAACTTGGTTGGCATAGAGTTGGCTAAAGAGGAGATCCTCATGAACAAACGAATCTATATCGGTCAGGCGATTTTAGACATCTCAAAATTATAATGAAACTCCAGCTGAATGATCTTGTACTGAATTATATGGATACAGATTCATTCATTTTGGAAACAGGTTCTGATATATATCAGTTCATGAAGATGCATCCCCACCTTTCTGATACTTCAAATTATGCACCCGATAATGAATACGGGATAAAGCCGGCCAGTAAGAAAAAAAATTGGGTTGTTTAAGGACGAATTGGCTAGAAGGGTGATGACCGAGTATGTTGGTCTCAGAGCAAAGCTGTACAGCTATAAATATGACAAGCAAACGGTTATGAAGGCGAAGGGGATTACCAAAGGTGGAATGCGAACAATCAGCTTTGAGAAATATTTCAAGTGTCTGCTGGATTTAAATAACAAACTTTTGGCTAAACAAATTTGCTTCAGAAGCAGCAAACATAAAGTTTCGACCGTCGAAATTAATAAAATTGCATTGCACGGAGGAGACACTAAGCGTAAGCTTATTGATAGCTCTCATGCAACTCTTGCGTGGGGCCATTATTCCCTCAGGTCTTCATGAGCCATTTCATCATAACTTGGATGCTCCATCTCCATCTCTGTGTACATATGTATATATGTATAAAATGTATAAATGTATAAAATGTATAAATGTATATTTTTATTTATTTATTATTTATTTTGTAAATACTGTTCTTAAACGGCTAGTAACTTTCAGAAAATAAAAACGCACATATATATTTTGAGATACAGTGTTCTTTATTTGTCTATGCTTCCGATCAATCCGCTGGCTATTAGGGAATCCATACCACTTCACTAGAATCCTGTTTCCTTGATGCCTCAAGATCCTCTCAACCAAATAAGTGTTGGGAAATAATGCTGAGTGAAGTTCATGGCCGTAGAAGGCTCCCTTTATTTCATCGCCGTCCTTATCCATCAGAATGTATGTGATAGGATTGGTTTGCTTCACCTTAGCCACTTGGTAGATTGCAACGCTCAAGTTTGGTTCAAACCCCTTTTCAAAATTTTCTTTATTTTTTGATATCCTCACATAATCAGCAACACTAAATTTTCTGGCACTCCTCTTCTCTATTGGTGGCTCATCATAGTTGTAAACAGACAAAAGACGATGATTGTTCTGCACTTCACGAGGCTTCATTCGGATACTTGTATGGTAAGTGTCATTGTATTTTGCAATGATTCCAGGTAAGACATCTAGCCACTTGTAGGAACCTTGAGCTAGAAACTCTCGATACACCATATTCTTTAATATTCTTATTAACCGTTCCACAGCTGCAGCCTTGACATGCGTATAAGTACTGTAGTGATTGATATTATACTTCGCCATTAAATTCTTGAAGTGTTTGTTATAAAATTCTTTCCCATTATCACTCTGCATATGTCTGGGAGGTGTTTTCATGTCATGTAGTATATCCTCCATAGCCTTTGAAACTTGGAGCCCTGACTTGGTCTTTAATGGCTTGGCATACGCCATTTTAGAATAGAAGTTGACTGCAGTAAGGATATATTTGATTCTTATTTATTCTTGCATGCGGTATCATCTCCATCAGGTAGATCTGCACCAGATCATGTAGTACTTTATTGATGATCTTGCGTCGTAAATAGTTGCTCCGTGCAGGAGAATGAAGTTCTTTAGCTATGTGTTCCTTTACTTGGGTCATGCTATAATTTTAGCCGATTTCAGTTCTTGAATTATCTCCTTAATTTCTTGGGTATGATTGTTATTCCCTTCGTCCGTAAATGCAACTAGAAGCCTCAGACGATTTACCAGGTCGTTTGAGTCGTTCCAATAGATGTAGTCTTGCTCTGCACCAGGACGATGCTCCTTCCACTCCAATTCTAAACCTTTGTGTTTCTTCACTAATTACCGTATAACACTTTTAAACTTGTAGGAATTGCCCGCCCTCAGCTGTCCATGCTTGCTGTAGTTTCGCCAATGCACTAGAGTTGATCTCAGTATTTTGCCATAGGTATCCAGATCCTCTTCTTATATGCACACATTTCAGGGATCCCCTTAAAAATGAGTTCACTTAATCCAGGTGTAACCTCATACGCTTCTTCGCCTACTCGAATTCGATTATTAATAAAGTCAATGATCTTGTTTCCCAGCATGTAGCTACCATCTTCGTATCTTATACCATATGATGCATCTAATTCATTTTTGTCCTTTCGAACTTTCTGGAGAAATGTAATTTTTTTTCTCTTTTCTCATCCTCAATTGTTTCATTATTTTTTATATTGCTTTCCTCCACCGGTGCTGTAGGTGTATTCTTGTTCTGGAGTTGTAATATATCACGCAGCAGTTCTGTTACTGGTTGAAGAGCATCGCTCATTACTCTCTGGGTATCGAGCTGGTGGCCCTTTAACGCCCTCAACTTTTCGCTATAGCCTTAGAATGCTTGGCTATATATTCCTTTAGTCTTATGCTTTCACTGTGCATTGTGCAAATGGTCTCATGCTAAGAGATTGCATTCATTTATAGCATAGGTGTAGGGGAGAGTTTATATTCAAGCACTAACTCGATATGTAAAGCACCTCGATCCAATGTACGATTTGTAAGTGGAGTGAATGGTATGCGATCGTTCTTTTTAATGATTACAGGAAAGGTCCTAATGGTATCCTTATTTATTGAGATTGTAATTTCGGTTTTGCGATGAGCAAGTATACGTTCGCCGCTCCTCAATTCTTGTTCTAGCACTACAATAATGCACGACAAGGAACTTGCATCTATTGTAAATGAATAGTATCTGCCAGCTGTAGAAAGTATGTACGCAGCGTTACCAGTCTTGGGAGGAAACGCTTGTAGTTTAATAACAATATGTCCTCTCATTAATGATAACCTCGTTTTCAATGTATCCACTGTTTTAGCAATCTGTTCGGTAACTGCTTTTGCACGTTCAAAATTGGTGCCAAACTCCTTGATCTGTCTATTCATTTCACTTGACAGCATATTACATCTATTTTCTAGTGTTTGATGGACTTCTTTAATTTGTGTAATAGAATTATTCATCGAATCCTCAGCTTCTTTTGAAGACTGTTAGTGCATCCATCGCATTGTTTGTCTTTTTCAAATGTTCTCTAATTGTTTTTAGGTTCTTGTCTATCAGTTTTTCAATTTTCCTAATAACAAATTTGTTTAAGTTTTTCCATGTCTCGTTTGCCTTTTGAATAATCATGCTCCGGAGAAATCGTTTATTTACAGCGTCCAGATCTCCCACTGGATCTGCTATATCAATGATTCGCTTTTTGCTAAATATAATGTTGCCATTATTATCTCGCGACTGGTTGCGAGAGTTCATATACTCAGTAATGAACTTTCTATTTACCACATCATTATCGTGAACAGCATGTAATAATGCTTTTAATCTAGTATTATCAATCACAGTGCGATTTTCTTGACATCTCTTGAAAATATACTTTGAAACCAAATCCTTGATCATGACCTTAACGTTAGTCTCAATTCTCCCAGTATTCTGCTGGGAGAAAACAATCATCCTACTTTCGAGTGCATCCACATATCGCTTAGTGCTCACGTCATTATCTTCTTCTGAATCCTGAACAATGCATAGCCTCTGGTTCTTAAATTGATAATTTACTTTCCCATCTCTGTTTATGATAAAATGCTGAAGTGATCTTTTGGTTGGGGGAGCTCTTCGTGCTCCGCACCTGTCAATACTCATGATGAACTTCAAATGACATTTTCCTTATTTTCTACTTTAATATATACATCAAACCCATTCCAATATCGACCGCCATTGATAGAGAATTCGGGAACAATTGTAACGAAGGGTCTTCCTTCTGATCCACTCTCCCAGACACCTTTGCACTAGTCTTTAAATTCTGTATATGTCATGTCAGTGTTTACATAATCTGTGTTTCAGATTTAAATTATCCTGTCTAAATAGAATAATCATGTTCGTATTATCGCGAATTAAATGTTTCGGGACTGTAGCATAGGACTGTGCTAAATATATTGAGTCTACGTTTCGATGTCTTCCCATGCTGTAAAAGGAGGCTATCTTTCCTTGCTTTTCAGTGATGACATCATCAAATATAAAGATTGTGTTTTCTTTAACATCGGTGCGATGTAATACGCTTTCTCCATCCTCATAGGCTTTTATTTCGATGCCATCAATGTTTCCGAGTAGTTTTGTGAGATAGTGATACTTGGCTGATAAAGGGACTTTGAGTATATGTGCACATTTTCAAAACGCAAGCCATTCTCATGAAGCAGCCAATTCAGAAGTACATTAGTTTTTCCTGCACTGGAACCTCCTAGAATAAGAGCTCTGACGTTAGATGGAAATAGCTTCCCATGTCGTTCGAGCCTGAATTCAATTTCAAAGTCTAGCACATGGAGAGGTAGGGAGCAATCTTGCTTCACAAGCTCCATCCTAACGACTGACTTTTAAGTGCATCACTATTGTTTATATATACACCTGCGAAAAATGTGGTATCTTATTGAACGTGAAATTCTTCAAAAGGAGACGTTAGATTCGAAAATTGTGTAAAAGATTATGGTAAATCATAAAATAGAGTAGTTTATGATGATACCAAGGAGAAGTAAGACCTCCAGAGGATCAGGGATACTTAACGCCCTTATTAATCGTCTGCCATTTGAAGTACATTTGCCCGGATACAGATATTGCGGTCCAGGGACAAAACTAGAAAAACGTCTCAAGAAAGGAGACCCTGGAATTAATTCTTTTGACGAAGCTTGTAAACTTCATGGCATTGCCTACGCAGAGCACAAGGACTCTGCCTCGCGAAATATTGCTGATAAAATATTAGCAGAGAAGGCCTGGAAAAGAGTTCAATCATCGGATGCTAGCCTAGGGGAAAAGTTGGCTGCAAGGCTGGTTACATCAATTATGAAGGGAAAAGTAGCTATTGGTGCAGGAACCTGGGAAAAGAAGCACGGAGGATTTCAGTCTCTCATACCAATTATTGCAGCCTTGGGGGTGTGCAGCCGGAGGTGCAGCTCAAATTGCAGCACCAGTGAATAAATAAGAAGAAAGTTGCAGATAAACAGCTTTCAGAAATGATCCAACATAAGAGAGAGATGAAAGCAAAAGGAAAAGGTCTCCGAGGGAGAAAAAGTAATAAAAAGATTAAAAAGAAGAGAATTGGTGGTTTTCTCCCAATGCTACCACTCGCCGCAACTTTAGCTGTTGCTTCTAAAATTGCCAGAGCCATAAAAGCAAATAAGGCTACTAAAGGAAATGGTCTGAAGAGGAGGAAGCAGTCCCAGAATAAGAAGCAGCCCTCAAAAAGTCCGGTCAGGGGCTATACTTGTCCCGGAAAGAGTCCTAAGTAACATTGAGTTTACACTATATGTTCGCCATTTAAGAGTTCCCCATTTTAGAGGTGTATATATGCTCGATAAGCTACCTTCAAAACCGTATCAATGAGAGAGGATTATTGTCAATCTCGATTAATCTGATAATGAAGGAACGCATTGGATAGCTATAAAGAAGGAAGGTGATATCGCGTTTTATTTCGATAGCTTTGGAAATTTGAAACCTCCGAAAGAGGTAGAAAGCTATCTCAAAGGAGTTAAACTGATGTATAATACAAGAAGATTTCAGAGTTTTAGCTCAGTCATCTGTGGCCACCTGTGCTTGCAATTTATATCACAATGAGTTACACTATTGCTGTTAGCGGGAATGATTCTGATCTTATCACCTACCTGAATCCCCCTCTGAGGATTGATGCTCACGGGTATTATGAAATTGCTCTTCTGAATTTTGAAACCTTCTATTCCATTCCCAATGTGGACGAGAGCAGTAATCTTTTCCATTACATTTCCAATGACACCCTTAAGGTCATCGATATTCCGCCTGGGACTTACGAAATTGCTGATATTGATACTTACCTCAAAGATAAGCTTACATTTGATGGAAGCGACTTCTTCATTCGTCCTAATAATAACACAATGAAGGCTGAAATAAAGTGCCCCTTTCTTATTGATTTTTCCAGGGGACGTTCTATTGGATCTCTTTTAGGATTCAGTGAAAGCAAAGTTATTGCTCCTAATCAGGTGACTGAATCTGATATCCTGGTAAACATATTTAAGGTGAGGATCATTCGAATCGAATGCAGTATTGGGACAGGCTCTTTCATCGATGGTAAAAGAGGACACTCGATCTATGAATTTTTCCGTTCTGTCCCGCCTGAATATCACATATCTCAAGAGCCTCCAAACTCTATTTACCTGCCTATAATAAACACTAATCTTATCGATCAAACCACCCTTCGCGTGGTCGATCAGAACGGAGATAGCATCAACTTTAGAAACGATGATATAAGCATATGTCTTCATATTCGACGAAACGGGAATAGATTTTAGAAGGAGAAATCATCGCAAAGCATATAAAAAGACCGTACAATCACATAATCTTCGTACTCACAATTTGACTCTTAGAATGTTAACATCGAGCAGCAAGAAGTTCCTCCAAGCTATGGGCTTCAGAATTCTGTAATGGACATCTTTAACGTGACCGAAATGCCTTTATTTGAGGACAAGATTGCTAAAGAAGAGGAGCATGTGTTTCTGCCGTATAATACATCGGCTCTGGACGCTAATGACGAGATTAGGATACCATGTCAAGCGGAAGATTTATATACTCTCCATAACCGGAGTTATCTCTACATTGAGGGATCTGTTTCGAAGTCTAATGGAACAACTACGTTGGCGAAGCTGACTAACAATGCCCTGGCATTTATGTTTGGTGAGATTCGGCTGGACATGAATGGAACTTGTATAGATAGGACAAGGAATCCTTGCATTACATCGACTATGCGCAACTATGCTGCTCTCAACCCCATGGAATCGAATCGTTTACTCAATGCCGGATGGTGCTATCCCGGAGAAGATGTGGATATTGTGCACTCAACAAGCGGAGCATTCAATGCCATAGTGCCTCTGTCAGTGCTTCTAAGATTTGCAGATGACCACAAGGACCTCGTTCTCAATAGCAAGTTTGAGTTTGTGCTCATTCGATCTAAGGACTCTAAGAACTGCAATCTGGCACCCGAAGGAGAAGGAAATGCTGTCGTTAAACTTGCTAGTATCGAATGGAGGATGCCTGTAATCTGCCTTTCTGACACTGAAAAGGTAGAAATCCTCAAGATCGTCAAGGCAGACAGACCACTGCATCTCGCATTTAGAACCATGGATCTACATATCCAGCCGGCTGTACCGCAAACTAGATAATTTACATGGAACGTCGCAACAATTTTGAAACCGGAGAAGCCGAGATTTGTTATTTTGGGAGCCCAGACGTCAAGAGCAAATAATGCATCGAAGGACTGTTTCGAGTTTGATCATTGTAACATAACAAATTTGCGGCTTTATCTCAGTAGTCAGTGTTATCCCTATCACGATATGAACTTGGACCTTGGGAACTCCAGATTTGCATCTTTACATGGAATGTATTCAAAGTTGCAAAACTCTTAATACGGGGAATACAACTACCCTCTATTGAAGAGGAAAGATTTTCTGAAATATGCACCATTGTTCATCATAGACTGCTCGCATCAGCCTGAGAAAATTGTAAAACGCGTTGTCAATATTAGACTTGAAATTAGAACTAGTGCAAATATACCCGCACAGTCTACTTTGTACTGTCTGATAATACATGACAGAGTTTTCACACACAAGCCTCTAACTCATGTGATGCAGTCATTAATTTAATTCCATCAAAGAATCTTGTAACGAAGGATATTCGGGACATAGGATGCATGTAATAAGGATTTCAAGTGAATAAAATATATAATTTGAAAATCATTTAGTTTTATTTCATATCTTTGTACATTTCCAGTGCCGTCCTTCTCCAGCTCCTTGTCGCTTCATATGGCATTTCATTACAGAGAGTTAGATTCGTTAAATGTCTTTGTGTATAACATTCTGACCTCTTTAACTGACAAAATTCACTAACATTTAAAAGTATTTCACCTCTATTTAGAACTGTGTTCAGAAATCTGATTCTCTCATCTTTCATATACACAATGACATTAAAGGAATATACAATGTTCTCACTGTAATCACAACATACATAGTTTCTCTCTTTGAGGAATGCTTCGAATACATGAAGCCTACTTTTAATAATTTCCCAGTCCTTCACTGACATATAAACAAAATTGTCACTGGCTCTGTTCTTTATGATTGCAGCTGGAATACGATAGATTAGTCCAATGTTAACACTATAACTTTTTGAAATGTGAACATCGTGGAGCATGGTAGCTGATGACATGTTACCCGTTATTTTTTATGAAGAAGCCCGAATGTGTTCCCTATAATGCATTCAGAGGTTCAAGCGTCTTGCTACAGGGGAGCTACTTGCATGCCTCTTGGGGGTAGCAGCAGACGTCATTCGCTCTTCTAAAAGTGTCAGCCTCCTTTGGAGATCCGCAAAGCTATTTTTAAGTACCTTTTTCGAGGTTTCCTTATAGCTCTCCTGAAACAGAGCACATAAAATGTGTGTTAGCCAGAGAGAGAGAGCAAAAAATAGATGGTCTCCTGAGAGAATAGCACTTGATAGGTGCAAGAGTTTCTTTCTTTAAGTAGTATGACAAGAATACTTACATTGATGTTTTGTGGCGTTCCGATTGCATGCTCGGGGTACACTCAGGAGTAACATTCTCAGTAATTTCATGACCCTGATCTGCCAGGTAGTCGTCTATATGCCGTGTAGATCGCTTCGCAATAGGAACATCTTTTTCAGCCTCATCGCTGGAGATATCGCAATCAATAACAGTTCCAGGATCTCGAACTGTCATTCTAAGCCCGTAACAAAGGTATTTTTGTACTTGGAATTATATATTTCAATGATTGTGTAAGGAGAGAGTCGTGAATTTCTTTAGTTCTACTTACTTTGATTGTGTGTGTGAGCTGGTACACGCTAGACTTCTCATTGCAGAGGAAGTAAGAGTACATATGCTCATGAGCCTCGGGCTGCGTACACAGGATAGCATGCGTATCACCGTTACAAAATTCAGAGTGGTGTATGGCCTCGTGACTTGAAATGAATCCATCAACCTCATCAACTCCGCTTTGTTCTTGCTCATGAACCGGCTCTTGCCTAGAATAGCAAATAGGTTTCAAATTACTTTTTATTCTTAAACAAAAGGGCATAATAAATTGCCTAGAAGAAAAAAGAATAATTGATATTATACTTACATGTATCTCTTTCTGTAGACTGGGCAGTTTTCTGTGCATACTTCACGAGAAGACATCTGATCGTGGTATGAAGGTCTGTTGCAAACAATTGAATGCATAAGACCATCGCATAACTCTTTGTGGTAATACGCGTAATGATGCGACTCCGCTGCACACTCACTCCCGAGATTTGACATATCAGACATAGCAAATAAATTCACTGAAAGAATCCACGAACTAATAGGGCTCTCCAGGCCGAAGAGTCTTATATACTCTTTCAATAGTTGTGGGGAAATACAGGAGTGGAGAAAGCGTTTGGTGG
The DNA here is from genome assembly GCA_030765055.1 of Mantis religiosa. Taxonomy (NCBI): domain Eukaryota; kingdom Metazoa; phylum Arthropoda; class Insecta; order Mantodea; family Mantidae; genus Mantis; species Mantis religiosa. The sequence continues at coordinate 77,597,469 of CM060947.1, forward strand.
AAACAATAATTGATGAGTTCCCTTAAAATACCCTGAAAATGCTTTCTTCTGTTTACTCACAGACTTAAAAGTGAGGTTGCAAATAAATAGCATCTTGGACAAATATAGACCAGTACCAGAATGGGACCCATTAATTTTTATAAGAAAAAACCTTCAAGTTTCACATGACTGATTGCTTGGGGGTGCACTCACACCCCTACAAAACCCTGGGAATGCATTTTTGTACTTACTCACACATAATCTTTGTCGAGTTTTACTCCTACATAATCTTTGACCACCTGTTGGTGGTCGATCTCATCTCCCACACATCACAGACACTAGGCAACACATAACAGATATTTAATCTCTGGCCCCGTTATTTATGAGCGAACACGCCTGCATTCTTTCACATAACACAGACAGCAGACAACACTTAACAGATGTTCAATCTCACCCTTCCCTCACATAACACAGACACCTGTCGAGATATGCCTGCCCCTTCCATACCACATGTAACATCTTGGGTGGTCCCCACCGCTCCTCTCCCTCCCCCTACCACCGACGCCAGGCTTCGCGACGCCTTGATCCAGAACATACATATACAATAATTGATGACTTCCTTTAAAATAACCCTGGGAATGCATTCTTGAGTTTACTCCCACATAATCTTTGTCGCGTAACAGGTGGTCGATCTCATCTCCCACATGATCTTTGTCGCATAATAGATGTTCAATCTCACGCCCCTTACTTATGAGACCCATTAAACACGCCTGCATTCTTTCACATAACACAGACACCAGGCAACACTTAACAGATGTTCAATCTCACCCCTCCCCCACATATCACAGACACCAGTCGAGACATATCTGCCCTTTCCATACCACATTTAACACTTTGGGTGTTCTCCACCCCTCCTCCCCTCCCCTTCCACCGACGCCAGGCGTCGCGACGCATTGATCTAAAAGGGACATACTATTGCTACTCATTGCATCACCAACTTAAATCGTTACAGTTAAATATAGATAGACAAGAAGACTTCCCCAGACCTGGAGGACGAGGATTTATAGAGAGCAAATTCCTTAACATACACGACGAAACTCGTCAACACTTAGAACCTTGAAATAGCCAACCAGGATGGAAGTTAAAATGAAATAATAAGTGATGCGAAATGGAAGTACAGGTACTATATGGCTAAGATATATTGACCGCTGGATTTACGGTGTAGTGCGGGCAGAGGGAAAGAAAAGAGAGCTAACACGCTTTTGTTTTTGCAGTGTGGTCAACCTAGAAAAACACAATTCAGTCAAATTGCGGTAAGATAAGCGAAGATTTGCGCCGAAGTTATGAGATGTGTCAACAAACAGTTGAACTCCATCTGATATGCTGTATGCTTATATATTTACTGTTATAACACACATAAAAGTATTATACAAATATTATGACAACTGTAAACACTCACTCGCTTTGTTATTCTTCGATTTCCAAGTCTACTGCGTCACTTCATCGCTGGTATCCTCAAATGCGTTAATAACTGCATTAATTGCATTTTCTATTACACCATTTTTTCTCCAATATTGCATTTCCAGCTCGTGGACCTCCTTAGCGTGTGCTTCCCGGTCCGTCGCTTCTATAGCAAGTTTCCTCAGATTGGTGGCTCTCGTTAACATTACGTAGTTTGTAAACATCCTTTATTTTTGCCCACGCCAGCTCAGTTGCATTTAGATCACAGTTATACGGAGGTAGACGAAAAATAGTGTGTCCCCTTTCCAGAGCCATAACACTGACAACATAGTCTTGCTTTTAGATTTGTTGTAAACTTGTTAGCTAATAATTAACCTAAAATTACTCAAAATGAAATGGCGTACGTGTGAGAGCTTAGCATATTGGCCACTAGATGTCACAGTGTGTAGCGCATTTCTGTTTCAACTTTTCATCTGTGTTTACGGAAATCAGCGAAACCTACCGAATGAGGACTTGGGACCCGAACGCTCAAGAAATCTTGCGCATATAGTAATGTAGATGATATCACTAATATGTAAAATTTGACTTTTCGTCTGGGGTTTAAATTTTAATGTCTTATTCCTAACTTGAGTAAGCTGAATCAGAATATGAACATAGTTTTCCTCCATCACGTACCAATCCTTCACAATAGAAGAAATAGTAAAATGTGAATTTTGATACTCTACTTTATCTAATTCGTGTTATAATAATAAATAAAAGTTAATAAATCTACAACTGTCAACAGTGCTCTTCATAATAAACTAATATTTCACATCTGTTATAAATAATCGCATACATTTGAACATTACACCAGCAGTTTTGCGCCTTGCCTTGAAATGCATATCTTCCCATGTCCTTTATCCTTGTGAAATCGTTCACCCTGCTCCTCGCTGACACAGCCGAAATTTCTGGAATAAAGTTCAAATGAGAGTGCAGGAAATGTGCTTTCACACTCATATTGCAACCCAGCTTTCGAAATTTCTTAAGCATATCTTCTGCAATATTTTCGTAATTTGGATCCTACCAGAAGATTTTGATGACACTCTTAAAACCAACCCGTGCCTGTTTTTCATTATCTGTTTCCGTTTCTTCAAATAAGTATCAGAAATCAATCTTCTAATATGTAGCCAAACAAATATTCCCTCCTTAAATTTAGCATCAAGCATTTTAGGGAACTTCTTGCCGATATATACCGGCAGTCATCATTCTTATTTAAAGCATTAAAATTGCTTCACTAAGCCTAATTGTATGTGTAAAGGAGGTAAGATAACATTGTTTTGGATCCACAAAAATTATTATTATTATAATTATTATTATTATTATTATTATTATTATTATTATTATTATTATTATTATTATTATTATTATTATTATTATTATTATTATTATTATTATTATTATTATTATTATTATTATTATTATTATTATTATTATTATTATTATTATTATTATTATTATTATTATTATTATTATTATTATTATTATTATTATTATTATTATTATTATTATTATTATTATTATTATTATTATTATTATTATTATTATTATTATTATTATTATTATTATTATTATTATTATTATTATTATTATTATTATTATTATTATTATTATTATTATTATTATTATTATTATTATTATTATTATTATTATTATTATTATTATTATTATTATTATTATTATTATTATTATTATTATTATTATTATTATTATTATTATTATTATTATTATTATTATTATTATTATTATTATTATTATTATTATTATTATTATTATTATTATTATTATTATTATTATTATTATTATTATTATTATTATTATTATTATTATTATTATTATTATTATTATTATTATTATTATTATTATTATTATTATTATTATTATTATTATTATTATTATTATTATTATTATTATTATTAAGACCTATTAGTACATCAAAGAGTAAATGTGTAAACAATATATAATAATATTAATAATAATGATAATAATGATAATATTAATGATAATGATAATGATGATAGCGATGATAATGATGTTGATGATACTGATGATAATGATGATAATGATGGTAATGATGATAGTGATGATAGTGATGGTAATGATGATAATGATAATAATAGTAATAATAATAACAATAACAATAACAATAATAATACTACTACTACTAATAATAATAGTAATAATAGTGATAATAGTGATAATAATGATAATGATGATAATGATGATAATGATGAAAATGATGATAATGATGATAATGATGATAATGATGATAATGATGATGATGATGATGATAATGATGATAATGATGATAATGGTGATAATGATGATAATGATGATAATGATAATGATAATGTTATTGATAATAATAATGCTAATGATAATGATAATGGTAATGATAATGATAATAATGATAATAATAATAATGATAATAATAATACTTATAATAATAATAATAATAATAATAATAATAATAATAATAATAATAATAATAATAATAATAATAATAATAATAATAATAATAATAATAATAATAATAATAATAATAATAATGATGATGATGATGATGATGATGATGATGATGATGATGATGATGATGATGATCATAATAATAATAATAATAATAATAATAATAATAATAATAATAATAATAATAATAATAATAATAATAATAATAATAATAATAATAATAATAATAATAATAATAATAATAATAATAATAATAATAATAATAATAATAATAATAATAATAATAATAATAATAATAATAATAATAATAATAATAATAATAATAATAATAATAATAATAATAATAATAATAATAATAATAATAATAATAATAATAATAATAATAATAATAATAATAATAATAATAATAATAATAATAATAATAATAATAATAATAATAATAATAATAATAATAATAATAATAATAATAATAATAATAATAATAATAATAATAATAATAATAATAATAATAATAATAATAATAATAATAATAATAATAATAATAATAATAATAATAATAATAATAATAATAATAATAATAATAATAATAATAATAATAATAATAATAATAATAATAATAATAATAATAATAATAATAATAATAATAATAATAATAATAATAATAATAATAATAATAATAATAATAATAATAATAATAATAATAATAATAATAATAATAATAATAATAATAATAATAATAATAATAATAATAATAATAATAATAATAATAATAATAATAATAATAATAATAATAATAATAATAATAATAATAATAATAATAATAATAATAATAATAATAATAATAATAATAATAATAATAATAATAATAATAATAATAATAATAATAATAATAATAATCTTTTTGCTTTATTGGTATCAACAGCATGCTCCATTACATAGTAATACTACATGCTTTATAGTTACATGTCCTATTTTGAATTAGCAATTGCAAACATTACAACAATTTTACATTAGGTTATTCTGTGTTTTAGACACTATGTACATTAAATTGAGTCTATTCTTCTAGCTGATTTTTGTGAGTTCACAAGTTGTAATTATTTCAATCTAAATACATGTCATATTTTTAGAAGTAGTGTTTTATGTTTTAGTTAATTGTAAGATTATGATGAAACCGGAGTAAGTTGATTGTATAGATTTCACAATTTGTCGTTATTACACTCCAAATCCTTCAGTCCATGTCCGTGATGTTTATAGAAGTTGCAAATTTTACGAACGACTTCAGGTGATTATTCGCAATCTTCTCGTTGGTGGTAGGCCATTTCCCTCCATTGCATGTTACACTTTTTGCCAATTCTAGTCTTTGTTCATCAAGTCTTCTACAATTAAATATTATATGGTTAACGGACTGTTCTTCTTCTCCGCAAGGACAGAGTGGGTTATTTATTATTCTAAATCGGTATAGGTATGCATTTAATTTTCCATGGCCAGTTAACATTGTAGTGAGTTCTGGGGATATTGGAATTTTTTGACGCAATCTGTTTTTCACTAACGGGAAGAATGCTTTAGTCACTGCACCTTTCGTTGTGTTCGTCCAGACTTGTTGCCACCTGTTGAGTCCATATTCCTTCGCTCTCGTTACAATTACGTCTTTTGGTATTTTGTCGTACACTATTTCACTATCTTCGATAGCAGCGCGTTTTGCAAGCTTATCTGCTAGTTCATTCCCTTCTATTCCGCAGTGGCCTTTAACCCAGCCAAAGTGGATGATCCAATTTAAATGGTTTAGTGCAAGAAGTTTGTCTTTGATAGATTCTATTAGTCGATTTCTTTTCCAGTTGTTTCTCAGTAGATCTATAGTAATTCTGCTGTCAGTGTATATTGCAACGGTTCCGTTTCTATCTATTGAGCTGGCATAATATAGTTCTTCTAATTTCTCTAGTACTTTTAAAATAGCAAGTTGTTCGGCTTGATTGTTGGTGCAGTGGCCATGCAATTTGAATTTTAACTGGTGTGTCATAATTCCGTTTTCAGGTATTATTCCTGCTGCGCCAACTTTCTCCCCCATTTTACTTCCATCTGTGTACGCTTCCATTCTATATATGTTATCTTTGTTCACCTCCTGAATTGTTGCCACTTCAGCAGGATGTCGCCAGTGTTTCACTTCTAAAGGTTTGTCGAAGTCTGCTATGTGACTTTTTGTTGCCAGATATATTTGGAGTTTTTCCTCTATAGTTATTTCTATAGGACATACTCCAGCTAGTACGCACGGTGCATCATACGAGAGAGTTCTATATGCTTTCGTCATTTCTATGTTGATTAATCTTTGAATTCTTCTATATTTTGCAATATTTTTATTCTTCCGTATCGCATCTATCCACATAGGAGCTCCGAATTTCAAGACAGGGACTATAGCACTTCATAGATTGTCTTAAGTGCTTTGTGACCTAGCCCCCATTGTAGCTTTGCTGTTCTTGCTAGCATATGAACCAACGAGATTGTTTTGTCTGCAGTATATTCAATGTGCGCGTTGAAGTTAAATTTGCTATCTAAATATATTCCGAGGTATTTTATTTCTTCGGTTTGGTTAAGTTTATGATGATTCAAAAATATGTTGACATCCCTATCTACATTTCTTCTTCTTGTGATAAATAGAACCTTGGATTTCTTTTGGTTAAATTGAATTTTGTTATCATCAGCCCATTTTTGGATTTTTCTAAGATCCTGATTTGCAACGCTCTCTGCTTCTGATTTGTATGCTCCTCTTGTCATTACTACCAGGTCGTCGGCGAAGGCGATCACTTTTGTCCGGTGATCATATTCTAAATTCAGCATCGAATTGTACATTATGTTCCAGAAACCTGGACCACAGCATGATCCTTGTGGGCAGCCTTTCTGCACTTCTCTTTCTGCAGTATAGTTGTTCACTGAAAATACTGCTCTTCTGTTGCTGAAGTAATTCACTGCTAAATTATATAAATTTTTAGGGCATCTAAGCTGCCTTAGATTCTTGAGTATGCTAGGCCACCAAGCTGCATCAAAGGCACATTTGACATCAAGACTAGTGACTACTACGCATTGTTTTGACTTCAAGCATTTATCGATGAAAGATTTAACTTCCATTGCAGCGTCAACTGCTCCCCTTTGGGGGGTAAATCCAAACTGGTTATTGTGTAACAAATTATTGCTGTACATATGGTGTAGTATTCTGTCAATCATCAGTTTTTCTAGTAGTTTACCTCCGATATTTAATAGGCTTATTGGTCTGTATTTTGATGCATCTTGGCAGTCTTCTTTTCCGGGCTTAATTATTGGAATGACATATAGACTGCTTCCAATCTTTTGGAAAGCACCCCTTCTTTAAACACGTGTTGTATACTTGCGTGAAGAATAGAGGGAGATTTTGGAAAGCTCTTGTAATTATGTCGCTGGATAAGCAGTCCTTCCCAGGAGATTTCTTTGGATTGAATTTTTGCATATTAATGATGATTTCTGCAGTTGTGAAAGGTTTATCATCATTAGTATTGATGGGTTCTTCAATTTCTTTCCTAATTTGTTTGTGCAATTCGTTGTCACTATCTTGATTGTCTTCGGGTACAAAGTGCTCTAACATATGCTTGATTGTATTTTCAGTATCTGTGGTAAATTTTCCATCGTCTTTTTGTAATGTAGTCAATCTCACACCAGTTCGGAGTTTGCCGGAAGCTATTTTATATACTAAACCCCAAGGATTGGCATCGTCACTTATTGTGCAAAACGCTTTCCATGACTTCAGTTTAGCATCTCTCATTTTCCTTTCGTATTCCCTTTTCCCATCCAGGTATTTTTCTTTCCTCTCCTGTCGTAGATTTTCGCCGGTGACAGTTCTTTGGTATCTCCTCCGCAGTGCATTTGCCCTTTTTCTTAATATAGTAAGTTCGTCTGTCCACCAAGATACCGTCTTCCTTTTTATCGCCTGTTTACCACCTGTTGAAACTTTGAAGGTTGCATTACTAGCTGTTATGATACATGAAAAGGCGAGGTTTGCCATTTCCTCTGCTTCTGTTTTACTTGCCACTGTGCTGCTTAGTTCCTGATCTAATTTCTGCAAGTTCTCTTCATTATAGTGAAAATTTAGATATCACCGTGGAAAGGAAAATATTGTCGAATTTCTTGAAATCTTCATTCCTTACTATATACTTTGCTCTCGTGTGATCGATTCCAATTGTAGATGTCTTTTCAATCTGCTTTGTAAGTTTGAAAGTTAACACCTTGTGATCGGAGCAGCTTTCTACGGAGCCACAGGTCCACTCACTGACATGCCTTAACATCTTGTTGTTAACAATAGTTAGGTCGACATAACTGCTGCCTCTTCTAGGTAGGCTCCGACCTAGTATTCACTATGTTTAAGTTGGACACTGTTAGAAAATCTTCCATTGCTGTCCCCCTGTGATTTGTTGTGACGTCATACCACGTTTTACTTCTGGCATTACTGTCGACTGCTATAAGTAAACCACTCCCCTTTGTATAGTTTGTAATTCGTTCTATTGTCCTCAAATTTACCTCGATAGCTTGTGTGGAATCGAAATATAAACAAGCTGCGTAAAACTTCATTCTTTTGTATGTTATTTCTGCGAAGAGAGTGT